>CAMXCT020001346.1:0-47500 GCA_947184155.2 Cladocopium goreaui
GTACGATGGCAAATCAAGCGGAGGGTTGGTGAGGTTCTAAGGCTTTCGAAAGCTGCTGCGGAGGTTTTGAGGCTTTCAAGGCCTGCCCAAAACGTGCCACATAGCAGTTTCGAAGCCCAATAGAAACAGCTTGTGGGGCCTAGGGAGGTACCACGGCCAAGCAAGCGGCACGCCTTCGAAAGCTGCTGCGGAGGGTAGTGAGGTTCTAAGGCTTTCGAAAGCTGCTGCGGAGGTTTTGAGGCTTTCAAGGCCTGCCCAAAACGTGCCACATAGCAGTTTCGAAGCCCAATAGAAACAGCTTGTGGGGCCTAGGGGAGGAGGATGGCAAAGCAAGCGGAGGGTTGTGCGGTGCTGAGGCTTTCGAAAGCTGCTGCGGGACTTTTGTGAACGTTTAAGGCCTGGCCGAAGCGTGCCATGTAGCAGTTTCGAAGCCCAATAGAACAGTTTGTTAGGGCCTATGGGAGGTTAACGATGGCAAAGCAAGCGGAGGGTTGTGCGGTGCTGAGGCTTTCGAAAGCTGCTGCGGGGCTTTTGAAGGTTTTAAGGCCTGGCCAAAACGTGCCATGTAGCAGTTTCGAAGCCCAATAGAAACAGTTTGTAGGGCCTATGGGGAGGTACGATGGCAAAGCAAGCGGAGGGTTGTGCGGTGCTGAGGCTTTCGAAAGCTGCTGCGGGACTTTTGAAGGTTTTAAGGCCTGGCCAAAACGTGCCATCCTGGCCAGAACGTGCCATGTAGCAGTTTCGAAGCCCAATAGAAACAGTTTGTAGGGCCTATGGGGAGGTACGATGGCAAAGCAAGCGGAGGGCTGCCATGGCAATGGTAAAGCCGGCACGAGCCATGCTGCACACCTACGGTGATCCCGGGCGCCGCCCCGCCTAGGCCAAGGCTAGGCAGGGGTCGGCGGATATATATATATATATATATATATATATATCAACCATAGCTCCTTAGCTCTCCTGAAGAAATTCACCAAAAAAGGTCGCCATCCTGGGTGTTTTCAGACAAGCTCTGGCTCACTATGGAGCACCACATTGCAACATATTTGGACATAGGTCCTGATTTTATGTCCCCACCAAATGGTTTAGTTAAACAATGTCCATCTTTTTGTTGGTGAAGCTAACCTTGGTAGGTTCCATAAAATACCCATACTGGTTGGTGGTTTCAAACAGCCACTTGCTCAAATCCCTGCCAGTACTGTGGGGTGGCAGCCCTTAGCTGAAATTTGAGTGGTTGTTTCACACCGGTTTGGGGGCCATGGATATGACTGAATGGGACAAAGCAGTAGCCCTTCATGATTTGTTTGCCCCAATGTGGTCTACACTGACTAAGGGAGCCGCAGTTTCAGTGGTGGTTGATGGTGTCCTGTTTAGCGATGAAATGCTTACAGGTGTATCCCTCCCAGACAATCAGCCAGTCAGGGTGTTCGGGGAAGTCTCAGGGCAGGTCAGAGGATGTCGCCGCTTGTCCATCCTGAATGCACTTGTGGACTTTCACCCTCCTTTTGTGGACTTGCTTCTCACAGACCTGAGTTCGGTTGTCGCTCATGGATTGAGTCCGGTGACTGAGATGTTCCGACTGGTTGAAGTTTGTTCAGGGGTTGCTTGTTCTAGTGTAGGGCTCAGCCAGGCAGGGTTCCGACATGTTGCCAGCGTTGAGTGGAGTCAGCCGCTGTCTCGTCTGCACCAGTTGTGTCATCCTGATGTCCCTGTCTTGCATTTGGATTTGACCCACCACCTTTGTGCTCAGTCAGTCCTTGCAAAGGTTGACCCACCGTTCACTTTGATGGCAGGCATCAGCTGTCAACCATACTCCACTGCCGGTAGTCAAGCAGGATCTGATGACGCCCGTGCCGCCACTTTGCCTGCAGCCTTGAAACTGTGTCACTTGTGTCAGTGCCCATTGATGATCATTGAATGCGTTGGCCCTGCCCAGAGCAACAAGTTTGTACAGTCTCACCTTCGTGCACTCGAGAGCCAGCTGGGATACAAGGTTTCAGATTTGACTTTCAGGCTTGAAGACAACTGGGCAGCCAAACGCATGAGGTGGTGGGTTGTTGCAGTGCATCCATGTTTTCAGTCGGTTGTGGTGCCAGAATGGCCACACCATCCACACATGTGCATTCGTGACATCATGCCGTACGTGAAGCAGTGGCCATCTGAGGTAATGCAGGAACTGATATTGGATGAAGAAGAAATGAGACAATTTACCCTGGATGGTTCCCACATGCGTAAGTACTTGGTTCAATCATCAGGCAAATTGCCGACCAGCCTTGACAGTTGGGGTAGTCAAAGTAGGGCCTGTCCCTGTCGATGTAGGGCTTCTGGATTCAGTGACCAGTTGATTTTGCAGCGTGGAATCTTTGGCCAGGTCCTTCCGGTTCCTGTCACTAGTGGTCCTCCCAAGTATCGGCATTTCCACCCTTTTGAATTGAGCCTGCTCAATGCCATGATGCCCTTGCCAGGATTAGCCCAAGATCCTATGGACTTGCGCCTTGGACTTTGCGCTCTTGGACAGCTTGCTTCACCTCTCCAAGCTGCTTGGGTGGGGGCTAGTGTGGCTAGTCAGTTGCAGTATGCCCTGAGCCTTCAGACCGTTGATCCTCCAGGAGTAATGCAAGGTTTAAAAGCCGCATTGTTTAGTAAAGCCAAAGAGCTGTACTTAGATGTTGTACCAAGCAATCCTGTTGGGGCAATGGTACAAGTGGTCTTTCCGGATGAAACCAGATTTGCTTTGCATGTCCCAGCTGCCGCCACTTTGCGTGATTTGAGGTCTGCTGAATCTGCACTGAACCACTTCGACTGCCCATCGTCCTGGACTGATGAAACGACGGGACGCCCTCTGAGTGATGATGACTGCATCCGAGGCCTGAGCATCCGTGCCAATTTCACAAGGGTTGCATCCGCGTCCTGTCCTGAGTCCTGTTTGTCAGTCCCAGCCGACGTCCCAGAACCTTTTCCAGAACCAACGTCTTGTAGTGTGCCTGGTCCTGTCCCTCTGCCAGAGCCTTCAGCTGATGTTGACATGGTCCCATGGAATGTTCGTCCTGATCCCCTCGCTGGACTTACACATCTGCAGGGTCCTCAACTTGCTGCGTTGGTCCCTCCTTTGTTGCCTGACATGCATCAAGTTCAAATCATGCGACAGGAACATGCTGGTGTTGACAATCGGCTCATGATCCTGCACAATCAAGGCTCGGCCATGGCTGATGATGAAGTCTTGTTGCATGTTCAGGCGTGCATCCAATTGTCTGGTCGTACGGACGTGTGTCTCCTTGACCCTGTGCTTGCTTCCAGTTGGATGCGTGTTGGACTGATTGACCAAGTGCGCACATGGTTTGCTGGTATCCCGTCCTGCTTGCGTGTGGTTTCTGTTGTGCCCTTCAATGAGCATTGGATCCCGGTTGTCTGGTCCCGTGGCCAAAAGCATGTCTGTGTCTCCTTGTGGGAACTTGATGGACTTTCTGTGGATGGCTTGAACCCGCTCCATGGATTGATTTGCCAGGCTTGGCAGTTAGAGGGAGTTGTTGTCACTTGCACTCGCCGCACCTTTGCCCCGACACACTGTGGAGCAGCTGCCTTTGCCTACCTGTCGCACATACTGTTGGACAAGCCTCTGCCTGGTGATTATGATGCCATCGTTGCACTGCATGTGGACTTACAAGAAAGCTTTGCCACCGCAATCATGGATTTGACTGTCGTGCCTCGACCATGGTGCTGGGGACTTGGCATTCCTGACACGCTGAGTTTGGTTGCCAGTCTTCTTCAGTTGCATGGTGTCCCTATTGCCCAGTCGTCTCAGCGTGCCAAGTTGATTGTCCAGAGCTTAGGGAGAAACGAAGTCACCACTGCTGTCACCGGGGGAACTCCTTGGAAATCTCTCAAAGCCTTGGCCAACCTGCAAACACCTCCTGTGCAGCTGGTGTTGCCTGATGAACAGCAGCAGAAGACCCAGCAAAAGCCACCAGGCAAACAGCGGAAACGGCCCACTCAAGACAGAACAGCTGGGCCTATCAGACCTCAAGAGATTGACCCTGCCAAGATTCAATTGGAGCCTGGTAGCTTCTGCACTGGCAACGACGAACCTGTTGCTCAGTTGGACTTTTCTCAGCTCGGTCCTTTGGTCTCTGGAGTTGCACTGACGACACATGCGGCCGCGCTGCCTTTCTTGCAGGCCGACAAGCTCTTGACCAGCAAGGGCTTAGCTATCTTGGTTTTGAATCCGCCGAAAGACTTTCAGACCAACCTTCAGTGGTCAACAGTACGATTTGCAGCCAGGTGTGCCCTCAACCAGGAACCCATGTTGTTGCTTGGAGCTTTGGTTCAGCTTGGAAGTTCGATGGTGTACCAATTCCGGGCCAAAGACACCCCAGCCATCATGTCGGTCGACGTTGCCTGTGCCAGGATCACAGTTTTTGCTGACCAATGGGAAGGAAGCTGGGAAGACTTTGCTGCCAAACCCATCAAGCACATCCTCGCAAGCATACCAGCTCTGCAGACCTGTCGTGCTGACAACTGCACTTGTAGCTCCTGGCACCCATCTCCCGATGGACCACATGAAGCAATGCTGGATGTGTTTCGCAGACAGTTTTTGAATGAAGCAGGCCGCCCGGCCAAGTGGGAGCATGCTGCCTCCTTTGCTGTCCTGATCAGGTACGTCAAGTCGTTGGAGCCTGCAGTCATCGCTGTCAGTGGAAGGGGCGGGTTGTATGTCGAGCCCAAGACAGAAGATGCCTCACAGCCCCATGGAGATTACCAGGTGATCTGGATGCCGCAACATGACTTTGCCTCCATCACCCACAAAGCCAAGTGTGAAGCCCAGTGCGTGGGCATAGCAAGAACAGGCAGGCGTTTTGGCCTTCGCGTCCATGCTATGCACTTTCAGCAGGTGTTTGCCAGCGTGAAACCGGAGGCGGTGTTTCTGGCCCCAGGTGCAAGAATGGTCTTCCATTGCGGCCCGTGGCCATACGGCAGTGATCGCCGTGGTTTGGCCAAGACTTTGAAAGCAGGAGGCTGGGAATGCCGTCCACTCCAGCCGCTACACAGCGTACCAGGTGGACTGATGTGGTCTGTGCAAGCTGTGACGGTGCCTCCGTCCAATGTGCTCAACATGCACCATGGCCAGGTTGTGATCACGCGGCATGATGCCAAAGAAGCCATGTCAGGTCCTGAGACGCAAGCCATTGGCCAAGCCAAGACCTTGAAGCTGTGCTCCGTACAAGACACAGCCAGCCCAGACCCGTGGCTAGTCAATGACCCATGGAAGCAAGCAGCCAACCAGATGCCAGTGCCACCACCAGCTGGCCAGCCCGCAACTGCCTGTGCCTTGCAAGAACTTGAGCAAAGGATTGAATCGAAGGTCCTTGCCAAGTTACCGCCTGCAATGGAGCGCATGGAAGTCGACGACCAGGACCAACGCCTGCTTGTCTTGGAGCAGCAGATGCACCAGCTCTCGAACCGCCAGGGGGCCCTTGAGGCCACGGTCACTGACCACCATGCTCAGAACACAGCCCAGGTCCAGGGCTTACAGCAACAGATGATGATGCAGCTGGACATCCAGTCCAAGCAGATGCAGAGCATGCTGACGGATCAGATGACCAGGATTGAGACCATCCTGGCGAAGAAACCCCGTACTGAGTGAGGGTTTGGGAGCCCTGGAGTTTTGCCCAGCTGCAGGGTGACCCGTTGGTCGCTTCGACCACTGAGGGCAATTTTGCCCGTTGTGTTGTTCACAATGCTGTGCCGCCTTGGGGAAGCACGTGTACCAGGACCTGACGATGTTTCATGGTGTCTTGGGGTAGGTAACCCTTCAGGGCTACAGGGAAAGTACCATGTTTTGAACAATGTCCAGGCCGACGTGATGGCACTGTCCGAGACACACCTGACCAGCAGCTCTCGCCGGGGCTTTGCGAGTAGCCTGAAAGCAATGAGATCACGTTTCAAGCATGTTTTGACCGGCGCCCCCATGGCCCCAAGACGCAACACATGTGATGCTGGTGAATGGGCGGGAGTTGCATTCACCTCGACCTTCCCGTGCAGGTCAATTGCCACGCCATGGCCGCCAGATGTTTATGAAACAGGCAGAATCCAGTTTGGATCTTTCTATACGCCAGCCTCATGGATTTCAGGGGCAGTTGTCTATGGGTATCCTGAAGGCCGAAACCACCCCAACGCCCATGCTCAGACTGAAGCCTTGTTGGATTTTGCGGTTTCCCACCTCCTGTCCTTCCCGGGTCCCAAGTTCCTTGGTGGTGACTGGAATTTTCTGCTTCAGGACTTGGCTGTTGTCCCTGTCTTACGGTCCCATGGATGGATTGAAGTCCAAGAACTTTACAACACCATGACTGGAGCCCCGGTCCAACCCACCTGCAAGGGCGTGTCACGTAAAGACTTCCTGTGGGTGTCTCCTGAATTGGCCTTCTCGTTGCTTGATGTGCATGTTTGCCAGAACACTTTTGCTGATCATGCCATGATCTTGGCCAGGTTCCGAGGTGGCAAACACCATCTTGAAAGTTTTGTGTGGCCCTGCCCGAAAGCCATCCCATGGCATGAAGCTCCTGCCCTAGACCAGCCTTTTGACTTTGCGTCCCCGGTGGATCCCACCTCTCAGTATGCAGCCTTGTGGCATACCAAGGAGCAATCTGCTGCAGTCTCAGTTGCCAGTTGGGTCCCTGCTATGAGAGGGCGAGGTCAACAGGTTGAGCCCAAGAGGAAAGTTGGTGCCCCAGCACCTATCAAGCAAGGAAGAAATACTGACATTCAGCCTGGATTTTTCGGGTTCTCCGCTGTCCATGCTAAGCAGTTCCGTCAATTGCGTCGACTTCAGAACTACTGTCGTTGGGTTGATGCCTTTGAGCGAACAGGCAGTGGTGATGGCCTCCATGGAATTGGACTTTGGAGGTCCATCCTGCGGGCACCTGGATTTGTGCCGACCTTCAGTCGTTGGTGGTTGTGTCGTCAGTATGTCAGCCCGTTGGATCCTGTGGACTTACCCTCTTTTGCGCCGTCTTCTGCTGTGGCTCATCAAGTCTTTGAGGCTGTGTTGGCTGAGGTCCGGTCCTTTGAAAGAAACCTGCAGGCTGCGCAAGCAGCACACAGATCGTCCCAGCATGAACGTGACCGCCTGTTGATCTTCCGGGAAGTTGCACGAACACCAGCTGCTCCTGTTGAGTCCCTTGTGAAGTCAGTGAAAAGTGTTGTTTCCGGCCTTGACGTCGATGAGTGTGCTGTGGTTTTGACTCAGCCTGTTGAGTTGTCAGCAGATGCCCCTGTCTGGATAGGAGGAAAAGGTGCGGAAGTCATCCACGCCGAGGCGGACAAGATCTGGGTGTCGGACCTTGAAGGCATCCAGCCTGAGGACGACATTGTTCAGTCCCAATCCATTGGCCACTTGCGTGACTTGTTTGATGCCTTCCATGACCAATGGAAACTTCGATGGTGTCGGCATGATGGTTTGGCCTTTTCCCACTGGGATCAGTTGATTGGATTTGTTCAGCAAGTCCTGATGCCTCGCCCCATCCCTGACTTGAAGCTTGATGTGGACTTGTTACGTGCAGAAGCACATCGCAAGAAAAAGCGTTCAGCCACTGGCCTGGACGGTGTGAGCAGAGCCGATTTGCTTGGCGCTGATCCGGCCACCTTGCTCTCCTTGCAGCGGTCCTTTGAACGAGCCCAGTACGATGGGACGTGGCCAACTCAGCTGCTGGCTGGGAAAGTGGTTTCCTTAGCCAAGTCTGACACTGCGGCAGGGGTCGGCGATTTTCGCCCCATTACCATCTTTGGGCTTCCCTATCGACTGTGGTCCAGTCTTCAGGCCCGGCACCTCCTGGCACATGCTGAAAGTTGGGCTGACGATGGGGTCTTTGGCAATAGAAAGGGCAGACAAGCTGCAGACCTGTGGCACCACTTGTTGACCCAGATCGAGAATGCATACAGTGCTCACTCTGCTCTGAGCGGCATCTCGGCCGACATTGAGAAGTGTTTTAACTGCATTCCTCGTTACCCAGCCCTGTGCCTTGCCATCCTCATCGGCACCCCAAACGCTGTGACCACAGCATGGGCGGGCGCCCTGGCCAACATGCGTCGACACCTCAAAGTCAGAGAATCGTTTTCCGAGGGGTTCCTAACCTCCACCGGGCTTGCTGAAGGTTGTGGCTTGAGTGTTTATGGTATGCTGCTTGTCGACCACTTGTTTGCGTGCTGGATGCGTGTTCAGGCCCCTGCCATCCGTACGTTGTCTTACGTTGATGACTGGCAAACCTATGCTTGGGACCCCACTTACGCTGTCAGACAGTTGCAGTTGGTTGAACAGTTTGCTGGCATGCTGGATCTCACAATTGACCGTCGCAAGACTTTTGGTTGGTCAACTGATCCTGATGTGCGGGCAGTCCTGCGGTCTCAAGGTATCCAGGTTTTACACCATGCCAGGGAACTTGGCGGTCACATGGGTGTGTCAAGGCAGTACACCAACCGCACACTCAAAGACAGGTTCCATGCCCTTGAGGACTTCTGGTCTAAGCTGAAAGCCAGCAGAGCCAAATACCATGCCAAAGTGTTCATGCTTCGTGCGGTGGCCTGGCCACGTGGCCTTCATGCAGTTGCCAGTGCACCAGTGGGAGACGCTGCTTGGACTGACCTGCGCCGACGTGCCACTGGTGCCTTGTCCTATCACCGTCCTGGCGTCAATGGATTTCTTCTCCTGGGTTTGGTTGAAGCCTTTGTCGATCCCCAGTTCCTTGGCCTTTTGTGGACTTGCCGTGAGGCTAGGAGTCGGTGCCTCCCTGAATTCTGGTCTACTTGTGTGGCCCCATTTGCCTTGGGTCAATTGGACTTGCCACCCAACTCTCTGGCGGCCATTCTGGTTTCTCGTTTGCAACAGGTTGGCATGTCTGTCTTGCCGTCAGGGCTTGTGTCGGATCAGTTTGGTACCTTCTGCCTTCATTCTGCAAACTCATCCGAAGTTGATTTCCGTCTTCAGCGTGCTTGGTGTCGGCTTGTTGCCACGAAGGTTGCCCATAGAATGGACTTCGCCGGCCTTGCTGAGGTTGACCTCACTGCTTCACGGAAAGCACTGGCTTGCTTGGCAGCAGATGACCAGGCCCTGCTCCGCTTCAGCATGGCCGGGGGCCTGTTTACCGAAAGGTACAAAGCCAAGTGGACTGAACAGTCCGACTGCTGTGTTTGGTGTGGAGCTTCAGACACTCTTCGTCATCGGTACTGGGAATGCCCCCACCATATGGACTTGCGCTCCTCCCTTGCCCCTGATGCTACCCGGCTGTTGGACTTGTTGCCTCCTGCCTTGGCTCTCCGCGGTTGGACTTTGCTGCCCTCCACCTGGCATGCATGGATGTGTACCCTTGCTGCGCTGCCATCTGAAATGCCCTCCCCAGCGTGTCAGCTCCGGCCTGGAGTGTGGAATGATGTCTTTACAGATGGCTCATGTTTCTGGCAACATCGCCCTGCTGTTCGCCTTGCCGCCTGGTCTGCCGTGTTGGCGCGTCCTCTGACCCCTGACTGGCAGCCGTCTGCTGCTTCCGTGCTTGGTGCCTCCGTTGTTTCTGGATTTTGTCAAACTTCCTACCGAGCTGAACTTACTGCGTTGGCTTTTGTGTTGGACTGTGCTGCTCGTGCTGGTGCCCCGATCCGTGTCTGGTCTGATTGTCTGGGAGTGGTCAATCGATTCTGCTCGTTGGTTTGGGGATCAGGTCGTATCAACTACAACAGGCCGAACAGTGACTTGTGGCAGTGGATAGCAGACTCCGTGGAGAAGCTTGGACGCGACAAGATCAGGGTGGTGAAAGTCCCAGCACACCGGACGTTGCAGAGTGCTCGCACTCTGCACGATGCTTGGGCCTTTTTCCACAACGCAGTTGCAGATCGAGCAGCACGCCTGGCCAACCAGGCGCGCCCTGAGAAGTTTTGGAAACAGTGGGAACAACATGCGAAAGAGGCTCAGGCGGTGGCTGAACTGGGCGTACAAGTGCGGGCATTACATGTTGCGGTAGGGCGCCACCACATGGGCATTGGCGCCAAGCGTGAGAACCCCGTGCCGGAGGTGAAACCAGTGCGGACCTTTGAACCCAAGTTTCAGTTTGGCCCTTGGACTGGAGATGTCCCGCCTAAAGCGGCACGACTTTTTGGGTCCACACATGTCAGCAGAGTTGCCAGGTGGTTGTGGGAGCGCCTCCAGCCAAGTGGGGGTGCAGTTGTCTGGATTACTTTCAGCCAATTGTACCTCGACTTTCAATTGGCATGGAATCACCCAGGACCAGTCCGAGTTCAACAACAGTGGATTGACACAGACTTGCGAAAGTATGTTGCAGCAGAACGTTTTCCATGTCGGCAGCGGGTCAAATGGTTCAAACAACTGCTTAAAGCTGTCTGGAAGGAAATCCGCATGGAAGTCGCTCTGGCCCAGGCTCGACCGACCTCAGAGATGGTCTTGGCATATTTGCCAGCTGCCTCGTTGCCATGGCCGACACAGGCCATCCAGAAGGTCGATGCATGGCTAGCAGCTCATTTGCCTGGCCCATGCACGAGAGACGCTGCTGCCTTGGCACACCTGCCAATTGCTGTCACCAAAGGTGGCGCTTGGAAAGACCTGCGGTGACAAACATTGCTTGGTCTCCTTGTACATTGGGCTTCGCTCTCACCCCCGAGCAAGCTACAGGTCAGAAAACCGTGGAAAACCGTGGTGGTTTCAAACATTTTTTTTCCCATAATATATGGGATAATCCTTCCCATTGACTAATATTTTTCAAGATGGTTCAAACCACCAACCAGCATAAAATAGCCATGTCATATCCTGTGATATCGAAATCCAAACTGACAGGCCTTGCACCCCAGAGTCTCCTGGCGAACTCGAGAGCTGGAGGCCCGGACATCCCGGACAGATGGCCTGGATGATGATCTTTAGATGTTCGATTTCCCATAGGGAACTCCAGATTCCAATGGTTGTCTGGTTGTCTGGTTGAATTTTATGACTTCCCAGAAACAGTTGGGAATGTCATCATCCCAACTGACCTGCACTCCATCATTTTTCAGGGGGGTTCAATGTAAACCACCAACCATTTGTCTATTGCAGTGTTTCTGGCCTTGGACCGACAAAAAGTCACGATCACTTCGTGGTTTACTGACGAGTCCATGGTTCCCCTTGGCCACGTTCAAGGCTTTTCCAGCGCCATGCTGGGAACTGGAATCAGTTTATGATATTTTCTAGGGGGTTGACCATTTGGAAATCGAACATTGCTATGGAACATGGACAATTTACAGATGATTTACCTATTAAAATGGTGATTGTACATAGCTATGTTAGTTTACCAAAGGGTATGAATGGTGATATCTTAAGGGTAGGTTTTCAGGGGATATATTTTAAGAGCATACAATGGAATACATACATTTGGATATACGTGACCAAAAATCTGATGTTTGGGTTTGTCCGAAATCCAAAAATGGGGGATACCTCAAAATAACATATTTGAAACATTTAAGGAACATCAAGTTTTTAGTGTTATCTCGGGATTTTGGGCTACCCTGTTTTTTCAGACAAAACCACACCATTTTTTTTGCGGCAAAAGCCAATAGTGTACCATTCCGATGACATCACCAATTAGTTGGATGTCATGTTACATCATTTACCCTCTGGTAAACTAACATAGCTATTGAAAATGGCCATTTATAGTGGATTTTCCCATAAAAAATGGTGATTTTCCATAGTTATGTTAGTTTACCAGAGGGTATAGGGGTATACCAAGCAATCAGCTACGTGACTTATGTCCCATCATGTCCCATCATGTCCCATCGAATGTTGTGGTACTCATGGCTACCAATTCCAATTGGGCTACTCATGGAACCTTTTACGTGGTAATAACCATGTCTAAATATACAACATACCCTCTGGTAAATTAAGAGTCTGACCCTAAGAAAATCACCATATTTTAGTGGAAACTCATCCAACTCATCTTCCAAGCCCTATCTACCAGAGTCGAACTGTTCATTTACTGGAGGGTAATTTATGTTCCAACCGTATTGGATAAACGGCTCAGGGGAACGATCCGCTGGAGCCCCTCAAGATGGAGCCGCCATCGACGCCCGCTTCGCTTTCCGCGTTACGCCGTTGGTTTTGGGACGTGGAAACCCCAATTGTTTGGGGAAAACCTGAACTACAAACAATAAGGATTTAACCCGATTTAAGCCCAAACATGTGTGGTTTGGTAGAAACCATGTAGAAAGCAGTTGTCCCAACTACCAAGTATAGGGAAAACTGTTTTCTCAAAAAATGGATTGGGTTGTAGCCTGAATTTCAGACAATCTCACTGGTGGATTTCAGGGTTTTTCCCAGAATTTGATGGCCAAATTTCTCATATGTCCCACTCAAGTCCTATTTGATGGGCACCCCATTTTGAGTCAAAAGAATTTCTTTCTGTGGGCGGTGTGTCTGAAAATGGAGTACAGTAACACAGTACCCATAAATCGAATGATTCATCATAGTTTTCCCGATCAACATATGGCCAATAGTTGGGAGGTATCCCTCATTTTCAGACATATCCAGTTTCTTGTGATGTTTTTGGTGGTTTTCAGCCACAGGGCCAAGGAATCCAGTGCGTTCATTGTCCAACTCTGATTTGCTTCCGGTTGGCAGGCTGAGACTACAAAAATAAAAATAAATAAAATGAGAAAATGCATATTTTGGTGCGGTGAAAGTGCTGAAGTGGCCATCATCAAGTTTTTTGCCAGTTCTAGGGGGGCTCCTTCTTGATTGATGTGCCAGGGCGTCACAATCTCAACATTTACATTGTTCTTTAGCAAAGAAAGCGGTGTGAAATAAGCCTATAATTCTTGGATCCAAAATTTTGCGGCTTATGACATGTTATGACTAAGAGCTGCTTCCCCATAGCCCAGCCTCTTTCAGAGCTCAGGAATTATCCCAAGAAGTTCTACTGTGGAGCCGGGTCACTGGGACTGTTGGAATGATGCCATGTTGCTGATTCTTGGGTGGATAATTAAAGATACCCTCTGGTTATTTAACCTAGCCATGGAAAATGGCCCATTTATAGAAGGTTTACCTATTTGAAATGGTGATTTTCCATGGCTATGTTAAATAACCAGAGGGTAGCAATGGAAAAAACGTGAAAATCCATCATCATTGTGAATTATTGTCTATGGTAGAGACGTATCAATCATTTAATGGAGACACATACCCATCTATTTATCATGGCAATCATCATGGTGGACAGTGGATGATTTCCTTTATATAAGTATATAAGGCATATCTATTAATGATGTTTTTCATTTAGTGATGATGGCATTATTATCTAAGGTATCTACTAGTATCTACTAAAAGTGAACATGTTCTAAGGCTTCAGAAGGTTCTTTGCTATTGGACAAGTTCAGAGGTCCGGTCAGTTTATGACCCTAGGATGCTACATCACCCTGGGTACCCGTGCAGCAATTCACCAGAAATGGAATCATGTCTTTTTTGAAGCCGAAATTGGATGTGCATGTCATTGGTAAACACCACATGACATGACATTGCCAAAAATTAGTTCACCATATATTTCTATCCATATTATAAGATACCATGGATGGTAAATCCATGTAAGTCCATTGGATTAACACTGGATGGTGAATGGTAAATCCAGTGTTCATTCATAAAACATGATAAAACCATGGATGGTACCCTCTGGTAAACTAACACAGCTATGGAAAATCACTATTTTTAATGGGTAAATCCACTATTTCAATGGCAATTTTCAATAGCTATGTTAGTCATTACCAGAGGGTAACACCATTTCACCATATCACCATGGTTTTATGAATGAACCACTGGAGGCAGCCATCCTGGCGTTTAAAAAACCAAGGCGCCGGCTGCGGAAGACGGGCCAACAGGAGACCTGCGTATTACTGTTTTGTGGTCGGTGCTGGAGTCACCCAAAACAAGGGTCACTGAACAAATCACTTGTGTCGATTAACACATTTCTTAAAAAATGTGATTTGTTTGGTAATGATTATATAACACATGTTAAAAGTGGATTTGTTTAGTGACCCTTATTGTTAATCCACTGTTTAAGTGATTGGGTCGATTTTCTAAAGTTGGAAGCCCTTTTTTCGTGAATTTTGGATGATCCCAATGGAAACCACGACTCTGCGAGACACCAATGTTATATCAATATTCCATTCATATCTCATGAATATGCCTTTTAATATGCCATTTGATGTGAACATGTCATATATAATATATATATTTCATATATATATATATATTTCATATATAATATCCCAACATATTTAATATAATATCCCATTAATATAGGACTAGTCCATTTCCCCAACAAAAAACACCAGAACGAGCGGCCAAACCAGGACTGGCGGCCGGCCAAACCAGGCGATGCCTCGAGGACACGGAGCGGAGAAACATGAGGATTTGATGGGATTGTAGGATTTGACTTGGCGTGATCTATGTACATAAGTATATATATGTATATATCTCTGGGTAAATTATAACGACCTCACTGCGACCGAACCCTGGAATCATAGTTAGTAAGGGGAATCATCCCCAAATGGCCGCAAGATTCAGGTTAGTGAAATATTATAATTTACCCAGATATATCATGTATATATATATATATTATATTTTAACATCATTTGACATGATTTGGCATGATTTAAGACATGATTTAAGACATGAGTATCGGACAAAATTATTAGCATTTGAAAGTAGTAGAGAGCTGCCTTGAACTTTGCTCGCCTTCACGAAACCTTCACAACCGATAGGGGACGACCCAGCACCGATACCCCTAGATCCCAACACGTTCCCACAATAATCTGGATTAGGGCGTTTATTTCTGCAGCAGCGGCTACAAGCAGGGCTGTAAAGAAGTACGTCAGCTAGCTTTCTCTTGGAGAGCACCAAGCATATTGTTTGCGGCAATTCATGCACCATTCTCACCGATACCTCAACCGATACCAACCGATACCCAATTTTGCAATTATTCTCGCTTGCCGAGACCATGTCCCACGTACTACTCTTGCTGCTACCGCTTTTCCTACTGCCACTACTGCTACTACTACTGCTACTACTGCTACTACTGCTACTACTGCTACTACTGCTACTACTGCTACTACTGCTACTACTGCTACTACTGCTACTACTGCTACTACTGCTACTACTGCTACTACTACTACTACTAGTACTACTAGTACTACTAGTACTACTACTAGCACTACTACTAGCACTACTACTAGCACTACTAGCACTACTAGCACTACTAGCACTACTAGCACTACTAGCACTACTAGCACTACTAGCACTACTAGCACTACTAGCACTACTAGCACTACTACATCTACATGTACATCTACATCTACATCTACATCTACTACTACTACTACCACTACTACTACTACTACTACTTCTTGTACTTGTGCTTCTACTTATTTTAGTACAACGAGCAGCGCTTGCTACTGGATGTTATCAAAGAGCCAATATCTTCACAACTGATAGGGGACGACCCAGTTTCGCCCGTGGCAATTGCGGGGAACAAATAATTTTGTCCGCCACTCACATGTTTAAACCTGATTTCAAGCTGACTGAAGTTGATTTATGATCCCATGACCCGATCAATAGGGGCTATGGATGATATTAGTGAAATATGCCGGGTATATGACCAACAGAAGTGGTAAGACTGGGGATGCACAATGCATAACTGGGATATCATGAGTACGAACTTCAATATCACTGCTTAATGGGTCCGATTGTTGAGTTTGGAGTTTCAACATGAGATGATGATCCAATTTGATGATATCAAGAGGGTCAAAACCATTATCTCGATCAACAAAAACTGAACATTTGGTAGTCAGCTTGTTATCTCACAACGGTTGATTGATGTAATTTGATCATGAATATGATGTTATCTCAAAAACTGAAAAATAATGAAGATGATGTAGTTTGATCATTCGCCTGGCTGGCTGCTTGAGTCATCTCACAACGGCCAGCCACGGTTGATTGCCATGATGAATCCGGCAACTTGTTCAGCCGACTTGACATATCGGCTGACATATCTTGACCAAGATTGCCGAAGCCTTCAGTGATGGTGAACAATCCCAAGATATCCCAAGTCTGGTTGCTTGAAAATGTTCGGTGCTTCCAGACTTGCGCGGGTCAATGGTTCTGGATGGTTTCCGGGTCAAAGTTGAGTACCTTCCAAACATGTGAGTTACTCCCAAAACAGCCACGAGCTGATGGCATGGCAGATAGTTCCTTACGTGGGTGTTTCATCCGCTTGTGGTACTTAAGTGCCCTTCCATTACACCCCAATGAGCCACCTTCCCTTCTAGATTTCAACACCCATGTTTATCCCCCAAAAAGGGACCAAGGGACCGCAGCTATTGGACATATACCGGAATTCTGACCCAGACCCTAATCGCCACCAGTCTGTGTGGTTCGATGTTGCCCCATGTCCAATTTTGATTGAGGTTTTCCTTCATGGCATACTGTCCGGCAATCAGAAGTTGGCATCTTGGAATATTCCCATTATTTTGAGACAGACCCACCATTTTTTGTGGAGTTCCCATCAATATCTATAGTAATAAATTGTACTTGATATCCATCAATATCAGACACACGAACTATATAGTGAGTTGACATCACTTATCATCCACCAACATATTCTCATCATATCCCGCTGAAACTCCCATCCAAATTGTGGTAGTAATATCATGTAATATCCATTTTTGGGTGACTATATAACTAGTTGGTTGATAGGTTTCCTATGTCACCAGCTAGTAATAGTTAGTATATAATTCCTTACTTCATAAATCTTCACCAATCAACAGTCCCCCAGTTGGGTATAACTTGACAGGAAGACTGCCTATGTCCTGGCTGTGGGAGATTGGGGTGCCACGACCTGTCCTCATGAGCAGCTCGGTCGACAACCGACCACCCCATGTTCGGACAAACACCACTGTCGTTGGTAAAATCATTTTAAGTCCCAATATGGGTGTGTCTGAAAATAGTGTACCCCTAAACCCAATGGTTAATGATCATTATCCCTATTAAATGGCTATAATTGGGAATATACCCTATTTTCAGACATACCCATATGTATATATATATATACATCTCATTGGCTAAATTCCCACTATTGTTGATTCTATCACCATTTGAAACATCAAACAACTGGGAGTAGATCAACAAAGCTGTGGATGATCATGTCATCTTCTTGCGCGACGTTGTCCAGCACAAAAACTTTGTTAAGGCTGGCGCATTGGATAGAATCACATAGAACATGATCAACTCTACATATCTCTATAAGGAACTTCAAGCGATTTGTTTATATATATATATGTCTGTATTGGACAGATGAGAAACTCTGTAGATGCTGCATGTCTCTGTTTAAATTATTGTTTAGGAATTGTTTAGTGGTTTTGAATATCCGTTTCTTTGCAATGCCTCAACTTGGTGGTTGTTTCAAATCTCCGGTTTTCCAGTCTACCTAAGTTGTTGATGATTACAACTATATTATTACTATTGATGATCACCATTGATGATACATATATAGATATGCATATATATATGATATATAGATTATATGTAAAACAAAAAACATATAGTTTGAAACTACGAAGCAACAAAACATTGAATGGCGGATGGTCGCATCGTCGGTGCCGCAGCGTCTCAACCAGCAAGGGATCTGCCCCCTGTAGTGTACAAATTCAGATGATTTCAGAGTTAAAGAAGTATCTCTACACCACACACATATCAAATATTTATCCACCTGGATGTAGATATATGTAGATGTATTTGACATTTGGATGCACATACTGGTACGTATACACACAGATATTGTATGGATATAACATAAATGATATTAAATTGAATGCACAGCATCCAGTCCAATATACCTATTATATATATATACTGTATATTATACCCATATTATATATTATATATACATATATATAATATACCCATATATATATATAATATGCCTCTATATATAATATATACCTATATAATATATATATATATATATGTGATTATACAACATAGAATATATAGTAGTTTCAATCCTTTGGAAACGTTTCGTCATTGGGTGAAACCACCCTCTTTCGAGTTGTAGCCATGGACACCAGCGGCCGTGTGCGCGACGGCACGGATGACTCCATGAACTCAGAACTTGGAAGAAAACGGTTACTTGTTACATTAAGTCACTGGGATTACCCTCTGGTCAACTAACATAATTTGCTATTGAAAATGGCTATAGAAATAGTTTACCCATTAAAAATGGTGAATTTCTGTAGCTATTTTAGTTTACCAGAGGGTATTAAATTTAAGGGAAACCTTACAGGAAACTATGGCTTGTACTTTGTACCATCATAGAGAGGGGCTTTGGCCCCGTAAGTTTTCCAACCTAGTCCTGGATCCAGAGAATATCCCCGAGGCTGCGAAGATCTGCATCTGCCTCGCACGCGCTGAAGACTGAACCTGGAGGGGAAGGAAAGTCTTTGGAGATCAAAGGCTTGGATGGATCCACTTTCGAGCTCCAGGTTGGCGATGCAACCGTCGAAGAAGTGTACAAAAACATTTCAGAGAAGATTGGGCTGAAACCAGGCAGGAAATTGTTGCTGACTTCGGGCTGCATTATGCTGGATTATTCCAGACCGATGCTGCAGCAAGTGCAGGGTGGGGAAATTAGTTTCATCGTCCAAAGAATCAGTTTGAATGACTTTGCAAAAAGCTTTTGGAACGCCATTGAAGCTGAGACCAAAGAAAGTCTGACTGCTGAAGATGTGCACACACTACATGCAGCTGCAATTGTTTCAATGCACTTCGGACCACGTTTCCATCAAAGCTTGGCAGGTGTCGCGTTGCCAAGCTGCCTGCAGACCTTGACCTTTGGGGATGAGTTCGATCAGAGTTTGGCCGGTGTCACGTTGCCAAGCTGCCTGCAGACCTTGACCTTTGGGGATGAGTTCGATCAGAGTTTGGCAGGTGTCACGTTGCCAAGCTGCCTGCAGACCTTGACCTTTGAGGATGAGTTCGATCAGAGTTTGGCAGGTGTCACATTGCCAAGCAGCCTGCAGGCCTTGACCTTTGGAAAGAGGTTCAACCAGAGCTTGGCAGGTGTCACATTGCCAAGCAGCCTGCAGGCCTTGACCTTTGGAAAGAGGTTCAACCAGAGCTTGGCAGGTTTCACATTGCCAAGCAGCCTGCAGACTTTGACCTTTGGGAATGGGTTTAGTCAGAATCTGACAGGTGTCACACTGCCAAGCAGTCTGCAGACCTTGACATTTGGGGAGGAATTCAATCAGAGTTTGGCCGGTGTCACATTGCCAAGCAGCCTGCAGACCTTGACCTTTGGGCGTGAGTTCAATCAGAGTCTGGCAGGTGTCACATTGCCGAGCCGCCTGCCGACCTTGACCTTTGGATTGTGGTTCAATCAGAGTTTGGCAGGTGTCACATTGCCAAGCAGCCTGCGGACCTTGACCTTTCGATTTCGGTTTAATCAGAGTTTGGCAGGCGTCACTTTGCCAAGCAGCCTGCGGACCTTGACCTTTCGATTTCGGTTCAATCAGAGTCTGGCAGGTGTCACATTGCCGAGCCGCCTGCAGACCCTGACCTTTGGTCATGAGTTCAATCAGAGTCTGGCAGGTGTCACATTGCCAAGCAGTCTGCAGGCCTTGACCTTTGGAGATTGGTTCGATCAGAGTTTGGCAGGTGTCACATTGCCAGGCAGCCTGCAGACCTTGACCCTCGGAAGTTCGTTCGATGAGAGTTTGGCAGGTACCACATTAATCCAAGCAGCATGTCAGCCTTGACTTTTGGGTCACTGTTGACTATTTTTTTGGACTCAGTTCATTGTCCTCATAGTGTGCGACAAATTTGTTGGCAGTTGGCAGAGTGCACTACTTAGACCTTTTCGAAGACCAAAAACTGGGAGATGGGCTGGTCAATGCGGAAGACATCACATTTATATTTAAAACAAAAAACACCCCCCATTGGGGTACCTAAATAAAATGAGGGGGCAGAAGCCCCTTTTGAAATAAAAAAAATAAAAATAAAATGAAAATACAATGGGTCAGACCCCAGCATTTTATTTTGTGGGTGCATTTTATTTTTTGAGGTGCCTAACCCATCAAGTTAACTGACAGAGATAGCATCATAGCAAAGATGCACAGCTGTGCGTCTTTGTGATGGCTGCCATCCACTAGAAATTGGGGGCCCCTAAGGCACCCGCATGAGGATTGCTATTCTTACCCTTGGGCACCCCATTTTTTTGTAGGATATATTCTTTCAATTTTCCAGACTAGGTCACTATAGTGCCTATATTGGGGGTTGGTTTGAGATGCCTGTTTTGGCTTGTCAATACTTACCACTTCCTGGCAGTTGGGGAAACAATCTATTCTGTACAGATCAGTTGGGTCTTGCCATTTTGGGGGTTTTCGGGTTTTCCTTCAAAGATGGTTAAAACCAATCAAAGAAGGAAACAAGACAAAACAAGATCAACCCAAAAGAAAATGCCGGAGCCCGAGGTCCAACAGTTGCAAAATGTAGGTCCAACAGTGGCCAGGTGGAGGGTGCCTGACGTCATTTTCTTTTTGTACCTGTCCATTGTGTTTTGCTTCGGTTTTCCTATCTTACCTTATGCCCTCTCATTTTATTGGCATTTTCTCCTTAGGCCCCTGCATTTTATTTTATTTTTTTAGGTGCCTCACCCCCCCCTGGCAACAGACGAGGGTAAAAAACATATAGTTTGAAACTACGAAGCAACAAGACATTGAATGGCGGATGGTCGCATCGTCGGTGCCGCAGCGTCTCAACCAGCAAGGGATCTGCCCCTGTAGTGTACAAATTCAGATGATTTCAGAGTTAAAGAAGTATCTCTACACCACACACATATCAAATATTTATCCACCTGGATGTAGATATATGTAGATGTATTTGACATTTGGATGCACATACTGGTACGTATACACACAGATATTGTATGGATATAACATAAATGATATTATATTGAATGCACAGCATCCAGTCCAATATACCTATTATATATATACTGTATATTATACCCATATTATATATTATATATATAATATACCCATACATATATAATATGCCTCTATATATAATATATACCTATCTTATATATATATATGTGATTATACAACATAGAATATATAGTAGTTTCAATCCTTTGGAAACGTTTCGTCATTGGGTGAAACCACCCTCTTTCGAGTTGTAGCCATGGACACCAGCGGCCGTGTGCGCGACGGCACGGATGACTCCATGAACTCAGAACTTGGAAGAAAACGGTTACTTGTTACATTAAGTCACTGGGATTACCCTCTGGTAAACTAACATAATTTGCTATTGAAAATGGCCATAGAAATAGTTTACCCATTAAAAATGGTGAATTTCTGTAGCTATTTTAGTTTACCAGAGGGTATTAAATTTAAGGGAAACCTTACAGGAAACTATGGCTTGTACTTTGTACCATCATAGAGAGGGGCTTTGGCCCCGTAAGTTTTCCAACCTAGTCCTGGATCCAGAGAATATCCCCGAGGCTGCGAAGATCTGCATCTGCCTCGCACGCGCTGAAGACTGAACCTGGAGGGGAAGGAAAGTCTTTGGAGATCAAAGGCTTGGATGGATCCACTTTCGAGCTCCAGGTTGGCGATGCAACCGTCGAAGAAGTGTACAAAAACATTTTAGAGAAGATTGGGCTGAAACCAGGCAGGAAATTGTTGCTGACTTCGGGCTGCATTATGCTGGATTATTCCAGACCGATGCTGCAGCAAGTGCAGGGTGGGGAAATTAGTTTCATCGTCCAAAGAATCAGTTTGAATGACTTTGCAAAAAGCTTTTGGAACGCCATTGAAGCTGAGACCAAAGAAAGTCTGACTGCTGAAGATGTGCACACACTACATGCAGCTGCAATTGTTTCAATGCACTTCGGACCACGTTTCCATCAGAGCTTGGCAGGTGTCACGTTGCCAAGCTGCCTGCAGACTTTGACCTTTGGGAATATGTTCAACCAGAGTTTGGCAGCTGTCACATTGCCAAGCAGCCTGCAGACCTTGACCTTTGGAGAGAGGTTCAACCAGAGCTTGGCCGGTTTCACATTGCCAGGCAGCCTGCAGAGTTTGACCTTTGGGCATGAGTTCAATCAGAATTTGGCAGGTGTCACATTGCCAAACAGCCTGCAGACCTTGACCTTTGGGCATGAGTTCAATCAGAGTCTGGCAGGTGTCACATTGCCAAGCAGCCTGCTGACCTTGACCTTTGGGTATGGGTTCAATCAGAGTTTGGCAGGTGTGACATTGCCCAGCAGCCTAGAGACCTTGACCTTTGGGCAGAATTTCAATCAGAATTTGGCAGGTGTCACATTGCCAAGCAGCCTGCTGACCTTGACCTTTGGGGATTTTTTTCAGAGTTTGGAAGGTGTCACATTGCCAAGCAGCCTACAGAACTTGACCTTTGGGCCAGGTTTCACAATACCATTGGGGAATGTCAACTGGACCTTTGGATTTTCGCTTGATCAGAGTTTCGCCGGTGTAACATTGCCGAGCAGTCTGCAGTCCTTGACCTTAGGAGATTGGTTCGATCAGAGTTTGGAAGGTATCACATTGCCAAGCAGTCTGCAGACCCTGACCTTTGGGAATATGTTCGACCGGAGTTTGGCAGCTGTCACATTGCCAAGCAGCCTGCAGACCTTGACCTTTGGAGAGAGGTTCAACCAGAGCTTGGCCGGTTTCACATTGCCAGGCAGCCTGCAGACTTTGACCTTTGGGAATATGTTCAACCAGAGTTTGGCAGCTGTCACATTGCCAAGCAGCCTGCAGACCTTGACCTGTGGAGAGAGGTTCAACCAGAGCTTGGCCGGTTTCACATTGCCAGGCAGCCTGCAGACTTTGACCTTTGGGAATATGTTCAACCAGAGTTTGGCAGCTGTCACATTGCCAAGCAGCCTGCAGACCTTGACCTTTGGAGAGAGGTTCAACCAGAGCTTGGCCGGTTTCACATTGCCAGGCAGCCTGCAGAGTTTGACCTTTGGGAATACGTTCGATCAGAGTTTGGCAGGTGTCACATTGCCAAGCAGTCTGCAGACCCTGACCTTTGGTCGGCAGTTCAATCAGAGTCTGGCAGGTGTCACATTGCCAAGCAGCCTGCGGACCTTGACCTTTGGAGATGGGTTCGATCAGAGTTTGGCAGGTGTCACATTGCCAAGCAGTCTGCAGACCCTGACCTTTGGGTGCTTTTTTCAGAGTTTGGAAGGTGTCACATTTCCAAGCAGCCTGCAGAACTTGACCTCTGTGCCAGGTTTCACATTGCCATTTAATTTTAACTGGACCTTTGGATTTTCGCTTGATCAGAGTTTCGCCGGTGTCACATTGCCGAGCAGTCTGCAGTCCTTGACCTTAGGAGGTTTGTTCGATCAGAGTTTGGCAGGTGTCACATTGCCAAGCAGTCTGCAGACCCTGACCTTTGGTCCGCAGTTCAATCAGAATTTGGCAGGTATCACTTTGCCAAGCAGCCTGCGGACCCTGACCTTTGGGCATGAGTTCAATCAGAGTCTGGCAGGTGTCACATTGCCAAGCAGCCTGCAGACTTTGACCCTTGGAAGTTCGTTCGATGAGTGTTTGGCAGGTGTCACATTGCCAGGCAGCCTGCAGACCTTGACCCTCGGAAGTTCGTTCGATGAGAGTTTGGCAGGTACCACATTAATCCAAGCAGCATGTCAGCCTTGACTTTTGGGTCATTGTTGAATATGTTTTGGACTCAGTTCATTGTCCTCATAGTGTGCGACAAATTTGTTGACTGTCGGCAGAGTGCGCTACTTAGACCTTTTCGATGACCAAAAACTGGCAGATGGGCTGGTCAATGCGGAAGACTCTTTGCAGCCTCTTGTTAAAAAATCTTTGTGTACCGTTCGATATCCAAAACATTCTAACATTTGGGTACCAATCGTAAACTTTGGCCCCGTTCCCACGCTGCTTTTTTTGTGCAACATTGTTTGTTTGTTGTTGGTGGCTGCACCCGTATCTATGCGTTTGCTGACCAACTTCATAGTTTGATAGGTTATACATGTCTCATCAGTGTCCTGCAGTCGTGTACTTTGTCTACATTTGATGGAAATAGATGGAAGTGACTTATTCAAAAACTTGTGTCACTGTTGATTGTTTGCCGACGGATCAAATCACACGGCATGAACATCCTGATTTTACAGGATGATCGTATTCAAACTTGTTACCCATTTGTTGGCTCTTGGATCAACTATGATTCTTGATTTTAACATATCTGTAGCACAGTATTATATACTATCTCCATAATCCTCAAGTCTATTCTTCAAGCGCTTCCGGTCCCAGAGAACTATCATAGTCATGTAGAAAACTCGAAAAGCATGGTATCCTGCACGACTTTTGCCTGGAACCAAGATGCGCATGTTGTAAGAAGAGGATTTCCCAATGCCATTATAATAATAATATAATAATATATATATGTTTGTGTGTATCTTAGTTTTGAGTTTGAAGATGTTGTCGAACAAGAAAAATCATAGACGATGCATTTCATTGAACCGGAGGGGGTGGATATGGTTCAATATGATTCAATCAAACGAAATTGGGATATAAACATTGAAAACAATGTTGATGGGTATGTCATGGGTATAATCATGGGATATAAGCCATCATAGGGTATATAAACCATGTTCCAAACATACATAGGGCCACAGGATATGAAACCAAACATGGGGTCGGTCAATCACGACTGGACCGTCACAATGGGCATGATGAAAACACCCAACTGAGCCATTAAAACTGATTAATTACCCTGGTTGATTGGTCAATATATAGGGAATTATACTACCTAATTTATTGGGGGTTATGAGAACCTATAGGAGGGACCTATCAACAAATGTAATTATGAGATGGGTTAGTTGTCCTTTCTTTTTGGTTCAGCTAACCACTTGGGTGGTTTTCTGCCATGGCAGCAGGGTGAATTGATACGTCCATACCCTTTGTAAAGCCTTTAGACCATGTGTTGATGTTACCCTGTGGTGATCAAACATGGCTAGCTGGGAAATCCGCAAGAAATCAGTTTTTTTTTAAGCTGGGAAAAGAATCTATCAAATGTAAATATATAGGATTTTCATGAATTTTCCATTGCCACGTTTGATTATGGAAGGGTAAACACCACAAACATGAGGATGATGATCATGCGGAAGTAAGTTGCTGAAAGAAGGAACAACTATGATTCATGAATGCGTACTGTATGACCAACTGTTATATATATAATGGTGATGTAACCTGTAGCAACTTGTGCATCAGCAATGATGCACATACTTGTCCGCGTTGTTTCTACATGGATATTCAGCCGATGTTTATCCAGGGCTGGAGCATTTTCCGAAGTCTATGTGATGTCCCCCCTTGGAGGTGTACAATGCACCCATCAATCTCAGGACCTGGGACGAACACATGACCAAGTGCGTGAAGTACATCGTTATGGAGAGAAGCTATGCTGAAACAATTCTTAAGTCGGTTTTATGTGTTTTTCCCCACCTGTCAGGTGAGGGTTGTTAGATTTTCTGTCAGCTGTCCCGCCCGCCTCCCGCCTCCCGCCTTCTGCTCCACCTCCTCCGCCGGACCTCAACTGCAACCTCAACTGCAAGCTCTTGATTGCAGTGGTCCCCTCAACTGCAAGCTCTTGATCGCAGTGGTCCCCGCCGGACCTCAACTGCAAGCTCCGGATCAGAGTGGTCCCTGCCGGAGCTTAACCGCGAGCTCCGAGTGTTCCCCCCCGGACTTCAACCACAAAGAATCTCCGAAGATATACCAGATAGAATGCCAGAAAGAAAGTCAGAATATATATGTATATATGTAGAGATATGCCAGAAAGTATGTCAGAATAGATGCCAGATAGAATGTCAGAAAGAATGTCAGAATATATGCCAGAAAGAATGTCAGGTAGAATGTCCGAATACACTTCCAGATGGTATGTCAGAAACTATGTCAGAAAGTGGGGATCACTTGAAGAAAGTTTTTTTTCCTTCGACATGGTGAACTAATTCATTTAATGAATTTGACGGTTAGATTTTCATTACAGTTATGGCCCGAAATACCAGTTATAAGTACTGAACTAACCCCATTTATAGAATGTATAATCCCATAGAAATCACCAGTTATAACTAATAGCCATGGCCATGTCCCTGTAAATGGTGACGCAGCCCTGGTTTTCTACCGCCAAGTAGGTGACGGTCGGTGCCCAAAAGAGTTGGACTTATCGTGTGAACAAGGCACCCCTGAACAATGCCCAACATATCAGGAATATGATGTTATATAGTATCATGATTGATGGTTATATATCAATAGTATCAATAGTATCATGATACTAAATGAGACTAATATTAACCATATTCCTGATACTATATCAATCATGATTGATGGTTATATATCAATGATACTATTGATTATAGTCGATTAATACGGGTATGGTTAATGATACCCAAACCAATTGATTAATCAAGTGTCATCAGCTATCCAATATGGATATGTTATTTTTTCCAATGCCCAATGATATTGTACCATTGATAATCTAATATGGATGACTACAGCTTGGTCAAACAGATGAAACACTTGGGATGATGGTCACTTTAAACGCAGGTGTCATAGGCAAAAAATGCATGATATACTCAAATTGTGGGATTGTCACCGATCCACTTATAGGGAATTATATATATATATATATCCATTGTGTTTGGAATCCGTGGAGTTCTATTCATGATGGTGGGATGACCATAAACCACATATATATATACATGATTTATTGTCCGTGGTATATATGAACCAGTAAAAATACACCTGTTGATTAGTATATATATATAATGGTTTATACTACCAGGTTTATCAGGGATTATTGCTACTCACAATGGAAATAAACATAAATAAACCATTAGAATGGGACTGGGATAGGGGTGTTTTGCGTGGTTTATGTGCCTGGATAAAGTACAACGACCTCACGTCGCGACCTCAATGATGGAATGATGGTGAATGCAGGGGCTAGCTATCCCAAAACAGTTTTTATTTCAGATTGGTGAATTATTGTAGTTTACCTAGAGGCATCACTAATTTTCCCACTATTTCCCTATGTTGTTCCCTATTATTCCCGCGTTGTTTTCACTATTTTCCGCGTTGATTGGCCACTTCATACCTTGGTTCCACCGGTCCAACTGAGGACAGCGTGGTGCTGCGTGGAAAGACATCTACCAGTCGCCAGGCGACACGGCGACGCCACGAGTTGGTCAAATTTCCATAGCCATGGGGATACATAGCTGGATGGTTTATTTCATCGAAATTCCTATTCAAATGATTTCAAATGGGTGTTTTTTTTCCTGGGGGTACCCCCATTTGAATGGAAAACTCCATTTGAATTTCGGATTGGAAAACATGAAGATAAACCCATTGGGATTGGATGCGATACTTTTGGAACATGGTGCAACATGGAGGATTTGTTGGAAACCGTGGATCTACCAAGTGAAAAAATCCATGTTCAAAACAGAGTAAGTTTCTGAGTGGTACATTTTTTTCAGTCCCTAGTCCTTTGAAATCCCCAAGAGCCGACCATTGATCATGTTGTATTCTTGATTACACCAGATCATACAATGATATACAATGTAAATCCATGTGACACCCCCATGAATCCTATAAACACACGTACACATAGTAAAATGATTTTCGTACGGTATCCTTTTCCTTTCCTCTTGTTATTTGTTTGCATTTCTGCCATGACCTAAAGCCAGTGGAAGGACTTCAATGGTGATGACCTTCATCCACACCATTGGATTTCTTACAAAAAACGCCAAGTTCTAGTGTTCTCTAGGGTCCCGAATTTCAGGAACTCCACTTACAAAGCCGGCCCGCACAATCACAAGTTGGTTTTATTTCGCTGTTTGAACCAAGTACAGTATATAATAATTTATACATATATATACATTATGTATATATTATATTCTATTCTATTCTATTATATTGCATTATATTATATTATATTAAATTATATTATAGTATATTATATTATATTATATTATACTATTTTTAATAGTATATAATATAGTGAAAACAGTAAACCATCCCAACTCCAGGAACCAGGCATCCGCCCACTTTTCAACCAGGCTACCTTCGCTGCGGATCGCTGCACCACCTCTGCATGTACGATCCAGCGTTGTGGGGCCTGCCGCTCGGTGAAAACGGTGGAAAATGGGAATGGGACACCCAAATCATGGTGAAAATGATCTGGGTAAATTATAATATTTCACTAACCTGAATTAAGGCCATTTGGGGATGATTCCCCTTATTGACTATGATTCCAGTGAGGTCGCAGTGAGGTCGTTATAATTTACCCAGAAATTATGGTGATCACCCAAATCATTACCATTCTAATAGGGAACATATGATGATAAAATTGATAAACCATCATGGAGTTTTTCGGGGTAGCCTATTTTGAAATCCATAAATATCATAAACGGGTTTGTATGAGCACTTGCTGAAAGCGGTTCATGATGTATGTTATTTTCCCCAATTTTTCATGCATCCCTCCAAGTCATGGTTTGTCCGTTGTGGCATGAATGATGCACCAGCAAATACTACTGGTAGAAGATGGTACCCGCCAGTCATGTCGGTTTATGTTCACACTATGAACTTGTTATAACTTATTGTTGAATACATCGACTATACGATAGTTTCTTCTAATGATAATCCAAACTTGGCGAACACACATGAACCCCGCCCCATTGTGTCTAAGAAACCAAAACTCACTAAGCATTTGTGAAAACTCTCAGGGCCCAGTGCGATCCCAACAACGCAGCCTGGTGGAAAGACTCCTTCGCGCAGTGTCTTGGTGAATGTGTCGCCGGGTATACCCCATAAAATGCAAAGTTTCTACATTTGTTTGGGAATCAATACAGTATAACGACCCCAAAAAAGTAGAAACCTTGAATAAGTATGAATAAATAAGATAGAACATGATGGAACTATTGAGCAGTAATTTTCCACTATAGTTTAGTAGGATTTGGCTTCTAACGTATCACATTGTTTCTTGGGGGGACTCTACTGCTCCTTTTGAAACTTCTGGGGAATTCGTCATTTTCTGCGACCTCGGACGTTGAAGCACCACAAAGAATGGTGAAGGATGAGTTAAACCCATGACACATGCCACCAAAATCCTTGAACATATGGTGAAATATGGTGAATATGAGGATTTTACGATGATTTTCCGATGAATTGATGATCTGTTTCTGGCCACCCTTGGCATTTCCATCAGCCTGAACTAAAGTGATCAGTGACTTCGATCGGAATACGCTGTACGGCGCGTCCAGGTATGCGGTGGCTGATGGCATGGCAGCCGCCAGTTCCTCTGTGAACACCGTGGATTTCGTGATTTCCGTAGGGGACAACTTCTATCTGCGAGGGGTGATGGATGAGTTCGACCTCAACTGGCGATACATGCTGCTTGGACTCATAGGCGATTGGTTGCACAGCTGATTTCGTGGGGCAAATGCTGGTAGCTGCTGATAGCCATGGACATATAGCGACTTATTGATTGGGTGTATATTATATATATATATTATATACACCCAACAAAATGGTATAGTTTACAGCCTAAAATTACCAACATCCAACATCTTTGATTGATTCTACGGGTCCAACTTGACTAAAGCGACTTCAGAATCGCCAAAGGGAGAGAACATTGCGCTTGTTGCCAGGGGGACCTGCAGAATCCAGTCATTCCATGGTTTTTATTCGACGTTGGGTCAAAGTTTATAGACATCCGAAATACCACCTCTTCTGACACCAAGATGATCTCGACCCTGTTCATCATTCTTATCTGGTTGGTGGTTTGGAACATGTATTTTTTATTTTTCCATATATTGGGAATGTCATCATCCCAACTGACGAACTCATATTTTTCAGAGGGGTTGAAACCACCAACCAGTTATTGCTTGGCAGGTAGAATTTCGGGGACGTGGATTTATTAGCCTGTTACAGATGGAATCCACTTGGTTTACCCGTCAAAGTTTTTGGTCCCTGGGGGGGAATATGTGACGGGTGACGCTACAATTGTCCCATTCACATTTTTTACTTCAAGGATATGCCATATCTTTAGCCTTTGAGTTCCATTTTCCCTTCAGATTCTCCAACCTCCATTATTTTCCCATCTTTTCCCATCTTCAACATATGAAACATCCATTTCCCCCTTAAACAATTGCCCGGCATGAGATGATTGACCCATATTATTCCATATTATTCCCATCTTCCAACCATCTTCCAACCATCTTCCAACCATCTTCCAACCATCTTCCAACCATCTTCCAACCATATTATTCCATACCCATAGGATCCATGTATGGAATATTTACCAACATTTGCCCCATATATGACCCAAATGTAGGCAAATATACCAATATATACCAGCACCATGGATCCTATGGGATATATTTTATGCCATTTTCACATCTCCAAAAAGATTCAGAAAAAAAATGTCACGCATGAGTCCCTAGGTCCCTCCGGGTATATGGATTATCTAGTCCCTAGACCATGACTATTTTATCTCATGGGACTCACGCATGACTCAGGTTCGAAGAGGTCTATCACCATGAGTCCCTCCAGGTTCCGTGGCTCAATGTCACTTCGGCACAGTATCATCCCATGAAGCCGACAGAAAATTTTCCATGGGGATTCGACAAAAAAAAGGGCTGGGATTTAATGGGATTTAATGGGATTTTATAGTGATTTAATGGGATTTATAGTGATTTAATGGGATTTAATGGGATTTAATGGGATTTTATAGTGATTTATATAGTGATTTATAGTGATTTAATGGGATATCATAGTGATCATCGAAAAAAAATGGATGAAATCTATGATTTCTTTCCAAATGATCTACTGATGGGTATTTTGTTTATGAGTTTGATATCTTCTACTGAGCTTTCGGCGCAAATGGCGATGAGTTGGTGGGTTTCATATTGAAACCTGCGGAGCATGCAGACGTTTGAATGTGTTTAAGTAACAATATATACTTGAGTCATCTTAAATCCTCTTAAAAAATCAATATACTGTAACATATATTATTGTTTAAGTAACAACATATATGTTTGGTACTATACATATCAAATCAATTCAATTCGGAGTTCATAGTTTAGGGCCTCTCGATTCGTTCCAACCATGTAATTAAGCGAGTTCTTCAACCATTACCACTATTCGTTTTGGTTCTCCCACCCACACAAGGAGGATACTTTGAGCTGATCAAACGGGTCCATATCCAGTTTTTGGTGGCAAGGGAAACTCCCCTACAACCTACAAATGGATGCTTTAGTGGAAAAATCAACCAGAAATGCAGAATTTTCCAGCCATGACCATGTTTGATGATCCATGATCTCCAGAATCTCGGGGCACCTGAAAGGTGCTTAACCCTAAAACATATCCCAAAACTAACCCTATGTTGCCTAGCAAATCCCCATTATGGGATATAACCCATATATAAGCCATATATAACCCATATATAAGCCATATATAACCCATATATAAGCCATATATAACCCATATATAAGCCATATATAACCCATATATAACCCAATATATAACCCATATATAACCCATACATAACCCATACATAACCCTTTCATAACCCATAAAGTTGGGAAAATCCTCAGACATCTCCTAGGTCCTGGGGAACCACGACTACGGTGGCCACGAGTGCGACGGCTGCCTCTTTGAGGGCGGCACCGGTGGATGTAGCGATGCGCAGATCAGCTACGACGATGAGAAGTCCTGGGAGTTCCCAGTGCCTTGCGCGCCGAAGTGATCCGAAGGGTCCAGGGATCGGTCGTCGCCATGGTTGACTAACACGGTCCGACTGACTTGGCATGATTTTTTTGGGATATGTTGGGGGTCAAATTTGTTCGGACATGTTCTAGAAGTATAATAATTGAACAACTGGATGTTTGCATAATTTTCCAAATGATTGTTATTCTAGACATTATTGAGAAACGATGCCTTGTAAGAAGCCCCCAAGACGTGTGTTTCTGCATCAGTATAATCCCTTGTTCAAGGAACCAGCACTACATTGACTCAGCCGCTGAGATGCTAAACTTGTTGGGTTGACCTTCCAGAATCCTGTCAGAGATCCAGAGAACCCACACTTCTCTGGTGGATTTGAATCCCCGCAGTTTGTGTCATGTGCAATGTTTAGACACTGCATGTTGTTGTTGTTGTTGTGGTGGTGGTGGTTGTTGTTGTGGTTGTGGTTTGTTGTTGTTGTTGCTGCTACTTGTATGATCTTTTTTTCTGTGTTTTAAGACCGGAGCCACGCCAATTCTTGAAATCCCTCAGTTGTTACCACTCTGCCCGCAACTTTGCCACTTTGCCTGAGGCACCCAAACGGTGCCTTGGCCGTGTATTTTGGGCTCGAAGTTCATAGTTTTGATGTTCCCAAAGTACTACCGCTAGTAAGGTGAATGGTGAATCATTTTGCAGTTTCCCATAGGCCGAGGTAAATTGTAGCGACATCACTGGCCAACCTCACCATAGATGACAATTAGGAAGGGTGTGTTCTTCTTGGTTTATTGGTTTAGTTCGTAATTATTTCATGAATCCTGATGGAGAACATGTTTCATTCTCACCCAAGTTTTATTTCTGATTTGGGAAAAGCAACTAATGTGAGTAGAACAACAATAAACCATCCCCCAGTCATCACCATTTTTAATGGTGGTATAAACTTACCATTCCCAGTCAGTCGGGTGGGAAGTAAAAATGGCATTGTTTTACCCACATGGGCCGCCAAGGAAACGCTGGGTCTTGCCCAAGAGGTACTACAAGAAGTCCTTCAAGTACCAGGTGAGTTCCAGTGGGTCCACCTAGAGGTAGGTGAATCATGGTGATTTAATGGTGATTTAATGGTGGTTTAATGGTGATTTAATGGTGGTTTAATGGTTGATGGTCAGTGAATTTGGGGTTGGTCAGTGGGCGAATGATGGTTGATGATGGTTTATGATGGTTGATGTTTGATGATGGTTAATGGAATGGTGTGTATGAATTGGATAATGGCTGATATGGAGTAGTCTAGTGTGCCCATAGATGGGGAAATCAACTGGCCATGACTGACCCACGCCATTTGGCTCCTGTGTGGTCAATGATGAGATGATGTATTCAAAAAATCATTGCTTTACCATCAACCCTTCCCAATCAAGTTGCCACAAGTTGGGGGTATACACCATTTGTCCATCCCCAAGTATCAGATTGTTGGTGATATTGCATGAACTTATATCATACATTGCATCTCCATCGCTTGTCAGGTCGGTGGTTTAACACATTTTTTATTTTCCATAATATATGGGATGTCATCCTTCCCATTGACGAACTCATATTTTTCAAGATGGTTTTTTTTCACCAACCAGTTGTTGATATCAATGGATTGGTTTAAGGGAAAAATTACAGGAAAACCCCATATTTTAATGGTAAAAACCATGGTTTCCTGTAAAATTTCCCTTAAACCAATCCAGTGATGATACTGGCACTGCCACCTTTTTGTTGGTTGGACTTCCCCGCAATGGGACTGCCATGGACTGCCATGGAGGACTTTAGCATCGACGTCTTTGCCATCGATTCCAACTGGGTGTTGCTTGGCTGGGTCAACCTTGATCCATGCTTTAAAAAAGACACGTTGTTTAAATGTATTTAATCTGTTATTACTTACAACCATTTACAAACCATTATATATATAGATTTATATAACATGATATAATTATACATTATATGATATAACATAAGAACTTTGGGTGTACGGTATTTAGGTTAATACATGTTCATACATGTTGTTAATATACGTATTATTAATGCATGTCAATACATGTTAATGCATGTTAATGCACACTAATACTATTTTGTCGACTGTTTTTTAAATATCGGTTGGAAGTACATGAAGGAACATATATTACTCACCTAAAGATCGTTGCCATTGCAACACTTATCCATGTTCCTCTGGGACCAGGCTTTCAAATGGGGAACAAAAAAGGGGACTTGCACATCGTTGATTTGGATCTGAAACCGCGGAAAAAAAGTGGTCAACGGCTTTTAGCCACACCGACTCACTCCAAAGCTGTTTACCTCCAGAGTCAACCAGCCGGACCCGTCAAATTAGACACCCAAGTTCATCCTGGTCCTGGTCGGCTGCAGGTAGCCTTTTGTCAGAATTTGTCTCAATATCTCCCCATGCTTAAGATATGTATCCCCAGTCTTAAGATATGTGTTCTTTGGTTTTCGTATTCTTGCCGGTTATGATCCAGATGGATTTGTTGCTTCCATGGGAAATCCACCGAAACATCCCCTTCGCCGGTCACGACGTCAGGAATTCGCATTCGCTGTGCCACGGTCAGAGCAAGATCACCTCAGAGAAGGTTTGTGACTTGGCAGAGGCGGCAGAGGCGGCAGAGGCGGATGGAAAATGCTGGTTGTTTAGCAACGTTGAACATGTGGAGACAAAAACCTGGTGGTTTCAGACATGGGGATTCAAACCAGAAACATGTGGGAAACATATATGGAAACATGGGTTTTGAATTTTTGAATAGCAAACATGTTTTGAAATGGGGCGAAAGAAAATGTGCCAACCTTGATGGATGAGAAGTTAAGGATCGCACCTTTGCGGTGGAATCGACCCAGGATTTTTCTAAATAAATCCCAGTATAAGTCCCATGCAGTAGAATCTAGTAGATTCCTGAACAAAATCCCAAATATCATAAATCAACATAAATCATCAGACATCATATGGTAGAACAAACATCATCATCATCAATCTATATCCCAAAATATCTTTACACATCTGAAATAATTCTTCCGAAACATATGTAAAAATCCCGCCCGAGGCAATGCGGCGCAGTGCGAGACCTTTTATCAGAAGACCTACGCGGCGCAGCTGCAATGGCTCCGGGAGGAACTGCCGAAGTCCAATGCCACGTGGTGCCGCGGCAGGGGGTGGCGCCAAGGAAGCAACAAACATTGAGGGTGGTTGAACCAAGAAATGTGTAGGTTCAATCTGTTTTTAAGCAGCGACACCAGGAAATATGAACCTTGATTTTATTGGATTTGAAAGGGATTGAATGGCATTTAACCATGAAAACTGATGCGAAATAGAGATGACATCATGAATCATGGAGGATTAAGCAACTGAAATGGGGGTTCAAGTGTTCAAGCCTCAAACCGAGTGAATTGCAAATCAGTATAGATAAACTTAAGGTGATATGTGGAGACTTTTGAATTATCCAATAGACCTTGCTTTTTTTACTCTCAAATGTTTTTTTTCAGAAACAAAACTTGTGGGTCTGGAAACCTTTGTGAGTCCAACATAAATGTCACCAAATAAGATGATGATGATGATGATGATGATGATGATCTTTCTTTAAAAAAAAACTGGGTTGTGACATTGCAAGACCAAACAAATCCATCAATAGTTCATTCATATCCCATGAATATTCCATGGATATCCCAATCATATTCCACCATTAAGAAGCCACTAAAACTGATCATCCTGTCAGGCGTTTTTTTGGGTAACGTCCACAGTCTTGACCCACACCAGGGATGCTGATCGCTTCGAATCACTCCCATCGAAAGTTGGGAACATGCTTGACGTTGAGATGACGCTAATATGACCGGGATATCGTTGTTCGGATATAACTACAGTTGGGATGGCTTTTAAAGAATCACCTGGTTTTGTTCCATGGATTTTTGCATCTTTGGGATGGCAAAAAAAAACACCACTTTTACAGTGCCAGGATGCCGCGCGCCTTACCACCGTTCTCAGGAAGTGGGTGGTGGGACATCATCCCTGTGAAATGCTGGGCAGCTTGGACTGCACGCGGAAGTGGGAATAGCCTCTGGTAATGACTAACATATATTAACATAGCTATCGAACATGATGATAGAAATAGTTGATTTACCCAGCTATAAAATGGTGATTTTCCATAGTTTTTTGTATGTTTACTCTTGGGTAATAGGTTCTTTTTACATCTTTTGACCCATCCCCATGTCATGTGGATCAGCTACTGGGACCTGGTTCGGAAACGTCAACGAAGTGCGGAACCCAACCGTTGTTGTAAAGAATTTTCTGGCATGTTCTGGCCATAGATTATTAGCTGATGATTCTGTTCACATGTTGTGGTATCAATTGATCAGTACGCGGCTTTTTTTTGTGTATCTTCAAAGTTCAACAGTTTAGACCCTGGCAGATGTTTGTGGAACTTATATATATATATATCATCATCACAACCATCACAATCATCCACTTTGAAAGTTCAGCAGCACTCCCTCCAATCGTACATGACTGCTGCCTTGGGCCTTGGGCCTTGAGGCGATGTGATGTTAAAGCTCTTTGCGTCACCCGGCTGGGAGCCGGATGGACATGATTCCGATCGCAGATATATTCCGAATGCAAGGGTTTATGGTAAATATTACTAGTATAGCTAAAGGATCTTATAAACCAACTTATAACATCTTAGGGGCACCACCTTGTGATGGTATTCGATGATTATTAATTGTTATAGTCATGATTGAGGATACATCTACTATTGATTATAATGTATGAATCCCCTTAGGAATTTCCTCTATAAAATGGGGAATATCCACCGGATAAGAGCATTTTTTGATACACATGGTATCTCTCATTTTTAGGGCTCGAGTGTAGTCCCCGATTTTATACATATTTTTGGGGGGTCAGAGCAGCATTTTATAGTAATGTTCACCTCCTGGGTGACAGCCACGTACAACGTCATAGGTTCCCATTCTGTAGAGACCATGTATACTCTGGAAAACCGCAATTTTCCAACGTCGTGGGTTCCCATTTTATAGTGATAAATGACCTGTGCAAGATCATGCAAGGAGCGCTTAGACAATGTCAGCAAGATTTTCACAAGATCTTCTCATAAGGACCTGTACAAGATCATGCAAGGACCTCTTTGAGGATTTCATCTGGATCTTCAAAACATCGGGGACCTCTACAAGACCTTGGCCAAAATCTTCACAAGAAACCAGCATTTTTTCCAAAGCTTGATCTCGCACTCTTAGAGGAAGCCTCGCGCGAGGGCTTCGTTGTCACATCTTAAATGCGCACTCTTTGGGGGAAGTCTCGCCCAAAATGGGCACAGTAAGTCATGTATGACTATGAACCATACAATGATTGTTCCCATCGAACTGTATAGGCACTAATGTGTTGTAAATATTTTGTATGTAGGGTCTGACTTACCCTGATCCCGAGGCACCCTTCTGTGGAAAGGGTGAAGTGGAGTATAAGTAGTGAGCCCTGCATGGTGGTATCCTGTAGCTAGTTTATAGGTAGTATCTTGCTAGCACTTAGGAGTATAGCATACGACCCTCACGCCCCATGTGGGATGGGTGGGTGAGGGTAGAGGTATCATGTATATAGATAGTTTGTGGATTGTAAGCTGCTAGCACCTACTTTTAGCATACGACCCCCACACCCCAACCTCTAAAGTATATATATATATGTAGGTAGTGGATAGGTAATACGTGGCTAGCATTTATGTATAGCATATGAGATCTTGACAATAATGACCAAAATAAATTGTTTGTAGGGTGTAGCTTGGCCCCACGGTCCCCCCTCCCTCTGGCATGTGTGGGGGCCGGCATAGAGGTAGTGAAAAAGTGCATGGAAGTACGTATGTAAAGTATAACTTGTGGGATCCTATATGTCCAGGCCACCCCCACGAGGGGGGGATGTGGGGGATACCATAGCGGGGAGGGATTTATACTTAAAAATACTTCTATATATATATATTATATACCTGTTCGTACTTTTTATATACTTGTAAATTACACATGTGTGTATATATATAATATTGATATATGTTTTTTTAATGATATAATATATATATATATACAAAGTATTCACATATACTTTTATATCTAATATACAGATATATACAGTAGATATATTCAGAGAGAGATATACATATATATATATATATATTTGAACTTGGTATACATGTTCAGTTTTACCGATTTCATAATGGGCATGTTTTCAAGGAATAAAATCATGTTCGATACTGGTGTGATTATCCCACTTGAAAAACATCAGTTTGTTTGACTGTTGACTGTTCTGCGAGGGTTAAAAATAGAGAAACACCACCTTTTGACCACAATGGAAGTTTGTGCTTGCGAGATTTGTGTTGGATTCGCGCGCTTGAAATAGCCGTTGCAAAGAAGGGTGAACTCCATCACAATGTGGATGCATGCATAGAGTATATGATGTAGCAAATAGTAATCCCACAAAAATAAAAGAATGTGTAACCTGGATGGTCTAGATGATATTCACCTCCTATTTGCAGGTTTCCAACGTTTCGGCATCTATTTTGGGGTTGTTTCCCAGGTCCCACCATGGCAAAGCCAGCCTGGAACCCACCAGGTCCAACGGGGTGTCGCTGATCTTTGCCGGACATGTGCATCAACTGCGTTTGGATCGTGTGAAGGATGTGTGGCTTGGTGAAGAGTGAGGAGTGGGTTGGTGATGTCAGGGGAAAATGGAATGCAGAAATCATGGACCAGAACATGTAGTTTTTGTTTAACGTTGTGTAATTGTTTTTTTTTAAATGATTTTTTCATGTGGGACTGAAGGGATATACCCTGGGGGTAAAAGAAACATGTGGAAAAACCATCGATTTCCGGTCGGAGATGATTTGTTTTTTTGGTAGGTTGTCCACATCTGTGTTATTTTCCGTTGCATCCCAAAATTTGGAAAATAACTATAACACATGGAAAATAGCTATAACACATGGAAAATCACTATAACATTTGAATGGATAGTTTGATCCTTTAATGTTTTATTACACATGGAAAAAATAACCAGCCAACCAGCAACATTTTTTTTTTGTGAACTACCAAGGACAGGAGGGTAACCAAGGAAACATGGAAAAATGATTGTATAAACAGTAGAAAGCAACAACAGTGATGATATAATCGTGATAAAATGCGGAACATATCATAAAATAATGTTAGTCTTCTTGAATTGCCATGATTGGGGGCATGCCGATTTTTCAAGTGGGGTGGTGTTTCAACCGCTGGATGATTGGGGATGATTTCCACAACAAAGAAGTGGCCCAGCAGCTTAGATGTACCTAGGATCCTGCACCCTGTTGGGAGGATCCTGGGAAAAGTCATTTTTCATACGAAATACCAGCAATGGATGGGAATTTCAGGGTATGACCAACTGTTTGAATGGGACTTCTATGGGATATGACCCGGGGAAAGCAATCATTTGATGTGGACAAATACCATCACCATCCAAACATTGTAGTTTCTTCCGACATTTGGACACAATTGGTAATTTGTGTAGCTACATGTAGGTCAATACTATAGCAATTATATGGCATATGTGGATGATATGCATAGTGTATATATATATATATATACATACATAATATCTTATATATATATATATGTATATATATATATGTATATATATATATATGTTATATATGTTATATATGTTATATATGTTATATATGTTATATATGTTATATATGTTATATGCTGAAATTCATCATATTTGGGTGGACATGGCCCCAGCCCTTCGGTGCCCCTTTTTGTCTTTTCAGCCCGGCGCAGTCGTCTGAGGTACTGTGTGATCACCGGGGCTGGAGGAGGATATCAGTGGAACGGCGGAAGTGCCTTGGGTCGACTGTGGTCCATGGTGGTCCATGGTGGTTTCTGAAGTCGGGAACCACCAAATCATCCCAAAAAATGGATAAAAATGGTTCTTTTTGAATAGGAACAGAACGGAGGTCTTCAATTTTTAGAAACCCATCTTTTCTTGCTCCATGTACGATACATGTACTGACAAACAGAACCAACAAATGACCATAACATGTGGATAATCGTATAAATATATCGGAAATGGATGGAAATGGTGTATCAAATTCCTAAGGATTCAAACCCCATTGTACCTACCCATTGTAAGGCCAGAAAATGGGGCTTCATGGGCTTCTCATTTTGAGACAAACCTTGGCCGAATCGATGATGGAATCCTAGGAATTTCCCACGCAGACTCCGGGGAAGGGAATTGTCTCCTGTGTCAGCAATTTTTTGCAGAGTTGCTCCATGAGTTTCACTATGTTTCACTATTCACTTCTCATTTTTGGAGCATTTTGGACCATTTTGGACCAATCATCCACTAATATTGCCGGAAGTTGGCGGTCTAAACCTTCCCCACATGGTAGGTCTATGGATTGGATGATCTCAGGTCATTTGACCAACACCATTCGCGACTCCGGTGGGAGAGCCGCTTGAGCTAAGACGGTAGTTGCATTGCTAAGCATAGCAGGGGATCTTTAAAAAAATGGATCATTAATCGTAATTACCCTCTGGTAAACATCAAAGATAACTATAGAAAAAATGATCATTCATATAGTTGATGTTCCTATTAAACAGTATGATTAATTTCATAGCTATGTGAGTTTAGCAAAGGGTACAGTACCTGGATGAGAATGCAGCACTATATCAATCCCTATGGATCGCCCCTCGGGATGTTTTGGTCGTTTTTGCGGGTGACCTACCCAAAACAGGCGACGTGTTGAAAACGACCAAAACTTTTTGACACCAAACTGCTGATGGATTCTGGTGGCAGTTTGGCACAGGTGTTTTGTTGGTGGCTTTTCAAACGGATCTGTTTTGTTTCCCATGAAGATCCCATGACAGGGGTTGGTAACTGTCCCATTTTGGGAATATTGGACATCACCTTATAGTAGCCATTATAGACCATATACCTAATGGTTGGGTGATGTTCAATGGGGACATCAGTCATGACCCATGCCATGATTTGTACCAAACACCTGGGTATCGATACCCCTACGAGGTTTCAGTCTCCGGATTTTTGTCGCTTGCTCCGAGGAGTATGGCTTCGCAATGGTGGAAGTCAACAAGAGCAAAACAATTCTCAGATTTCTGAATAGTGACAGGAAGGTCAGCGGGTGAAGCGGCTGGAGATTTAGACACTTCGATACAATTCTCCAGAAAAAACAAACTCAGCCGACTTAAGTGGATTCCCTATGTTTTTTCAATATGACCTATTGATAGTGGTCCGTTTGGGCACCTCATTTTATGTGGGCATGACAATGGCTCATGCGGGCTGAACATAGTTGAAATCAGTACCTGTATAATTATAATAAGTAATATTATCATTATTATCATTATTATTAATTATTATTATTATATTATATATATGATTATATATGTTGTTTTTTCCCAGCCAAAAACTGCCAAAAGCACAGTTAAGACATAGTGGACAACTGCTTTTCCCCCACTGAATTCGGGATCTTCGCAGGTTCTTTGGGATGAGACGCTTCTGGAGAATCCCAATGCTCAAGAGGTGAGCTGAGGGCAGGTAAGCGTAACCTGTCATGATCTGTATGTAATGATTATGTATATCTTTATGTATGTGTAATGTGTATGTACAGATGCATGTGTGTTGTGTGTATACTTATATATATATATATACATACATATTTACAAATATTTATTCATACATACACACAGTGATTATACATTATTGTACATAGTGATACGCAGTTATACCTAGTCATACATAGCTACACATAAATTTAGATGATTTACATACTTACACATAGTTACACACAACTATAGATAATTATACATATCACAATGATGTTGTTGTCACATCTCCATTTTGGTTTGTTGAATCCCTTGATGTCTGTTTCCATAACAAGCCAGTTGTTCCAGTGGTAGGACTTAACCGTGTTTATTGGTGATTGCTGTTTGAACATAATGTGTATGTTCACATGCGAGTGTCCACATCCATAAACTTTTATTGTTTAGTTTATATCAGCCAAATCAGGAGAGGGTGAATCGCAAACTCCAAACTGAATCAGCCAAGGTGTTGAAATTCCGTTCTTCACAGAATTGGATGAGGGGAACATTTACATACAGGACACCCACAAAACAAATTGAGGTCAAAAAACAATGGTTGTCAACAGCAATTGTCTCTTGAAGCAATCCGTTGAGTTTGGGGCCAATTCCGACTCCCAAGGGGCAACTGCGAGCTTGCGCAGACTTTGGATGTCTTGGATTTCGGTTTACCGGGTGATAATCATTGATTATCCTTATCATTTTAACTTTATAAATAACCATTATATAATTACCAGTTGCTAACGTTAATTGTCCTGGGTAATTATCATTATAGTTATAACATTATAGTTATAACTGGGCCTGGGAAATCCCTAGTAAAAAAGCGGCACAACTGGCACAACCAGCTGACCAGTCTTTTTTCGTTTTTTTTTTTACAATTTCTGATGGTTGACCCCATGTTTTCCTCGATTCTTGTACCCTCTTGTTATTCAACATAGCCATGGAACATGGCCCATTTATAGATGGTTTATCTATTAAAAATGGTGATTTTCCATGGCTATGTTAAATAACCAGAGGGTAACTTTCTTAACATGTTGGGGTTTCACCAAAATCCGTGCTGAAAAAGATCATGGTGTTTTGAGTCATTGAAAACATCATGTTCCCTCCCAAAAAAATCGCAATTTCGATCGGTATCTCAACCGGTGTCATCAAACATGGCCGGCGCTCGCTGAAGAACATCCGGTACATAGCTAGCCATGTGTTTATAGCTGGGAGATCCTCCAACTAAATCCCATCAACATATCCTGGCAGTACCTATGGGTCAAATCCTGGCAACTTGGAGATTACCGGAGAGGGCAACTGGTGAACCGATTTTTGAATAGTGCAATGAATTCATGTCCCATTAATATAAAACTGGACAATATTAGGATATTTTTATGGGATATCAATGGGATATTAATGGGATAATACCAACTATATCAGGGTAAAACCAATTTTTGAACAGTCCAATTAATGTCCCATTATATATAATATCTCATTATATCTCATTAATATCCTATGAATATCCCCATTGTGCCACATTCTTGAACAATTTCTGCTTGTGAATTCCTCTTTTTGTTCACCAGATTTTCAGGTGGAAGTCGAGCCGATCCCTGCCAAAGATGCAGAGATTTTGGCCGACTATGAGGAGCAGCAGATCGTTGTGGGGTCCAAGTGGCACCCTTTTCTGGTGATCGACCATGGCTGAAAAATCCATGAAAATCCATGAAAATCCCACTTTTATAGATGTGTTTCCCAGCTAGAAATTTCCCAGCTAGAAATTCCATTGATCGGAGATTACCCAGAATTGCCATGTTGGATTCGTCCAAGCTTGGGGTCCTTCAGTGGTGATCTCCCTCACTAACTACTCTTTTAGTCGATGTATCTCAATGTATTGAAAATTAGATGATCACCATCAACATCGCAGACTGTCTTACTGTTCTATTTCTTATTTGGCATTCCAGAAGTATATGGGTTTCCTTGAAACTGGGATGCTTCACAATGGCAATTTCAGCTTGGGAAAGTCTGATGATTAACCAGTGGATGCTTCAGGGTTCACAACGTGTCAGGTACCCTTCAGCCGCCACATGTGTTCTGTTAAACCCAAAAAGCCATTGGCACCATCCCATCCCACCATCATCCCAAGTCAAGTAAGGCCATAGCGGGCCATATTTTCCGCCCAAATTTCAGGATTGCTCCCATCCAAAATTTGCTGATAGCCCTTTTTGGCCACAGTTGGGGGGTTCCCGGGGTTCCCAGTTTCCCATCCTTGTTGGGTTAAAGCAACCCAAATTGTGGACGGTTTATTGGCATTAGGCCTTAGCTCATGATGCTGACCACACCCTGGGCTGCGTCAGGCCGAAGAAGACAAGGAGTTGGACACTGGGCTGCCCTGCCAGTGGGCGGACTGGGAAGACGGCGCCTTGCTTGCGATGTTTTGTCCAACGGAACAGTGCCCAAAATACCTTGTGGTTGAGGATTTATGTATATATAATTGTATATAATATAGAAAATTACTTAAAACACGAGTTACAAAGAATTAACTTCTGTTTTAATTCTTGATATCATGTAACATGGTCATATAGACCCTTTCCGTCTATTGAACCTACGGTAACGCAATTTAAACATGTGGAGGGCGGGCCAGACCGCGAGGCCCAGGAGGTAGTATAAATACCAGTTGTATATTTAAATGTAGCTACCGTATGTATAAATGAATTGGAATCCGTATATATGTGGGCGGGCCAAGGAAAACCTTCACGGAGCCAAGGAAAACCTTCACGGAGCTAGTCTAAAATACCTGTTCGTATATTTTAAAATCCGTATATTTAAAAGTAGTTACCGTAATTTTAATTCTTTGCATCAGATGACAGGACAGCGGTTTGAACTGGAGGTTTTATTCCTCATGTGCAGTGGTGCCATCCTGTGGAATATCTCAGGATTTAATTGTTCGTTACTTGGGTGAAGTTTTCGCATACCCGAAGCTAGTGGAATTAAATCCAAAGTTTATTCCCAAAGTTTTCTTGCAGCCGTTTGTGGGCAACACAACAGTTTCCCACGCCAGTGCGGGTACCAATGAAGATCAATGAAGTGGCAAGACTGTGGGCTTACCGGCTTACCGGGTTCTTCAAAAGAAAGCAGCCAACCAACTTGAATCCTAGCAAGGACAGGTAGACACCCCTGGCACCCAAGTTCAATGTTGTGTGAAGCAGTGCTTGGCGGAGCCTTCAAGAAAAAAACAGCCATTCTGGCTCCGGTCATTGAGAAGCAATGGGTAGCAACATTGATACAGGGGATCCGGGGGCTTGCGGTGCATGCTGAAACTTTTTGGTAGATTTATTTTTCTTTTGAAGAACCCAGGGGGGGTCTTTTAGACTTATGGATGTCCAGCTGTTATATAACTCGGGCAAACGTCATCACTTCCAGAATGGAGAAACATTTCGACGCAGTAGACACTTCTTAGCGGGTCTTTGAAAAGCCCTTGGAAGGCACCGGGGTCTGGAGAGGAATTAAATCAGAATTTAATTCTTTGAGAAAGGAAACTCTGGGATATTGATCCAAATCTCACAGAATAAGAACCAGATTTAAATCCTGCATCTGCAAACACATTCGAAGACATAGAAATGATGCAACGGATCTTGCAGCCTGTAGGTGTATCCACGGTAACTTAAAAATCCACGAATTAGTTTGCATTGATTGAATGACAATTTTCTATGAAACAAATAGCATCATAAGGACCATATGAATAGTTGCTGCTTCAGTAATACGCACAGCAAATAACACAGGAATAAAACCCAGATTTAATTCTCATTCAGTTCTGGGTGATTGGTTCACCACGCACATAAAACCACGCACATAAACCCAAAGTTAACTCCCAAAGATGAGGTGGTACCTGTCTTCAAGAATTAAAACTGGATTTTATTCTTTACAACTCCTGTTTTGATTCCCTTCCATGTATCTATAATTGTATATAAGACTTAACTATATATATATATATTATATGAGCATATGTCCATATATGTATATGTACATATAATGCATGGTTTGGTACCATAGTGACCGGTGTCATGTGCATTGTCAACTAATTGGGAAGTCCCAGGAAAACCATCAATCGTGGACGGTGGAGCGTGTTGAGAAAGTGTGACAATCGTCCAACGAGACCACTTGAGATGAGATACTTGATGAATATCAACTCTATTCGGTTACATTCGGGAAAAGATGTCCTCAATGTAGGTGTCAACATGTTGTTCTACATGGAAACTACTTCTTTCCCATTGGAGGAAGCGTGAACTTCATGTTTGTGAAAGACTTCAATTTTTGATTGGCATTTTTGAGAACAGATGACATAAGGAGCCCCCAAAACAGTAAGTTTACGTTCCTTCATGAGTAAACTAAACGATCCGTTCTGGAACCCCCTTTATTCCAGAGATTCCCGAGGTGAGTGCGACGCAACCTGCGGCGTGGCTTGGCGGAGGATGGCGCCGCGGTGGACTCATTGTATGGTAAAAAATGTCATAAATAAGTGGTATGTTTACATTCCCAGTCATGGGTGGTTTATGGCATTGTTTTACCCCCGTTACCTCAAATATACCTCAAATCTTCTGGTAAAATTCCTCATATTCTCGATTAGACATGCACAATCTTGATCCATGTTGGGGGATATACCAAAGTTTTCTCCATGTTTAGACAAAAACAATCGGATAATGTGGTTTTGTCGATCACCTGACGTGCGTGGCAACCCAGGATGCAGTGATGGTGCGTCGCAGACAAGAGGTGACGAAACAAGTGGAGTGCAAGGAGTGGATCCCGGGTACTTCATGCTCGGTGGGTTGACATGGATTTTGTCATTAAAAGTGTTTTTTTAAAACTATGGAGAAACTCAAAATAGCACAGTTGATCATCATTGATAATCATAGTTTCTCCATAAAACTATGGGAAAACTATGGAGATCATCATTGATTGATGTTTCTTTCTTGTAAAAAAACGCTATCTCGGAGCATCTCGGAGCTCAGGGTATTCTATTGATTTTCATGGCGATATTTTTGGGGTATCCCTCTGGTTATGTCAAAATAGCTATTGAAAATGGCCATAGACATAGTGGATTTTCCCATTAATAGCATGGTGGATCTTTCCATAGTTATGTTATTGTTATGTTAGTTTACCAGAGACGTTGTACACCCAATGATAAACCTTCCGCAAGTCATCACCATTTTTATGGGTATAGACAGATCATCCCCCAGTCATGGTAGGTAAACATGGCATTGGTTTTTCATGTTTTTTCCACATGAACCAGTACCCATGACTGATCCATGGTGCTGCTATATATGGTGTGCCATGGATCCCATCAATATACCCCAGTCATGTTAGCATATATACCAGCACCATGGATCCTATGGGGTAATGCTCGGGATATTCCTCCAAGGGTAACTCAACAGCTGCCCGTAGGATGAGCAAATGCGCGTGAACTGCACCCTGGAGCCTTGCACGGAGCCTGGCACTGGAACTGACTCTCCAGGCCTGGGGAAGTTGTGAAAATCGGACCATTTCGCAGGAGTTTCAGCGATTTTCTAGAGACGGGAATTTAACCACCACCATTTTTTTTGATGACTGAACAATCTATTTAATGGAATATCGTGGGATATAACTGGATGAGGAAAAAAATCATTGGAACTTCACCATTCCCCCCCAAAAAAAATAATTTTCTATGGATATTGATGTTTTGATTCGCAACAATGAGATACAATGAGGGTATAAGAAGCAACCTTAATGGGAATATCATGGGAATATCTCAAAAACAACCCCTATTTAGGTGACCGCCTGGGCGCTAGCGTGGCGCAGCGAAACGTTGTATAAACGAAGGTGTCATGGAAAACAGGCAGTGCTTAAATGTTTAGCACCTCCAACATTAAACAATATTAAACATATATATAATATATATATATATATACATATGATATAACAACATTAAACATATATATATATAATATATATATATATATTATATTTGTTATAATAGCTTGCTATTCCTGCGGTGCTTGTGTCTTGGTTTGTA
>CAMXCT020001346.1:52500-107500 GCA_947184155.2 Cladocopium goreaui
TTTATATATATATATATGTATCTATAGATAAGTAGTACTTAATAGTATTTATATATATATATCTATAGATAAGTAGTATTTAATAGTATTTATATATATATATTTATATATTATCTTTATAAATGGTAGACGTTCCAGCCATTGATGACACCGGGTCGGGTCACTGGGTCGGTTTTGCGCTCGCTCTGATCAGGCCGGAGACGTCCCTCTCGTCGCGATATCGAACTCACCTGAGGGCTCCGGAAAAAAAGTGATGGCATCGGCTGGAAAGAATCCTCAAAGGATCGATGTGGCTAGTCACCATGAATCCATGGATAATCGATGGATAGTCATTAGTCACAAGAAAAAACCATTATTAACCACTATTAACAACTACCGGTTGGTGGTTTGGAACCATGTATTTTTATGACTTTCCATCATATTGGGAATGTCATTATCCCAACTGACGAACTCCATCATTTTTCAGAGGGGTAGGTATACCACCAACCAGTTTAGTTCATAAGGAATGAATCAATAGTTAACCTGAAACATTCGATAGTTCATGTTTTTTCACTCACCGATGACCATGGAATCAATACAACTTTTTAACCGTCGCACAAATGAGGAAACTGCAAGTTGTAGCACTTACATGCACTTACGTTTTATTGGCCCTCCCAGGGAGAGTATTTTTTTTATATGAAGCTATCTTCCACAAAGCTTAGTATTTTTGTTCCTAGCTGCAAGATTCCTACTGGCTATTGGTCGTATCCCCTTTGATGTATGGGTTGATCTTGGATTAGGGCATGCCATGTATGCCTAGATTCATGTTTAGATCGGTGCTTTGAAAACAGGTTACCCTCTTCTGAACGAACTTCGATGCGGAAAACCTGGCATTTTTAGATGATGTTCATTGATTTTCCTAGGGAAACCATGGGTTTTCCATATCTTTTTGCATGTTTACCCCAGGGTGCCATGTGATTGCAATATGGGGATGGCCGGCTCTGGCAGGGTCGCCAAAAGAAGCGATTGTGTCAGGCAAGGTTCGGGGCACACAGGGCGTTTTGGGATGTTTTGGGGCCTAGTTCTGGAAGTTTTCTTATCCCATAGGATCCATGTATGGTATATATGCTAACATTTGGGGTATATTGATGGTAAATGTTACCATATATGGCATACATGGATCCTATGGGTATGGGAATGATTCATCATCCATCCTCCCAAAAAAAATAGTGTGTTTCAGTTGAGATCAAACGCATTCAACATTAATGTGCTAAACGGTCACCAACCCAATGGTCACCACATCCCAAAAGAAAACCGCTTCCGGTGATTGAAACCATCCCCAGTCATGGAGCCGGTTTACTACGGAGCCAGGTATGCACGCGGCTGCTTTAGGAGCGACGGCGAGGGATTTGGGACGTTGATTGATGTGGATATCAGATTATATTGATTTATATATATATATATTAATATATATTGTCTGGTTGGTGGTTTGGAACATTTTTTATTTTCCATAATATATGGGATAATCCTTCCCATTGACTAATATGTTTCAGATGGTTTGAAACCACCAACCAGATTATATTGATTTATATATATTGTATATGGCATTACAGTATATGTTGTTATATCATCAAAGACTATTGGGATTGAATGTGATTCTATCATCAGAACTATGAGGATGGTATGTAATATAATTAATGATCAAAGACTATTGCGACGGAATGAAACAACATATAGAAATATTTCAGCTGCTTTCGTTGTTTTTACAAATTGTGTGACGTGCTCTCCCTTTTTGGCCCCAAGTGATAACTCCAGTGGTTCATGTGAACACGCTCTGGCATTCCAGTGGGAAACGGAAGGAATCTGAGCCTGGAAAGTTTCAGTTTCAACGCAACAAACCATCATCAAACAATATCGAACAAGCAGAGTCAAGCAAGTTCCGGCTCCAAAACTGCAGTCCCACTTTTTTTTATCAACATCAAAATATATAAAATTCATTGAAAATCCTGAAATTTTGAGGTATCTTTGAGGTATCTTTGAGGGATCTCCAGACGATTTGCAAGACTTCAGCGTAGAATTTCCAGGACAACTGGGGCCCAACAAGCCTTGCCACACCGTGGCAGACGTAGGGCTTGATGCGTCTCTCGGCAGCCAACCTGCTTCGGCGGAACCATGTTTCGGATTTCTTGGGTTGGTATAGGTCGAACATGACCAAAATGATAGTATTAATATGATGTTTGTCTGAAAATATGGTATATTCCCAATTATAGCCATTTAGTAGGGATAATGATCCGACAAACCATTGGGTGTAGGGGTACGCTATTTTCAGACAAACTCATATGATGTTTATCCTTTTATTTGGATTATTCTGGATTAATTAATATGTCTTAAGATGTATTAATATGCACTAATTTTGATGAATATGTATGATATAATATGTCATTATCATCAGATGAGGCATGTGTTTTTTGCTGTAACATAGTATTTATACGATTTAATAACATCAGCCATGATTTGTTGAATCGTATTCATAGGATTTAGTCATATTAACCATCATCATCCACCATCCTGTTTGATTTAAACTGTTAGTATTGGGTCGAGAATGTCAAAGCTAAAACTAATATAAACTACTGGTTGGTGGTTTGGAACATTGCTTGTATTTTTCCATATATTGGGAATAATCATCCCAACTGACTAATATTTTTCAGATGGGTTGAAACCACCAACCAGACTAATATTTTGTGTTTTTGTTTGCATTTAAATAAATCCTCATATGTTTGGGGTGCCCAATTTCAACACATACCCACAGGAGCAGGGCCACCAATCTCCAAAATTGAGACGTGACCATTGAAAGTGCTTATCCCAAGTGAAAAAAATAACAACATGTAACGAATAATAGCAGAGGTGGAGCCACCATAGCAACAGTTGCTCATGGTTGTTGATTTGCAGATAAACCATGACCTGTGTATACAAAGTAAGAGTGAGGAGTTCCTATTGCCAATTTTTGACTAGCAGATGGTAATTGGGTGTGTTTCAAAACATCCAAAATATAACCCCCAAATCCCATTTCTATCCATTTCTTACCATTTCGTACCATGTACCATCTGGTTATTTAACATAGCCATGGAAAATCACCATATTTAATAGATAAACCATCTATAAATAGGCCATTTTCCATGGCTATGTTAAATAACCAGATGGTATATCATCATTTTCCAAGCTGATGGAGGCCTCAAATCGTTGTTTTTCCTTCCCGATTTCCATGTCAGATTCTTGGTGATCTCCCTGTTCTCAACGATCACTGGCCATCGATGTGGAAACGAGAACGATTGGAGCTAGCGATTCCATATAGTTTTAAGGCCTATTTTTTAGGGAATATCCCCAGAAAATATGGCCACAAGTATGGTACTAACGTACCTCCAATCAATCGGTTCCTGAAATGGCCATTGATATGATTCTTGCTTTGTCTTGCACTTTTGGACCCCAGGACAGAACCAGTGGAGATCGTTTTGTTGTCGGAAGATCGGTCGCAGCAGGACGCGAGTCTGGAGCGTGGGAGCATTTTTGGAGAAATTCTTGGGATAAACCCACCATGGAATGGTTGGTAGAAGGAGGGATACGGGGATCTTCAGATAAGCAATACATATAGATTATGCATATGTATTATATAATCATATATATATATAATAATAATAATAATACAGAAAAGGACGCTGTGCGCCCGTGCGTTTTGCACCGCTTTCCTTGCAGTGTTTTGCAGTGTTTTCCTCCTGCAGTGTTTTCACATCATCAAAGGGCCACAATAGGCTACAATATGCCCAAATATGCCAAAATAGGCCACAAAGGTCCAAATAAACAAAAAAAAAACAAAAAAAAAAAAAACAATTTCTAGAGACTGTAGGCATTGGGGGCATGTCTTTGTTTTTTCTTTTTTTTTTGTTTTGTTTTGTTTGTTTTTTTTGGTTTTTTCAGGCCCCAAGGGAAGGATGCAGAGAGTTGAGTCTTTTCATGCCCCAAGGGCAGGATGCAGAGAGTTGAGTCTTGTCATTTGTTTTTCTTCTTGCCAGTCAATGCATATGTCAAAACAGAGAATGTGTAAAGAGGAGTGCAAAAAGCGCACTCTCACAGTCCCCTGTTCTGAGAGCGGGGAACTGTGAGAGTGCGTTTTTTTCACTGATGTTGCATCAAGATATCATATATATGCCAACGATATTGCTGCAAGATCTCATCTATATGATATATATATATGCATACCTCAAAAATTTCATCCAGCTGGGTCACAAGAAACAAAACATATTGCACATGCACAGCGAGAAACTACATAACGCTATCAACGGTTCTATGTCATTTAGCCAGTGAGTATCAGAGAGAAAATTCAATTTTGCCCTGTTGCGCCATGCTCAAATGATAGGGTTTTGTTTGCTTCTATGTTGCAGGGTTTTTATAGCAAGCATGAACAAGAGGAAACAGCACTTTTGATTGACAGAAGATTTCATTTTGTCCCCAAGCAGTACTGCATCTTCCAGAGCTCCCTACATAAAGAGATATGGAATGTTTTGCCAGGGTAAGCATATTGTTCCTTTGAAAAATGTTGTGTTATTAAACCCTAGTACAGCATCAACTCAGATTCTAAGGGCCACAGCATGCTTCTCATAAGTCATCGTTGAAAATTTGAAAGAATGTGGCATTTCTTGAGGAAGTTGTGGCATGCCTCTATGCAACATTCTTCTATAGAGGGAGCAACATTCCTTTGAGAAAGTGTAAAGCAAGACCCTGAGATGTGCATAGCATTCCTTTAGAACAAGTGCGTTCTGTCTTCCATATATTTTAATGAACAAATGTAATTCCTTCCATAGAGGTAGTAGTCCTTTTAGAGAAGGGTAGCATTTCCTTAAGATAAAATATGCATATACATTAGTGTTTTTCAGAAAAGCGGCATTCCTTTCAGACAGTACTTGATGGTTTCATGAAATCTTGATTTAAACACCGGTGTTATGCCATATTACTTCCATAAATATTATTCATTTGGAAAATTTAATATGATTTTCAAATAGCATAATTCACTGTATGATATTATTAACTATATATATACAGTTACACACAATATTCCTTTCAAAAGTATGTAGCATCTCTTTGAGAAGTAGCCTTCAAGACACACAGCAGTCCTAGTGAAAGAATCTGGCTGAGTATGGTGTGATTTACAGTAAGTTGTTGTACAAAAGGGAGCCCTTTCATATATACAACAATCCCTTTCAAAGAGGGTGGTGTGTCTGTAAGAAAGCCATATTACTTGGAAAAAAATATTATTCTTTTGGAAAATTTAATATGATTTTCAAATAGCATAATTCACTGTATGATATTATTAACTATATATATATACAGTTACACACAATATTCCTTTCAAAAGTATGTAGCATCTCTTTGAGAAGTAGCCTTCAAGACACACAGCAGTCCTAGTGAAAGAATCTGGCTGAGTATGGTGTGATTTACAGTAAGTTGTTGTACAAAAGGGAACCCTTTCATATATACAACAATCCCTTTGAAAGAGGGTGATGTGTCTGTAATAAAGCGCAATGCATGGAATTGCCATTTGAAGAAGTATAGTGTTCCTTGCAGGAAATATAGCATTATTTTGAAAGGGTATTCTTCAATAAGCAAGTGCTCTTTCAGAGACAACAGTGCAGCATGCCTTTATGCAAGTTTCCTTGAGAAGGATGCAATATATTATATTTGTTCATTCCTTTGAAAAGAGGATGGTATTCCTTGCTCAGAAGAAAACTACACAAACAGAGCCACCACCTCCAGAAAATCGGAAATTAGGCCTTGCTGTTCAGGAAATTAAAAAAAATTGTTTCCACCCCAGCCAACCCAAAAAAACGAAATAATTTTGATTTTTACTTCAGAGAGGTCCCTCTTAAGAATCTAATTTTATTGTTGACGAAGGGTTCCTTCAAATCGTCATACGTCATATCTTCCGCTTCCAAAGGCATGACGGGCACACGCACCAAGTAGCTTAGAAGGATAGGGCACGAACTCCGGACTGGAGCATAAATATACATACATAATGTGACAAGTCATGCGATACAACCTGCAGCAATGAGAACAGGTCTTAAAACTCATTATATAGGGACTTTGTCAAAAATAGAGATTCATATGGAAATTACACGGGCGTGGGGCGTCCCCCTCTCTAATAATAATAATAACAATAATAATAATATTAATAATAATAATATTAATAATATCAATATATAATAATCATATTAATAATACTGATAGTAATGATAATAACTAAATAATGACTAGCAACAATTCATAATAATTATATATATATATTATACATACATAAGGGAGATGAACACCAAGAATTTCCATAGTTTCATGGGGATTCAAGCAATAAATACGTGGACTTGAATGGTACTGGTAGCTATTTGGTAGTCTTTTACTATAAACTCCGATTAATCAAACTTGGTTGGCTGGAAAATCACATAGAAACGATGCTTTTGTCCCCATCTAGAAACCTCCATTTGGTTCGGGAGATCTTTCCAGCTAGCCACGTTTGATGACACCGGAGGCACCTTTTATAGATGGGCATGTAAATGGGTATATCATCGATAAATGATGACATTTTCAGCACGCCATCTTTGATGACACCCAAGGGGGTATGTGATGTGATAAACTCAATAAGATGTACTTGGGTATTTCATATGCCATATGAAATACCCAAGTACATCTTATTGAGTTGATCATTTAATATGGTATAATGGGATATAAATTGGGTAATTCTCATCTATATTGATGTAATCAGCCCTGGCTCCCAGCATAAGGCTGGTCAGCCTTGGCGGTTTACCTCCCAGCCTTGGCGGATCCCAGCCTTGGTTTACCTTGGATCCCAGCGATCCCAGTGGCGGTTTATTTGCAGACATGGATGTTAGCTCGTGTGACCAGCTATTGCCCAGTGATACCAACCCTGGTGATATACATGTATATATATATATACTCAGGGTTTCCCATGCATAATTCTATAGTTTTAGGGGATCCGTCAAATAGGAACAAGTGGCGGAACTAGTTTATGTTAGGTAACTTTACCCAGGGATGACTGCCAATTGATTCCACCCCACCAGGATCTGAATGGTTTGGTCCATGTTCCAAGATTGCATGGTACAGGCTAAAATCATGCTATACCATGTTGTATCCATGTGCCTCCCATGTGATTTTGATTTAACAAATTAATTCAAATGGGATTTACACTGATTCAAATGGGATTAATTGATTAATACATATCAAAACTGAATTTAACTAGTAACTAGTAACTAGTACAACTTTACACCTAAACAAAAATTGAGTTGTCCAAATTTCGCCACAAAAAAGTCACAGTGTTTTTTTTGGTAAGCTTAGTTCTTCAAACATCAACCCAACTGAAATCATCGACAAAATCCATGGTTTATATAAACACCATGTGGATGGATCAAGACCTATGAAAGTCTTTAGGTATCTTTAGGTGGGTATATTCATTCATATACAGGTATACTATTTTTTTGTCTATGAAATACACCGACATGAAATACATTGACATAGCAATTTTAGGTGGACGCACAGATTAATGAACAGCTATTTGCTCCTATTTTGATATGTAGAACCACGGAGATATTCCCATGTTCTCCCCGCGCAGGCGGCGCAAATTTTGCAGCAACAGGGACGCAAGTCCAAACCCATTGCACAGCACCTCGGTATCTCCCATATCTAACAGAGGTGATTGATATAGTCCCATATTGGATGTGGATATATCTTAGGATTGATACATAATTATGGGGGATATTGGGGGTAGGATGACCCATATCTATCCATATCTAACAGAGTTTTTGACATGGTTATTATATGTTATTATGTATATTTATATAAATGCAATTGTTCTGTGGAACTGCACTCCCAAGTAGACCGTTGTGCTGACCTGTGATAGGATAAGACATGGGCGATGTCATTTTTCGAAGAAACGTCTAATTTGCCTTGCAATTATAGCAACCCCCAAGAAAGGTAGAACAGTCAAATCCGACTAGAATCGTTGTAATCTGGTAAATCCCATGTTTTTGCATCATAACTTGGGGTTTATAAATATAGTTCGACTGCGGATTCTTGATTACTTCACTGACTTCACCACAGGGACATGGTTCATGGTTCGGCTTCCCATGAGCCATCCATCTGGGAACAATGAAACATTGATCTATCGAAATGCTTCAGATCTTCAGAGTGGATCTAATCATTAGTACAAAATAGTACAAGCCATATCCAGTGTATATCATATATATATATGTATATGTGTATTTTTGATTATATATATATGTACACGCACACAAATACATACATGACATGACATGACATGACATGACATTAGATTACATTACAGTACATACATACGTACGTACCTACCTACCTACCTACCTACATACCTACCTACCTACCTACATACCTACCTACCTACCTACCTACCTACATACATACATACGTATACATATATAATAGTATGTTATTTAAGCAAATCATGTCAAACATTGACATTTCTACAAGGCTTAGTATCCCCTGTCCCTCAGCTCGTGCCCACGTGCCCAGGGCTCGGAAGGTGTTAAGCTGTGGCGAGAAGCCAACGGCGGAGCAAAGGCACCGCGGCGCGTTTTTTTTCGCGGCGGGCGGAGCAACGAATTAACGGGTGATGTGGGTGTGATACCCATCAGATTGATATTGGAATAGCTAATTTAATGGTGATATACCCAGTTTTCATGAAATATGATCTAATTAATATTAGTGTTATCCATGAATGAATGGTAATATAGGTATTGGAATAGCTAATTGAATGGTGATAGCCACAGATTAGATCAGATATGGATGTGTCTGAAAATGTGGAATACCTTATAAATATCAAGAATGATATGATTACTGTAAGCCCTTCCCCCTAATATTAAACACCTCGTACAGGGTTCCAAACAAGTGTAAACCCCCATCTAAAATCATGGTGGGTATGTATTGTATATCTACCCAGTGGGTAGGGAGCGATTTGGAGCCAAGGAGCTGCTGAGAGTTTCCCAACTATTATATGATACATATGGAATTGATTTATACATATATATATGATTATATAAATGTATATGGTACCGTATGTAGCTGTTGTTTTAATTACACATATGTATGTAAACATAAAGATGAATCCTAAAACCGCGATGAGAAAAACATGATTGGATAGCTCGTGTTCATATGGTCAACGTGTTTGATTCCACCTTTGGGGACGTAGAGACCAATGTCATTTCACTGTGTTACATTCTCGCTCTCATACAACCAGCATTGCTCCCAACAGTATTTCCGTTTTGGATCATTGATCCCGGAAATGGATCAAGTCACTATAGGGTACCACTGGATCCAGAAGCTTATTGAATCATCAATTCTTTGAGTGCCAGTGATTCTTGAGCCATCCATCACCTGAAAAATAAAAAAAAAATCACTCGGTGCCCAAAATCTGCATCCGAGCTGAGCTCGGTCATTCCAAGCCGCCAGCCTCCGGCCTCCGGCCTCCGGCCAGGGCAAGCCAGGGTCCTTCGGGCCCTTCACTCTCCGAGGCGACCCATGAGCGTCTTGAGGGTTGAACACCTGTAGCAATTTCTCTAAAACTTGGGGCACCTAAAAAGACACCCTTGTGGCAATATGTTTTATCGAGGAACTATCTTGAATTGGGATCACCCGCCCAAGCAAGACTGCTGGTAGATTTCCACCTGCCTGAGTCAGGTGCGACAGTTCGTACAGCGGCAAGCGATGCACTATGCGCCCCGGCAGCAGCGTGGCTTTTGCCACTGTTGGGGATGGTTTTTTGTCCCGCCCATGCCTGGTAGAATTGGGGGATTGTTTATCAGTGTGTTTATCTTATTGGGTTTGGCACGATCATAACATATATATATATGCATATATAATTATGATATTATATATAATTATATATATAGTATATATTAATCTATAATCGAAAAACATATGTCATATAGACATACTGTTGCACAAGGAACCAGGCCTTTCTGACATCAGATCCACACATGATCATTGCATTTGTACAATAAATTACTTCAAAGCAAACGTGGTATCCCCGATTGTCCATTGAATTGATGCAACCCAACAGCAGATAGTGTTTACTTCACAAAAACATGGTGTGCTTTGTATCCATTTGTTTCACATTTTCTGAAACAGAATCCCAGCCCACCCAAGTCCATGTTTGACAGTTACATTCTTATTTTCATAGGATACAATGGATTGAATCCTTGTGTTTTTGCAGGTGATATGCTCATGTTGGAAGGATATCATCCTATGTAATGACATGTTGTCTAAGTAAAATCACGGTTCTTCTTTTCCAGGGGGAAATAACGATTTTCCATTATGTTCAAATTATGTTTCATGATTTCATCCTTTGCACAGTTTCATAGAGTTTCCATGATGTCATCACCATCTTTCGTAGTAAAATCATCACTTTATCCATGTTTCCATTTTCCCCCCCATTTTTTGCACCTGTTGGGACATCTCCATCCTGGAAAAACGACCGCTGTCAGCGCTCAGGTGCCGATGTTCACCTGGACCCGCAGCTTGACGTTGCAGAGCCTGCGGGCGGATCTCATTGCCGGACTCACGGTGCCGCGGATGGTGGATTTTTCATGTTTTTTTCATGGTGAAAGTGGTGATTCTTCATGGGGATTTTTAAGATTTATGATATTTTATAATCATGAATGGTATGATATTAGATGATATTAGTATGGATGAATAATGACCATATCATTGTTCATTCTTATCTAGGTACTGTAGCCTCTCGTAAACATACAAAAAAGTATGGAAAATTACCATTGCACATCTGGGTAAATGGGTAAATCAACTATGAATCTATGGCCATGTTGAATAGCTTATTGGTGATGGAATCATGGGAATGTTTTTCTGATTTATGAACTTGGGATTTATCATATTTATCCCTAGCAAATCCTTACGTTCATATGTGAAAAGCCTGAAGCATTTAGTTCATTCCTATGATTTGATGGGGAAATATATGAACTTCATGGTGATTTTGAATGGTGATTGGTTGACTGGGAATGTTTTGATGATTTGAAATGGGATTTTTGTTGGTGATGTTTTTTGGAATTTCATAGGAATCTATAGGGATTTTTCTGGAGATTGAATGGGACCTAATGGGATTTAATGGTGATTGTTCATGGGAATGTTGACAATGTTGATGATTTTGAATGGGACTTCTATAATGAAATTGAATGGCATTTCCATGGTGTTTTAATTGTTTTTTAGAACAAGGGATTTATATTTCACGGTGATTTTTTATGGTGATGTCATGGTGATGTCATAATGTGGCTAAAAAAATTGGATTTCATGAGGTTTTAAAACGGATGGTTACCCTCTGGTGAACTAACATAGCAATGGAAAATCACCATTTTTAATGGGAAAATCCACTATAAATCACCATTTTCAATAGCTATGTTAAATTACCAGAGGGGTAATAGGATTGTTAACATATTGAAGTCAAGAGGATTTGCTGGGAATTTTATGACCTACTTGGATTGTAGGGTATTAGAATGTATTACATTATCCAACAGATTGAGGATTATCTGAATCCATTGTGGGAAATTGATGGAAGAACTGATCTTCCCAATGGAACATCCACCACTTAGGGAAATCGATCTTGCGGGAATATGGCATTGTTTTCCCTATTGTGCGGGTTCCTTAAGCCATTCCAAGAACATGAGAGGGGTGACACTATGAAACATCGATTGATGTCACTGGGAACATGATGAGTTCACTAGGAAACATGGGTTTTTGACGCATCACCGCTGTTGATGAACTGATGTTGGATCCCTGCAACATCCTGGAACTGGTTGGATGCATGGTTTATTGGGGATGGTTTTGCTAGCTAGGTGATAGTAAATCAAGGTAATTATGGTATTTGAGTCGGGTTTGTCCTCAAAGATGTGATTGTTTCATTTTTTTTACCACTGAAGACCAAGCCATTCCCTTACTAGCCATGGTTGAGGATTAAGATGTCTCATAGGATTGTAATTCAGGTCCCTATGGCCTTGGTCCATTCTACTTCAACCATTGGTGATGATGGTTAAGCATATTGGTTTTCAGGTGGAGATCCTGATGGCATGGCGGGTTCATACCCCGATGTGGATTGGTCCAAGAGTAGGGGAATTATCACCAAGTTCTGATCATCAAAAAAAACTGACAACGCAGGGAAAAACCTGGGTATCCTCAAACTTTGCGGCTGGCTCAACATGGGGTTTGTCCTAAATATATTGATTATATTGTATTGGGTGTACAGGAAACCCACAATCCGAATATTGAACGGATTCATTTGTAATGGTGGATTGGAAATATGTGTCATGATCAATCAACCCTAGCCCTGATTGATACCAGTTTGAGACTCGTGTGGATTCCCAAGGGTTTTCCGATCAGTTTGGTGGTTCCAACTATTTTAACTTGTCCATCCCCATAGGATCCATGTATGGTATATATGGTATTATATGGTAACATTTACCATCAATATACCCCCAATGTTAGCATATATACCATACATGGATCCTATGGGATCCTACACGGGATAATTAACCCATCCTACACGGGATAATTAACCCGACTTATATAGAATTCTTATTGTTTGGATGCTTGCAATGTCAACCCCGGATCAATCAATTCTGTTGATCAATCATCCAGACATCACCCTAAAGAGTACTCTAAGATCTGGTTGTCCGGAATATCAGTTCTGTTAATCAAGTTTAGTCAATAGTGTTTCAAATTACTCTAAGATCTGGTCTTCCGGAATTATATAGTAACTATAACTAGATGTAACTAGATCATTGCTATACAATGATGAAGTAACCATAAGTAACCCATGTTCTTCAAACACTGCGATCACATTTCAATCGTCAAAGGTCCCAGTGGTCTGCCCAGTGGTCTGCCCCTGGGATCCCTGGGATCCAGCGCCAGGTGGGTGTCATGGTCATCCCGCAGAGTATGTCCTACGCAAATATTGCAGGAGGGTCATCTCCGTTGGGTCTTGGATGGTTGATCTGTGGATAATTATGATAACTACATATAACTACAATGTGAGGCCCCGGCAAATTGGATAGCGTTCAATTGGGGTTCACGAAGTTCACATCACTCCAATTTCACGAACTGGTTTTTAAAGTATTTATAACGAACTAGTTACTGGTGCGAATCTAAACCAACTATAATTATGTCTAGTGATGTTATTTTTGGATGGGTGGTTATTGGAGTACTGAGTACTGTTATAACAGCTAATAGATGCTAATAGCATATTATAGCAGTATAGCATTATTATAGAAACCATCCAGAAACCATCTGGTTATGACTAACAGTTTGCCATGGAAAATCACCATTTTAATAGGTAAACCATCTATAAATGGGCCAATCTGGTTGGTGGTTTGGAACCATGGATGTTTATGACTTTCCCATCATATTGGGAATGTCATCATCCCAACTGACGAACTCCATCATTTTTCAGAGGGGTAGGGCTCAACCACCAACCAGTGATGTTATTCCCCACCTGCCAGGTGAGGGTTGTTAGATTTTATGTCAGTTGCCTCCTCCTCCTCCTCCTTCTCCTCCTCCTCTCTCCTCCTCCTCCGCCTCCTCCTGCCTCGTCCTCCTCTCCTCCTCCTCCTCGTCCTCCTCGTCGTCCTCGTCGTCCTCGTCGTCCTCGTCGTCCTTGCTCAACTGCGACCCGCGATCCACAGTGTTCTCTGCCGGACCTCAACCACGACCATCCACGCCCAGTGTTCCCTGCCGGACCTCAACCACGACCATCCACGCCCAATGTTCCCTGCCGGACCTCAACCACGACCATCCTCGCCCAGTGTTCCCTGCCGGACCTCAACCACGACCATCCATCCAGTGTTCCCTGCCGGACCTCAACCACGACCATCCACGCCCAGTGTTCCCTGCCGGACCTCAACCGCGAGTATCCACGCCAAGTGTTCCCTGCCGGACCTCATGTAGGAAGATATGGGACAAAGAATGTGCAGAAGAAAGTTAGAAAGAATGTCAGAAAGAATGTCAGAAGATATGCCAGAAGATATGCCAGAAGATATGCCAGATAGAATGCCAGATAATATGCCAGAAGATATGCCAGATAGAATGCCAGAAGAATTTGCCAGATAGAATGCCAGAAAATATGCCAGAAGATATGCCAGATAGATATGTCAGAAGATATGCCAGAAGATATGTCAGAAGATATGCCAGAAGATATGCCAGAAGATATGCCAGAAGATATGTCAGAATATATGCCAGAAGATATGTCAGATAGAATGCCAGAAGATATGTCAGAATATATGCCAGAAGATATGCCAGATAGAATGCCAGATTGAATGCCAGAAGATATGTCAGATAGAGTGCCAGAAGATATGCCAGATAGAATGCCAGAAGATTTGCCAGATAGAATGCCAGAAGATATGCCAGAAGATATGCCAGATCATATGCCAGAAGATATGCCAGATAGAATGTCAAATAGAATGTCAGAAGATATGTCAGATAGAATGCCAGAAGATTTGCCAGTAAGAAAATGTATAAATGTCATGGTGGGGATCACACGAAGTAAAGTAATTGTTGATTATTTATGTGCCGCACGAGGCAACTCAGAGCGGAGGAATGGAAAAAAATATAACTATTTACAATGTTTTATAATTATGTATACATATATATATATATATATGTATACATATAGTGATGTTGTTCAACCAACCAATATATATCCAATGGAGGTTAAACATAACGTACTAATGCTCGGTTGTTCAGGCGGCCATGGGCAAAAGTCCTGTTTCAAAGTAGTTGGTAAACTAACAGTTCGCTATGGAAATTATCACTATTTCTAATGGGTAAATCCACTATTTCTATGGCAATTTTCAATAGCTTTTTGTATGTTTTCCAGGCCGGGTATATGAGGATGTCATGGGTCATCCCAGCCGGCCCATTTGATTCCCAATTTGGGACATGATTGGTTCAGCCCTGGAGAATACCGAAACCAGGAATTTTCTTTGTACAGAAACCATGAAAGACTTTTGATGGAAAAGGTGTTTTCATATTACTGAAGTAGATATGTTTTCCTGGTTTGAAATGCAAACAGCTGAAGTATTTGTGTGTTTCTTTCTGAACTGATGAATTTATGTTGAAAATTCAATTTCTCAATCATGTGCTCAGGTCATCGAAAAGCTCCGGTCAATCTCCCAATCTAATTATCCATGATGTGTTTCAGGGCTCCAAGTATCGCCAAGTACCTTTGTAAACGGTATATACAGTAATCAGTAGCCTCCAAAACATAGAAAAAACATGTCATTGACCCTCTGGTAATTTAACATAGCTATTGAAAATGGCCATTTATCGTGGATTTTCCCATTGAAAATGGTGATTTTCCATAGCTATGTTAAATTACCAGAGGGTACCATGATTTGTCGGACTATGTTGAAATCAGTTTTTTTTCGTTTCTATGATCTTAGAGGATGCTATATATTGACTCGGCAGACCTGCCAAAATCACTGATTTTGTGTTGATAAACCCAATCTGCTTGGTGGTTTGGAACCATGGAGTTTTATGACTTTCCATAGATTGGAAATAATTTTCATCATCCCAACTGAGTTTCATATTTTTCAGAGGGGTAGGTCAACCACCAACCAGTAATGGTGTTGATAAACCCAATTATGAGGATCTGGGGAAGCACAAATGGGCAGAAGCCATGGCAGCTAGCCGCACTCAGTCCATTCAGACTTGCTGAATATATACCCTCTGGTTATTTAACATAGCCATGGAAAAACCCTTATAAATGGAGGTTTCTAGCTGGGAAAATCATCTATAAATGGGTCATTTTCCATGGCTATGTTAAATAACCAGAGGGTAAATCTTTTATTTTCCCGATTTCCCAATCCACTACTTGAGGAATCTACTTAGGGAGCATGTTTATTTTTTCTCGGGAGGGGCGGTTCCTTAACCAAATTCGAGTACGGGTGGTTTGTTTCACTTTGCAAGGTTTGATTGATTAGCGAAGGGCACGTTCCTGCCTGGTAAGCTACATGCATCTAGTCTATCCCTGTGGATCATTGGCTGAAAGACTCATAAAAACCGGAATTTCAGTACCCTTTTCTTCTCCGAGATCCATTAGCTGCAGGACTGCCGTACATCTACGGCATGTACGCGGCGTGCCTTGGAAAACAGAAGAGTTTTGGATTCCAAGCGCACAAAATCGGGACCCGTTTCGTTCTGAGTAATGTGTCCTGTATGCTTTCTCCCCTACTTCATATCTTAGTTTTCTGCGATGTGGAGGGTGTTGCCTGGTGAATATGTTAATAGTTTGAGGCTTCGCCAAATGTCGATTTAGCCTCCGGTAAAATTTGGCTAATATACAAAAAGCTATTGAAAATGGCCATAGACATAGTTGATTTACCCATTAAACATGGTGATTTTCCATAGTTTTTTGATGTTCTTTGTATGTTTACCAGGTGTTTTGCCAAGCCAAGAGTCAAGGTGTGTCCCGGCCATGGTCTACGCAGTCTTCGGTCAATCTCGGCAATTGGCCGTCGGCGGCGCCCAGCGTTTTTAGGCGTTCTTGAGACACCACCTGAGGTGACGCAATTCTGTGGGATGTTTCTTTGGAATATGTCTTGGATCTACAAATAATATCAATTTATAGTTCCACATATATATATATATTAATTCTATCATATATTATTCAATATTATATAATCTATGTTTGGATATATATATAGAAATGATGAACAATGGTGGTTTAACATGGTTTAACCATGTTGGACCATAGAAACAAAAGGATTTAACCATCAAACATATATGGTGAATATGCGTTCATCCAAAATGGTGGTTGGAGCAAGAGAAATGATGATTGGTTCAGGCCAAAATGGGGGTTGCAAATATAGCTGCAACAGTTACATGGTGATTTGAGGAACCAGAATGGATGTTTAAAATTGTTTAACTACAATCAATGTAGACGTGTAAGTTGATTCATAACGAAGTAGGTTAAGTGGGGTCTATCATGGATATATTCTTCAGGGTTGCTCTAACCCAGCAACCCAGGGACTAAAACCTGTAGTTTCTATTTACCCTCTGGTTATTTAACATAGCCATGAAATGGCCCATTTATAGATGATTTTCCCAGCTAGAAACCTCCATTTATAAGGGATTTTCCATGGCTATGTTAGTCATTTTCATTGAAAAAGGATATAAAAGGACCATCCCCCAAAATAGACCATCAAGATCCTGCCATTTATAGCATTCAGCCAGTATTTTTTTCAGACCGGCTGTCTAACGGTGGGTAATTCTCAGGCTCAAACTGTTAGTTTGGGTGTTAGTAATGCATGGTTAGGAAGGATTTGCCATTCACACAATATCGAAAACATTGAACAACATAAAAATCAGCCATTATCTCATTTGAGGATGCATATGGATGTATAATACAGTATAAAAACTGTTTCGTGGTTTGGAACATTTTTTATTTTCCCCAATAGTTGGGATGATGATCCAATCTGACGAGCATATTTTTCAGAGTAGGTCAACCACCAACCAGATAATCATTAACCATCATTAACCATATAATAACCATATAATAACCATAAATTACCAGATGTACCCTCTGGTAAACTAACATAACTATGGAAAATCACAATTTTCTAGTGAGTAAATCCGCTATAAATGGTCCATTTTCAATAGCAAATTGTTAGTCATTACCAGAGTGTAATAACCATATATTACCCATCATTAACCATATATTACCCATTATTTATTACCCATATATATATATTATATAAATTACCAGATGTATGGATGTATAATACATTATATTATGCGGATGCCGCCGCTGAGGTGGGCCCCGTGGCCATGGTGTCTTTGTTGATCAATGCGGGCCTTGGGGGCGTCATGGCGGAGATCTGCCGGGGGGCCCAGCATGGCCATTTAATTTATTATATATATATACCATCTGGTTATTTAACATAGCCATGAAAAATCACCATTTTAATAGGTAAACCATCTATAAATGGGCCATTTTTCCATGGCTATGTTAAATAACCAGAGGGTATATATATATGATACTCTTTGTGTATAATATCATGTATAATATCATATATATAGTATATTCATATATATATATATTATGTATTAACATTGGCAGTGTATAGATTGGTGAGTTTATAGCTGTATCATAGAAAAACATGATGTATTGTTGGTTAGCACTTCATCAGATTGCCACAGAGCGTTCGGTTTCATCCGAACGCACAGGTCCTGATTGGGAACCCGGCACAGGCGCGGCATTGCGGCATCGCCGTAGCGGGCCACTACCATGGGATACCATGGGGATCTTTAATGGGGAGGCTTACCAAAAATGGGGAGTTGGACAACTAATAATGGGGATTTATAGGGATTTATAGGGATTTATAGGTGATATAATGGATAATACCCTCTGGTAATGACTAACATAGCTATTGAAAATTGCCATTTATAGTTGATTTTCCTATGAAAAATGGTGATTTTCCATAGTTATATATGTTAGTTTACCAGAGGGTAACATAAATTGACTAAATACAAAATTGTCCAGAATGTACAAATGAATTGAGACATTTTATGAGAGTGCATGAGCCATCATTAGTTAGTAAGATCGCCATGTGAATCCATATTTGCTGGTCCAGATTCCTATGAATTACATATTAGAATTACCCATAAATGATGGTGTGTAAGGGGACATGCCCGAAAATTTGTTTCTTGTCCACTTTGGGAACATTGTGATATCTCCAGGTATCATCAACAAGGGGTAAGTTTCCTAATGTTGTTATGATGGTGCGATATGTTGCGGGTAAACATTGCATTGTATTACGTTGTATTGGGAATACATAGGTCTACAGGTCTAGCTGGACTAGACCCAGGTATCTTTGGCATGGTCATTGATGAGTTTCCAGATAGAGAATTGGAATCTTGGACTCGACATGATGACAATAATCAATTTGGGCGGATGATAATTAGGCAACTGATACAATTTCCTGATTTGGCCATGGTTCAACATGCCGAATAAATCGTCCTAAATCTTACCGTTGCAAAACACAATGTAATTTCATATCATGCAGTTTTAATACCTTCCGGATGAGGGTTTCTCAGACGTGGGTACCCCAAAATCATCCAACATTGGCCTTTTTTCGATGAGGTTTCCCAATGGTTCGGGGTTACTCCAATTTTGAGAAACACTGAAATGGCTATGGGTGGGTCAAAACCTGAGTACTCTGGTGATAACCAACATTGCGGGCAAATGGATGTTTATCCCAAAAAAATATGGTAAGATAGGTTTTGACATATCAAGCGACTTAGTAACTTAGTAACTGCTTGATTAATAACTGATTGGTGGTTTGGAACATTTGGATTTGTTTTTCATTCAGTTGGGAATATCATCATCCCAACTGACTTTCACTAACTCCATCATTGTTCAGAGGGGTAGGGCTCAACCACCAACCAGATAATTATTAACCATCATTAACCATATAATAACCATATATTACCCATTATTAACAGATAACCAGATAACCAGATAACCTTGGTTAGCAAGTCCCCCGTGCCTCGCTTCGTGGGATCTACCGGGACACCGGGGGACACCGGCAGCTCTTGACAGCGAATACAACCAGCAGTGTACCAAGCAGTGCGCTGTGTTTCACACGGGGGAAACGGGCGTCCGAAATGGTCAATGTTTATCAACTGAAACTGGGGACATCCCCTTGAAAGCAATTCTAACACCCCAGGAGTGTCACAAGTGATCAGATAAGCTCAGTAAGTGATTGATCAAATATCATCAGATAAACACAGGGGTGACTGATCTGTATTCGACAACTTTCGGCACAAACAAACCGAACTGGGTGCAGATGGGTATGAGTCAAAACCCGGGTACACTGGTGCACCCCACAGTAAATGGATGTTCCTTCCCGAGCATATGGTAGTCAACCGCAATAATCCATGCAATTATTTTCCCAAACTAGGATGTTCAAAACTCATCAAAACTCAGTGTTGATCCAAACATGCTTCTCCAATACCGGCAACTATGATGGGCAACAAGGGTTCATTGGTTTGGATCCCCATATTATAGTTCATTGGTGAACAAAAATAACATAAAGCCTAGAATTCACCAAAGTCAACGTAGCTGTCCATTGAATCTCATCAGGTCCCATTATATTCCCATTATATATAATCCCCATTATATCCCCATTACAATCCCCATTACAGCCTATCAAAAGTAGTATTCTTCCACTACATAAACCATCATCAACCCATGACCTCCATTACGCCAGCCCCAAAGTTCTTCAGTTTCCAGGTACATCAACCTGGCCCTCTTCACCTCTGCAGTCATGGGACTCATGCAGCGCCTTGGCGGTGCTGGACCATGGCATTTTGAGTGGGGCCTAGCCTCTGGTAAACTAACATAGCTATTGAAAATGGTGATTTATAGTGGATTTTCCCATTAAAAATTGTGATTTTCCATAGTTACGTTAGTTTACCAGAGGGTAACAAATGTGGGATCTACAATAATTCATCACATTTCCCAGTGGTTGATGAAGTTGATGAAAGGTAAGTGGTGTGTGAAACTGATATGAATTGATGATACTCAGTAGTTCTTGATGAAATCAAGACCAGGGACCCATTTTCCAGAGATGTTCAATTTCCAGATGCATTTTTGGTCAACAGTAGCAGGGCACCAGCGACGACAAAAAAATGGCAGTTTCCTGCAAGTTGGACTTCCAAGATAGGTAAGTTCAATATTGATGATTTGTGGTAGACATGGAGGTTTCCTAAATTATGGGTACCCCAAACCATAGGTTTTCCCATCGATTATAAGCACTTTTGGATGATTTGGGGGTATCCCCATTTTAGGAACCTCCCACATATCTATAGTTAACTAGGGCAAGGTGGCTCCACCTTGTGGCTTGGAACCAGCTCTGAAACCTGGTGTTTCTTGTCGCTTGTGCATTCAAAATTAGTTATCTTGGTGAATTTGAATTCAAAAAAAGGCCCACAAAAAGGAAAAACTCATCAGACTCTGTAACAATTCCCATTCTGCATTGCTTTAAAGCTAGATCATTCTAGACGATTCTGGATTAGACTATATATATGTTTGTTGGTGTATGTTTATTCGATAGTTCCTACATGTGTCTTGTTCCTAATTGCTCAGTATCAATATATTCCTGCCAGCATATTGGCAAATACCATGGATTCAAGATGCTATCATCACTATCATCCGAAGATGGTCCCACATATCATGATATTCCATAGCCATAGTTTTCCTGCATATTTTCATGTCTTAAATCAATGGATTGATTTAAGGGAAAATCTGAACCGGAACGGATTTTGCCATGAAAAATATAGATTTCCTGTTGAATTGTCCCGTATACCGATCCATTTATTCAACACCCTATTGAAATCCCCATGCATTTTGAAGCACAGGGTCCAAAATCCAGACTCAGGATTTTGGCCATGGTCTTAAGGCGCGAACGACTGCGGAACTTGTTTCTTTGCGTCATTACAGGGACATGGCCATTTATCAGCTAGAACTGATTATAAATGGAACTATACATTCTATGTGTGGGGTTATAAGTACTTATAACTGGTAAAGGGCCAGAACTGTAGAAATCCTCATTGTTGAGAAAGGCCACGAATTGGATTACATAGAATCAGCTCCGATGGCAGTCGGACATTTCATGCCATGATCTATGGTGCTGTGTGCTTTGATGTTTTCTGGTCCAAGAAATGAATGATGCATCATTTATTTGCTTATCTTGAGCTTTCTGTCTTTTTTTTTTGTGTTGCTCATCATGCTTCATCCTCCAAGGTTGCTCACAATCCAAGGTTCTACGTACTTGTGATTTTTCACATGTGATTTTTCACATGTGTTTGCCGTAGGATTTGATTATCCAATGACTCAGTCGGGGTATCCCATGTGATTTTCTGGGACTTTTGAGAGACACCTGGGGATGACGCTAATGGGTAAAACCCCGCCAGGATGGGCTTTCTGGTGACTTTCCTGGGACATCCTGTGACCAGCGGTTTCTCGGTGGATTTAAGGAAGATATGTTTGGAAGATTTGAAGCAGAAACCAAGCCATGTTGAAACTGTCGTTAATGATGATGGTTAATGATGGTTAATGATAGTTAATGATGGTAAAACCAAGCCAAGTCTATCCATCAAACAATCTATCAAACAATATGGAACGATAAAATTCACGATATGTAGGTTTGGATCACGAACATCTGAACAGATCTACTGGAGATGTTTGTTTCGCTTTCCGATGGGTCGCTGTGTTTTTTGGTTTCAATTTTTCATGTCGAGGGTAGCGACCCGGTCGGGGTCACCTTGAACTTGGGCCCAAATGTGACATTGAATTCAGCATAATTCAGCAAAAGATCATCAGAGATGGTCCGTCAAGTTTTTCGAAGGATTTGATATATCTGGTTTGCAAACCAGACAGTTCAGGAAGGTGTAAGCGATTTAGCCCAGTCTTTACATTCAACCATGAAGATGCCGCTACACGCCAACACCACTTGGTGGTTACTGACCAAAACTTCCCTTATTGTGTGAATGAAAGTTAAATATATTGAATATATAGTATGGGAGAACTCTACAGCTATGAACGTTATTGGGCAGTGTGTTTTGGGGCAACATTGACGTGTGTTCGACAGTAGCGGATGTCTGGTGTTCATGGAATATGCCAGATCTATCCCGTGGCATCCACATGGCTGGTTTCATGTAGGTGCAGTTATGGCCATGGCTATTAGTTGTAACTGGTTATTTCTACGGGATACTACGGGATTATACATTCTATAAATGGGGTTAGTTCAGTACTTATAACTGGTAAAGGGCCATAAGTGTAGTTGAGTTTACCAGCACTATTGGATTATATGGGTTGGAAATACCCACAAAGCAATTAAAAAAGACACTCCTTGATGTGCATCCCAAATAGTTGTTGACAACCATGGTCACTTTCAGCCTACACCGGATATCCCCATATATAATATATGTATGTGGATATACTAACACATATATATATATATATACACTCCCTTTGGTAAATTAATAGCCTAATAGCCGTGGAAAGCTTAGTGTTTAATCAGAAATCATCGAACCAAATGAACGTTTTTTTTTTGCCATAGAAGTTTACTGGAGGGTGCATATAGAGTATATTATATATAATATAATATGTATATATATATTATACGACGTATGCAAGCTATATAGATAGGTAACTTGGCTGGTTGTTTCAGCTTCGGGTTTTTGTGTCCCACTGATCTTCAACCCGCGGAGGTTTCACGAGTGGTGCTGCCATTATCATTGGCCTCAGTCAGTTGAAGTATATGCTGGGGATTCACTTGAACAAGTCTCTTGCCAAGTTGCAGGGGTTGGTAACTGTCCCATTTTGGGAATATTGGACATCACCTTATAGTAGCCATTATAGACCATATACCTAATGGTTGGGTGATGTTCAATGGGGACATCAGTCATGACCCATGAGTTGACAAGCAGTGGAAGTAAAAAACCCGTTAAAAATGGGACTTGAATGGGATTTTAAACTGGGGTCTAACGGAGATTTGCATGGGATTCTAATGAAATTTTCGCATCTAACATAAGGATTCAACGATGAATGAGGGTGAAACATCAGGCTTGTTTTCATGGCTCAAGTTGTTTGGTCGATGCTGATCCGTATGGCTGAGATACAGTTATGGCCTGAGTTATACCACTTACAAGTTGTAAGTACTGAACTAACCCCATTTATAGAATGTATATATAATCCCGTAGTATCCCGTAGAAATAACCAGTTATAACTAATAGCCATGGCCATGACTGTAGAGAGAACTTGAACTACGTAACCCTCTGGTCATCAAAAGTGGCTAGCTCGGAAATCCATGGGGGTTTCTAGTTGGGAAAATCATCGAACTTAATGGTGGGTTTTCCAGCAAACCACCTTGGTGGTGGGTTTTCCAGCAAACCACCTTGGAGTTTGTCCAATCCTGGGCCCGAAAATGCGACAAATGAGTGGTTTCAAATTGAGGCAACGGTTCACTGGAAGGACACCAGTAGGATTTGAGACATGAATTTTGCTTATCGACCCTCTGGTAATTTTGATTCTCGGGAATCGAATTAGATGGGCCATCACCATTTACTAGTACCGCAGGGTTTTTCAGGTTCCAACATCATGACAGGCTTTGTTCCCACCTTGCGGCGGTCGAACTTCCCCCATGGCACTTGGAAACCCCGAACTTTTTGTGGAGATAAACAAAATGGGAAATTCATCGAACTTATAAATTGGGATTTTCCAGCAAACCAACATTGATTACTGTGATTACTGTTATGAGTATCGAATTTTAATGTTCAATTGTAATATCAAACAGTTTTTGCATTGGATTGTCCGTTTTTGGCATGTCCAGTAGTATTGTACTGCGTTTGACTTAGACCATGATGGATTTCCATACCATTTCCAGTCGCACTTGGATCAACGGATTGACAAATTAATATTACTCAACTATTACATTCAAAAATTATGGGAAACACAAAAAATAATCAAAATGTATTGGTTCAATTCATTTTAACATATATTGAACATATAAAAAATCCTATGTGAAGAACATCCTAAACTCCTAAACTATATACTTTCTGGCAGAGTCAACGTGGGGCACATCGCCCAGTATCCTGTTGGTGTTAGAAATTGGTGGTCCCCTCAACTGATGAAGAAACCTATATAGAGTACCCTCCAGCCCTTCAATAAGTAAAAAAATACAAAACTACCCAGTTCAAAAAATATCAATGGTAGATTTGTCCAGTTCGCACAGTCTTCGTCATCACAAAAAAAAGGTATCACATCATTTTTCTCCCCAATGCATTCCCATTAGGACAAATCACATCATTTCCCATGAATGAAATCCCATCATTTGCTGGGTAAGTCCTAGTCCATGGTCCAAGCCGCTCGCTGAGGTCGCAGTACATCTATGTGATGTTTTTGGATTGCGTGCCACTGATGGATGGCGGGGTGAAGACATGGGAAGACAGGGAAGATCTTGGATTGTGGAGTTAGAGGTTTGTGTATGTACTGAAATGTATTTTTTGAAAATGCTATGATTTCTCGAAGTTTTTCCTATCCAACCTGGAACAATTCCAAATATCTTGATTTGGATGTTCTTATATAATAGGAATTACAGTAACACAAAGGGGGGTTCCCCAAAATCGGGGTACCCCCAATCATGCAAAATTGGACCATTTTGGTATTGAAACCCATGGTGACTTGGGTGACCCCCATTTTAGGAAAACCAGACAAATGAATTGTGCATTTTTCTTGTCTTCATCCAAATGTCGAGCGTCGTTTTCACCGCTTGCCATCAAACATGGAAGGACGCTGGGAAATTCCAAAGTGAACGGAGGTTTATAGCTAGGAAAAACATATGAAAACAATAGCAAACCGATAGGAAATATGGGGAAATCCTCTACAAATGGAGGTTTATCGACGATTTATCGAACTAAATACATATTTTCCAGCACACTATGTTTGATTACAGGGGGTATTACCGCACATCATGGACCATGTGTTCTAGCGGACTTCAAGACCCAACTGTTTGAGGGTCCGTTTGACTTGACGGAAAGCGTCATGGGACTCCCAAAGAAGATGCGCAACAGGTATGGAGAAACTCGAAATTTACTTTATGTTATTGCATGTTACTACTATAATAGAATGGGCTAACGCCCTGGTGCCGCCGACCCCCTTTCAAGGGCGCCTGGCAAACGGCAGGCTTGAAGGCCCTAACAAGAGAGGGCTATGTGCAGGCAAAGGGCAGGCTGCAATGCTGGAACGCTGACGGCCACGAGGGATGTGCAGGCAAAGGACAGGCTGCAACCCTGGAACAGCAAAGGCTGACGGCCAGAGGGCTTGGTGGAAGCTGCCGCGAGGGAGTTGGAGGGTTTTAGGGGTTTTAAGCGTTTGAAGCCTGGCAAACGGCAGGCTTGAAGGCCTTAACAAGAGAGGGCTATGTGCAGGCAAAGGGCAGGCTGCAATGCTGGAACGCTGACGGCCAGGAGCTTGGTGGAAGCTGCCGCGAGGGATGTGCAGGCAAAGGGCAGGCTGCAACCCTGGAGCAGCAAAGGCTGACGGCCAGAGGGCTTGGTGGAAGCTGCCGCGAGGGAGTTGGAGGGTTTTAGGGGTTTTAAGCGTTTGAAGCCTGGCAAACGGCAGGCTTGAAGGCCCTAACAAGAGAGGGCTATGTGCAGGCAAAGGGCAGGCTGCAATGCTGGAACGCTGACGGCCAGGAGCTTGGTGGAAGCTGCCGCGAGGGATGTGCAGGCAAAGGGCAGGCTGCAACCCTGGAACAGCAAAGGCTGACGGCCAGAGGGCTTGGTGGAAGCTGCCGCGAGGGAGTTGGAGGGTTTTAGGGGTTTTAAGCGTTTGAAGCCTGGCAAACGGCAGGCTTGAAGGCCCTAACAAGAGAGGGCTATGTGCAGGCAAAGGGCAGGCTGCAATGCTGGAACGCTGACGGCCAGGAGCTTGGTGGAAGCTGCCGCGAGGGATGTGCAGGCAAAGGGCAGGCTGCAACCCTGGAACAGCAAAGGCTGACGGCCAGAGGGCTTGGTGGAAGCTGCCGCGAGGGAGTTGGAGGGTTTTAGGGGTTTTAAGGTTTGAAGCCTGGCAAACGGCAGGCTTGAAGCCCTAACAAGAGAGGGCTATGTGCAGGCAAAGGGCAGGCTGCAATGCTGGAACGCTGACGGCAGGCTGCAACCCTGGAACAGCAAAGGCTGACGGCCAGAGGGCTTGGTGGAAGCTGCCGCGAGGGAGTTGGAGGGTTTTAGGGGTTTTCAAGCGTTTGAAGCCTGGCAAACGGCAGGCTTGAAGGCCCTAACAAGAGAGGGCTATGTGCAGGCAAAGGGCAGGCTGCAATGCTGGAACGCTGACGGCCAGGAGCTTGGTGGAAGCTGCCACGAGGGATGTGCAGGCAAAGGGCAGGCTGCAACCCTGGAGCAGCAAAGGCTGACGGCCAGAGGGCTTGGTGGAAGCTGCCGCGAGGGAGTTGGAGGGTTTTAGGGGTTTTAAGCGTTTGAAGCCTGGCAAACGGCAGGCTTGAAGGCCCTAACAAGAGAGGGCTATGTGCAGGCAAAGGGCAGGCTGCAATGCTGGAACGCTGACGGCCAGGAGCTTGGTGGAAGCTGCCGCGAGGGATGTGCAGGCAAAGGGCAGGCTGCAATGCTGGAGCAGCAAAGGCTGACTGCCAGAGGGCTTGGTCGGCTTGGTGGAAGCTGCCGCGAGGGAGTTGGAGGGTTTTAGGGGTTTTCAGCGTTTGAAGCCTGGCAAACGGCAGGCTTGAAGGCCCTAACAAGAGATGGCTATGTGCAGGCAAAGGGCAGGCTGCAATGCTGGAACGCTGACGGCCAGGAGCTTGGTGGAAGCTGCCGCGAGGGAGTTGGAGGGTTTTAGGGGTTTTACGCGTTTGAAGCCTGGCAAGCGGCAGGCTTGAAGGCCCTAACAAGAGAGGGCTATGTGCAGGCAAAGGGCAGGCTGCAATGCTGGAACGCTGACGGCCAGGAGCTTGGTGGAAGCTGCCGCGAGGAATGTGCAGGCAAAGGGCAGGCTGCAACCCTGGAACAGCAAAGGCTGACGGCCAGAGGGCTTGGTGGAAGCTGCCGCGAGGGAGTTGGAGGGTTTTAGGGGTTTTAAGCGTTTGAAGCCTGGCAAACAGCAGGCTTGAAGGCCCTAACAAGAGAGGGCTATGTGCAGGCAAAGGGCAGGCTGCAATGCTGGAACGCTGACGGCCAGGAGCTTGGTGGAAGCTGCCGCGAGGGATGTGCAGGCAAAGGGCAGGCTGCAACCCTGGAGCAGCAAAGGCTGACGGCCAGAGCTTGGTGGCAGCTGGCGCGAGGAAGCAGTGCAGCAGTTGGAGGGTTGTAAGGGCTTTGAACGTTTGAAGGGGCTTGGTGGCAGGTGCCGCGAAGGATTTGGAGGGCTTTAAGAGTTTTAAGCGTTTGAAGCCTGGTAACGGCAGGCTTGAATGCCTCAATAACAGAGGGCTATGACAAAGCAGATTCCACACCTCCGGTCCCAGGCGCCGCCCCTGCCTTGGCGAAGGCCAGGGTCGGCGGATTTAGTAGGAGTTTACATTTCTATCTTTTTTGGCGTTGCCATAACCACTATTCATCCATCATGAGCCAACATGACCCAATCATGAGCCAATCATGAACCACTCATGAACCACTCACGTAGCAATATGGATCACCCAATCAACTGATAGCAACCATTGAACCGATATAAACCTGTCATCTGGGCCAGATCAACTTCATAATAGAGCCACGGAGATTATGAATTAGCACTGCACTTGTTACATACATCCTCCCTGAAGTTGCCGGATTTGCAAGAATTGCTACAGGTAAAACCTATTGGCCCCTCAATGATGAGGTATTATTACACTACAAATGATGAATTTCTCCGGTGCAAAATGGCCCTTTTCATTTTATTTGATTGGCACCCCATCGTTTGGTTGCCACAACCATTCAGACTGTATATTCGACTAATTCCTATTAATATGTTTGAATTCATGATATCTTCCCCGCCCCCAAGTATGACCAATTCTCAAGTATGGCCCATGCTTCCGCAGAGATCGGTTCGGGATGATCCTAGGCGCATAAGCTCTCGCACACCAACTGGATGACTCTGTTCTTAGGCCTGGGGGCAGGATACTGGGCTGATTGGTTATAGGTACCCTTCAGCAATCTAACATGACGTGAAACCCCCCCATTGTTAGATGATTTTACCCGAACTAGATTTCCACTTGCCAGGTTTGATTACCAGAGTGTATGATAGGAGGGATTATTGACTTACCTTTTTTTTTTGATTCTAAACTTACTGAACTATTTCATAAGAATAAGCAACGGGTTACCAGGATGCCTGTCAAACAACCAGCAGTATAATTCATGGGATGGGAAAACGGGGTATCACTGTCATGGTTCAAATTTGGGTGTGAGATGGCTTGACTTGTGGGAGTATCCCAAATTTGACAGGAAATCTGTATGACCCGAAAAGGGTGTGTGTGTGTACACTGCTACTAGCATGCAGTCTGAATATTGATTTGGCAGGGGAGTGCGGCATGATTGTGGGACCGCACTCAACGAAGCTACCACAATCATGGGATACTGGGTCTGATCAACCCAGCGTACCTGCATCAGAGGATAGCAACCGGCTAAGCTGAGAACCGGAAACAAAATAACTTCGATATAGCATCCGGCTAAGCTGAGAACCGGAATCCATTTTTCATATTTCATAATTCATGCCTCATGTCCTATGATCCGTTTCAGGCCCTTTATTCAAGAACTGGTGGTGTTCTTTCACTTCTTCTCACTACGATCGAATCTATATATCCCACAGTGTGTTTGTGTGTGTGCGCGCGCAATCATATAAAATCTCTATTGCGAGTGGCTTTAATCATGTCCTTGTTGACTCATTCACATTCGAAAAAAAAACGCAAAAAAAATATTTTGGTTGGTTTCAAGCCCATCTTTATTGGTTCAATCATATTGTCAACCTCCTTTTTTTAAATCATTTATCGATATTTGCGAGTTACAAGTTACAAGGGATTTTCCAGCACGTGTTTGATGACACCAGCTGGGTATCATGAACTCAATGAACTCCCCAATTGTTACATCTATTTACTATTCATACTTACGGAGTCGCCGGTGGACTCCGACACCAGGCGCACTTGCCTTGATCTTCCTCCTCTCTGCCAAAGTGGCGTCGCGACGCTACAAGAGGCCGAGCGTCCGAGCGTTGTTTGTTTCGCAGCGGAGCCGCGACATCTGGAGCGGCCATGGGGTAAGCACTCTGTTTGGTAAAGACTCGGCCTGGGTCAGATTGGTGTATAGTCAACCAACAAGTAATCATTTATTGATTGTAACTGTTGTTGATGGTTGATAGGGGAAAGAGATGGTTTTGGTGAAACCACACGTTTGGATCTCATTGATTAAACGTGTTGGCAGTAGATGTTGTTGATTGGTTATAGGGAGCCATGAATTACATGGTCTATTGGAAAAATTATGAACTGACCCATGAACTGGTATCCCGTTCTCAACCAACCAGTTGAGAAACGGGATGATGGAGGGGCTTGAACACTACTCAGAAATAATTGACCCCGCAAAGAAAGGATGGCTCAAAACTAGAAACGATCAATAAATTGTGGGTTCAGAAATCACAGTTGAGCGGGCACATACTTTAGATCAATTAGTTGGTCAACTATGTTGTACATCAGTCCCACCTTATTCTCACTGTCTTGTTGTTGGTGCCGGGTCGAATGTAGCCGTGATCCGTAGACTGGGCAGTCACTGGGACGTCCAATCGAGACTTTCTGAGGGTTCTCAACATCGCCACAAGTATCAGAATTGGATCTGCTTGTGGAATCTTGGACTAGGGACCTCAGATTTTGTTCTGTCAACCATACACTATGTATGTTATATGTATATATATATATGTATTATATTATACTATATTATACTATATTATACTATATTATACTATATTATACTATATTATACTAAATTATATTGTATTATATTATATTATATCATATTATAATATAATTAATCATATCCCATGATTTGTTGTCTTATTCCTCTCCACTCTATGAGTTGCTAAATTTATTTTCTTGGGTCAATAGAAAGAACATGAGATGACAAAGGTCGCTACTGTATGGTCTTAATGTGCTTTAAATAGGAGCCACATATAGTCACAGTATGTTTCACAACAGATTTTGTGGATACCGAAAATGTCTGCACTGCAACATGGGCTTGAAAATCACATACCCCATAAAATTGATGGTTAGTCAACGGTTAGTCCCTATTTCCCCTATGAAAATGACGTGTTTTGGAGAAATTTGAAGGGCTTCACCACACTTCCAATCCCAACGCGCCCCGCCAGGCTGTCCCTGTTTGGTCCTTTGGCACCCTTGCTGTGCTGCATGGTCTCTCGGTACCCGCTGTATATAGTGGATCTTGAGGATTAAACTATGGTAAATACCACCAAAAAAGATAGAACAGTGATGCACAGTGAATCTTGACTTTGAAATGGGGACTTACTATGACGAAAAACCAGAGATGATCGGAACACCGTCCAGTTCGTGGGTTTCGGATGATTTTGGAGTAATTACCCTATGTTCAGACAAGCCCATGAATAAAAGTACAGGGGATTACAGGAGTATCCCAAAAAAAGTTCGGCTGGAAGTTTTTGGAAGTTAGGGAGGGTGAGATGGTACAACCAGTTGAATTATACACAAGTAATGATAAATATGTGGAGTTGGAGAGGCTTTATTTTTGTGGGACATTGGACCGAACATCCATTCACCAGCCAGTTAAACTGGTGTTTTTCACCAGGTGAGTCCATGAGTTTTGACCAACTCCAACAGCTGGATCTGTGAAAAACCATCGGCCCTGCAAGGCTGGAACTTTGTTGCATCTTGGCACAATTCAGGAGCTCGGGACATGATGAATAGGTGTTAAAAGCGCCAGAAACTTGCGTAGATAGAGACAACAATGATAACGATATATAGATTCGACGTGTTTGCTTTGTCATGTATATATATATATATACAGTACATGTATAGTATATGTATAGCTTATAAGTATAGGTAGTATAGAGGTAATATGGTAATATCATCAGATAATTTCCACATGTACTTGGGCGCCCCAGGCGCCCTGTGATGAGTCACCATGAGACCATCTCTGTTGAGTAGCACAGACCGGAGTGCAACGGAGCCATCTCCTAAATTTGACCGAAGTTGGTGACTGTCTTGCGTTAAAGCCAACAGGTTGGATGCAAATGGGTCATCTTTGCGCTGGATGGGTTTCATCCGGGATTCTAAGTAGATTTGCTTTGCTTTGGCTATTTTTTTTCGGGAACATGCATGAAGATGCTGATTAACTCGTGGACGGAACGGTAAGCTATTTTGAGTCATGTTCAGACAAGCCCAGAAAGTAGTTTCTTCGCACCCAGGAGCTTGTTGCACATGGGCTTCATACATGGATTTCGCTGGCATTGCAATGTACATCTCGCATGAGAATGTAAACATGATCGGGGTTGTTTTTACCTGGTGATATTTCTTGGCCCAATTTTCCCATCAGAATCCTGCAATGGGGATGGGTACCTAGCCCTTACATGTGCCTTATATGGTAGGTGAAATGGCCATTGACCACGTTTGACCACCAGCCGCCCTGGAGCATCCAAGGATCTGGCTTTGTGAACCCTTGCGTGACACTTACCAGGCGGCTTGGGGATAGTACAGTTATGGCCCGAAATACCAGTTATAAGTACTGAACTAACCCCATTTATAGAATGTATAATCCCATTTACAACCAATTATAGCTAATAAATGGCCATGACTGTAGGGTGGCTGAAACCTTTTGGCAGTGTTTCTTTGCTTTGGTTTTGATTTTAATATAGGGTTTTTACCATGTTTTACCATATTTTACCAACAATAAATTCAGATAATATTTTGGATGTAACCATGACTATATGTAATTGGTGCGTTCATTGTTGTTTCTTTTCATACGAGTTATACGAGCCATGGTATAATTGGTAATGAAGCCTTGCCAAACATCGTGTTCCTGGTGTCCTGATGTTGTCAAGGCAGTCATGGCTTGGATAGTCACTACAGTTATGGCCCGAGTTATACCAGTTATAAGTACTGAACTAACCCCATTGATAGAATGTATAATCCCATAGAAAATCACCAGTTGTAACTAATAAATGGCCATAACTGTATTAGGACATATCAGGACTATGTCTAGTTCTTCTATGACCCCCGAAGGTCGAATTGAAATATGGTAAGCAATGATGTTGGCAACCGCCCCCTGCATTTTGATTTTGCATATGATATCATATGATCAATATGGTTCCATACCCACCTTAAGATTGGCGCTTGAGCCATTTCACCCTTGAGGTACGATGTTTTCACATCAGCATGTTGAACAGATGGGATGGTGGGGATCTTCACTTGCTGATTTCAGATGATTCAGCCAATCCTGGATTGTTCGAAAAGTTCAGTGAGTTGTACAGTTATGGCCATTTATTAGGTATAACTGGTTGTAAATGGGATTATACATTCTATAAATGGGGTTAGTTCAGTACAAACATAACTGGTATAACTCGGGCCATAACTGTAGCCACTGTAGCCGAAGTTTTCAGCTTCACCGAAGTCCGGAGTCCTGGCGTTGTAGGTGAGCTACGTGGGGCATATTCCCAACGGTCTCTTCCCCATCAGCTTTGACGCCTGGAACTTCAACAACTTCGGCAAGGTGCCCACGGAACTGGGGTGCCCACGGAACTGGGGTGCCCACGGAACTGGGGTGCCCACATGACGTGAGGAACATGGAGAGCTATATAACTATCCGAAATGTATTGAAAAGTGGTTATGAAAGAGGATACTACGAGCAGTCACTGCAACAAATCTGGCTCATATAACTATATAATACTATATATATATATATCATATAGGATACTGTATAGATGATGGAACTGGGTAGCGCATCGCTGGCAATGTCTCTGGCAATGGTTGCTTTGCACGGTTTCTCCTTCCAAGACCACCCTCCGGTGTCATCAAACATGGCCTTGAAAATGTTCCATTTACCACGTGGGAATCAAACCTCCATGTTTATCCATTTTTGATGGTTGATTCTCCATGTCCCTGTGCCACGAGGTGCTCCCAACAGCTCTGTCTTGCTGCTTGATCGGATACATGGAGTCCATTGCTCGGAGACTCAGTTGGGGATGGATCTGAGCCTTTTGGATGCAGAGTGAGACAGCGACGGTAGTCTTGTGGTACCCTCTGGTAATGACAAAACCCTCCTAATAATGGGGATTTATAGGGATTTATAGGTGATATAATGGATAATACCCTCTGGTAATGACTAACAATTTGCTATTGAAAATGGCCATTTAGTTCGTTGATTTTCCCATGAAAAATGGTGATTTTCCATAGTTATGTTAGTGTACCAGAGGGCCTTGGTTGGGTGGTACCTTGTTCCTTCATAATGCACTTGTGCTTGTGCTTCCTCGGCTCCTTTTTTCGATGGACATTTTCTGAAACGCTCCACACCCAGCCCGGTCACTTGTACCGTAGTGGTCGATCATTTTTTTAACCCCCTTTTGAGAGGGTACATCGCAGATCTTCAGGATATTGGCGGATATTATACTTGGTGGCTCATCCCACTTAGCAAGTGGGTTATAACCCCAGTTATAAGTGGATTAACCCTACTTATCCCATTTATAACTGGGGTTATAACCCACTTACTAAGTGGGATGAGCCACCAAGTATCATTTTTTTATATTTTTGTTCTGTCCATGTTTTATATTTTTGTTCTGTCGGAATCGGGGGATTGAAACCAGCCGCTTTTCCAGCGCCAGGCCATTGGTAAAAACCTGGCGGCCAAACATGGCTACGAACTTGAAGCTGGTCAGGAGCTACGGAGAGGGCGGCCGGTTGATCCTTGGAAACGATCCCTGGATGTTTTGGCCCGAGTTATACCAGTTATGTTTGTACTGAACTAACCCCATTGATGGTTCATGTCATCATCCCATAGAAATCACCAGTTATGACTAATAGCCATGGCCATGTCCCTGTGGATGTTTTCCCTCTATTTTTCATAACACGTCAATCTACTTACGGAACTTCTCGGAGGAACAGATTCTATGGATTCTCCAAGGATTTTCCATTGTCATCCAACCTCCCGTTCCTTGGATACACCGAAAAAAACTTAAAACTCCCTTTAAATGATTCCCTCAAAGAGGTATGTTGTGTATTGAGTGACTTATCTTAAGTCTTAAGTTGTTCAACATGTTCATTTCATAGTTCTTTGATGTTCTTTTTGTCATAATTACCCCATTGCTTCAGACCATAAATTTGGGGCCAACTGAACTGCCCAGCCAATTCCACCGTTGAATGCTGGGAGCTTGCGTGAAGTGCAAGGCTTCACCGTTTGTGAAGAAGGGTGGTGGTCATGATTGAGTTGTTGGGTATATAATGGTATATATATATAATGTTGGTAAAACAGTAATTAATAAACCATCCCATATTTTTGATGGTTTTTTTGAACGTGATTTGGGGGATGGTGAATATTATCATTTTAACCAAATTATATTATGATATTATGTTTATGTGGATAAAACAATGTTAATATTGTTTTATGTTGTTTTAACCACGTTTATATTTATAATAAAAAATGATCAAACCACAGAATATATATAATACTGTATATTATATCCCATTTCATGTGGTAATAAACCACCCAATTTTTCATGGTTCATATACATATATATATATCCCATAGGATCCATGTATGCCATATATGGTAACATTTACCATCAATACACCCCAGTCATGTTAGCATATATACCAGCACCATGGATCCTATGGGATATATATATATGAACATATATATCCCCATGATACCCCCATGATATTCCCATGGTATCCCACATCAAAACGCAGGAGTTGCTGGCCTTGGGCCTGTCAAACGTCATTGGCTCGCTGTGCCCTGGCCAGCCTTGGTGGAGATGGAGCTTGGGGGAGACATCGGACATCTTTCCGGGAAAGGCATGGGATTTTTTGAGGTAATAATGGGGATTTATAGGGATTTATAGGGATTTATAGGTGATATAATGGATAATACCCTCTGGTGAACTAACATAGCTATGGAAAATCACCATGCTATTCATTGGAAAATCCACGAAATAAATGGGGTATTTTCAATAGCTATGTTAAATTACCAGAGGGTATAGAATATAGAATTGAAGTTGTTTTATTTGATACACAAAGAATCCGGGATTTAAGATGTTTTACCCTCTGGTAAACTAACATAGCTATTAGAAATTACCATTTATAGTTGATTTACCCATTAAAAATGGTGATCTTCAATAGATATGTTAAATAACCAGAGGGTAACCAATAAATACTGGCAAACATGGTGATTTCACCTAGAACAATTTTGGGTCACTGGCAACCGATCTAAAGTTGGTTTTTCACTTGATCTGGTCCATTGTCAATCAACATGTTCATCAGTTCACAATGGGTTTACAACCAGCAAACATTGAGGTTACAAGTGATTAAACTATCTCAAACAGTGGATGATTTAATCCATCCGGAGTAAACACTTGATGAAACTCATCATGATGAGTGCATTATTAGTTTATCAATGCACCAATTTTCATTCCATTATTAAACTATACTTACTACAATTGAATATACATGTTATAACAAGTTGATATAAGTTGATTAGATAAACACATTGTCATTCCATTATTAACTGTATTTAACTATACTATAAATGATAAATATGGGTGATAATCTGTTGGTATATTATCACAGAATCACTCCATTCGTGGCATTAAACACGAGACGAATCTTGGTGTTCTGGGGTCCTGTGGGTCCCAGGTTTTCCTCGTACCCCGTGACGGGCAGTTTCTCCCGCTCTGTTGGGGGCTCAGCAGTGGGTCCCTGGTGTTGAAGATGGTACACTTCTGGCCCGAGTTATAGCAGTTACCCTCTTGTAAACATACAAAAAACTATGGAACATCACCATTTACAACAGGTAAATCATCTATAAATGGTCCATTTTCAATACCTACGTTAAATTACCAGAGGGCATAAGTACTGAACTAACCCCATTGATGGTTCATGTCATCATCCCATAGAAATTACCAGTTATGACTAATCACCATGGCCACAACTGAGTTGGGGGGGTGATACCATACCGAATCAATGGTCGGGATTCTATCCATGAGGGGAATCCATGTTGATCAAAGTCTCATTTTGCAAAACAATACCTCCTGATGTTTGTACATCCAATTTTGGCAGTTAAATAAGATTTCAGTGTCAGTGTCTAAAATCATTCCCAGGATTCTCCAGTGACTGTGATATTTCCCCGTTGCATCGTTATTGATACCCCCATGAACGCTACGTAAAGTTATGTTACTGAAGCCATGTGAGGTTGTGTACAAGGGGGCGTGACGACAAGTAGAATTTCTATGGAATTCTACGGGATGGGCCCCCCCAGTTATAAGTTGGTTTATAAACCATTATAACCCCCATTAACTATAGTCTATATATAGTTATATCTACCAATAAACCATAGAATTCAGCCACTTATAAGGCAACTGAACGCTATCTTGGGGCCCCCATCCTGTACGGATATGTATGATATATCCCTTGAGTTCAGAGCTGGGTTGATTTCCAGGATGAGGAAGAAAACTAAGAGATTTGCAGCACGTGTATGTCTGACATATGAGCTGATTTACGTGTATTTACTGAAAAAAACTTGCGTTCAAAAGCAATGTTTGGGCATTTTTGGGTGGATTGGAGGCTTGGAAACGGTCGAGTGAGCTGGAAAAGAATTTCAGGCTGCTGAAATAGATTAGCCGATTAGCCCAGGGCCTCCAACATGCTGAGCGTCACTTTTTAAGGTACACTGCAGATGGACAGACATTTTTTAACAAAGGAAAAGGGAAGGGAGGACAAGAAAACCCTTGAGAACTCTGTGTATTTGTGGCCTGTTTTCATGTGCTTCCTTCCTTCCTTTCTCTTTCTCCTGCGTCTTTCCGCCCGCTTTCTTGGCTTGCTTCATTGATCTTTTGCATCCTTTAACTCCTTTCTATTCCTTTCTTCTTCTCTGTTGATTTCTCGGGACCTGCAAGCCAAAGCAGATCTTTTTTTTCAGCAGACTATGCGGCGCATTTCGAAGCACAGCCCAAATGGTGAAGAAGTGACAGCAACCGATCAACAGGAAATCGTTGCTTAAAATCTCTGCAAATGTCATCCCATCAAATTCCCCCAAAAAACACCATCAAATCCCATGAAATCCCAAAAATATCATCCCGGTCATCCCCAAAAAAAAACCATCAAATCCCATCCAATCCCAAAAATATCATCCCGGTCATCCCCAAAAAAAAACCATCAAATCCCATCCAATCCCAAAAATATCATCCCGGTCATCCCCAAAAAAAAACCATCAAATCCCATCCAATCCCAAAAATATCATCCCGGTCATCCCCAAAAAAAAACCATCAAATCCCATCCAATCCCAAAAATATCATCCCGGTCATCCCCAAAAAAAAACCATCAAATCCCATCCAATCCCAAAAATATCATCCCGGTCATCCCCAAAAAAAAACCATCAAATCCCATCCAATCCCAAAAATATCATCCCGGTCATCCCCCAAAAAAACCCATCAAATCCCATCCAATCCCAAAAATATCATCCCGGTCATCCCCCAAAAAAAACCATCAAATCCCATCCAATCCCAAAAATATCATCCCGGTCATCCCCAAAAAAAAACCATCAAATCCCATCCAATCCCAAAAATATCATCCCGGTCATCCCCAAAAAAAAACCATCAAATCCCATCCAATCCCAAAAATATCATCCCGGTCATCCCCAAAAAAAAACAATCAAATCCCATCCAATCCCAAAAATATCATCCCGGTCATCCCCAAAAAAAAACCATCAAATCCCATCCAATCCCCAGTTGGTTTTCGTTGAAGTCTCAGGCCGTGAACAACGCCACGGGCGCACAGACGCAGCTGGCAGGATTGGTGACCTCCCTGGTGATGCTGCGCCTTGGAAAATCTTGGGAAAAATCACCGGGAAAACCATATGGGGAATAGGAATCCATGGGAATCCATCAGGATTTTATGAGGATTTTCATGGATGTTCATGGATGTTCATGGATTTTCCCATGGATTTCTTCCCGTTTCTTCATGTCATTTTATGGGTAAATTTCATGTTCAGACGGACACAAATTGGGTTTGTCACTGGAAACAAAGGCTTGAACGACAATTGTATCCGCAAGACATAGATGGTTAAATGATGCTTACATGATGTCCAAGGGTTAGACTTTAAAGGTTACATACAGTAGATTTGTATAACAATGGTGGCTATGTTTGTTTTTTGTTTTAATATCTAGTACTGTACACACATACACACATCAACATGTTGAACACCAGTAAATGAAACGGCAGTAAAATCATTGATATTAATCCCGGTATATCGTGCATTTTATTAGTTCATTGCTAATTGCTATTTTGGGGTACCATCGGTAGTTTCGAGGGAATATCAATGAATATCAGTTGTTCATGAAATCCAAGCATGTGATTATTTGACCCAATCTGGTTGGTGGTTTAAAACATATTTTATTTTTCCATGTATTGGGAATAATCATCCCGACTGACTAATATTTTCAGAGGGATTGAAACCACCAACCAGCAATCATTTGTCAGTTGCAATGGTTATTGATCATGAAATTGTCATGGCCATTTTGGGTACCCATCCCATCACCAGCAGTTTGTCAAGGCTCCCCTAGCAAAATCAAATATCTCGCCGTGTCCCAATGTTATTTAGGAACATATTCAAGCAATTTTAACAATATCATGTTATTTATTTAACATGATGTATCCCCCAAATTATCAGTTTTTTTTTTGTTTGTTTTATGTCGTTCATGTTCATTTCGGCAAGGAGTAGTTGCCAAGTTGCCAAGACTTTTGTGATTTATGCAACATCGTCCGAAGAGTTGTTGGGACTGGGCAATTTGAGATCCCCCGGGACGATCCTTGGCGATCATTGTAGCCGCTGTAGCCCATGGGATGCCCATGGGATGTCAAGAAAACACATCACTATTGGGATGGGATCACCATATCATCCCGATGGAATTCATTAAAAAAAATATCATTCAGTTATTCATCTTGTAAACCCCTATATTGGATGGGATATTATCCCTTATTGGGATGGGATAACCATTCAGTTAATATATATATATTATGATATGATTGCGGATGCTTCAAGCCTCATTTCAGCTCCATTTGTTATATTTGGCTCCGGATTCAGGTGCACCCTGAAGTGGTTGACGCCCGTCTTCAACTTCCTTCCGAACTTTGTACCTCGGAACGTACCCGGAGTTGGTCATAGAAGATGCGCAAGTTGCTTAAGTCAGTGGCTTGAGTTAATTGAGTCACATTGGCTTAATTCAGTGGGTTAATTCATATACATGTTAATAACCATTAATAACCTTGTTGATGGGGTAATTCAGTGGGTGTTACGAACTGCTGGAAATTTGACGGAACGAGGTTATGAACTAAGCCATGACAGGGATATCCATTTAAGGGATGGGACATGTTTTTTTAAACATGTGCCTTAGACAGAGGTTGGGTAAGTTGCCCGCAGTGGGAGATGGTCATCAATGACCTCAGAGAGTTTTTGTTTTTCGAATTTACAGGCTCATCATGACTGGTTGGTGGTTTCAAACATTTGTTATATATTTTACATAATATATGGGCATGTCATCCTTCCCATTGACGAACTCATATTTTTCAAGATGCGTATTGCACCACCAACCAGATATATAAGGAACATCTCTGTGACCTCCCGCATCACCTTGAGGATTGCTAGGCAACATCGTAGCAGTAAGTCTCGGGAAACGGTGGCTGGAACCACTGTCCCCATATAGGATGATTAGGATGACCACGGATGACAGCCATGTACCGTACCATCGACCATGGCAGCCATGAGAGATACCAACTCACCTAAAGAGGTGAAATGTGTGACTGTGACCCATGTTTGAAGCATGGATAAGGCGAAATTTATAATGTGTGTCGAGCATATGTTTCAAAATGTTTCAATTGAAATCATACTATGCATAGACTTAGAGATGTCTATGCTTGTTGTGGTACTTTTGATTGTCTTACCAAGAGTTGGAATCTGTTTCATACACACATTACTCACTCTTCTAAATTCGTCAGGTCCACTCTTGGGTAAGTCTGGATCTTTGGATTTGTTTGTTTGGTAGCATAATTAGTCATACCAAACTTGCTGAATCTGTGCACCCCGGAGCCCAGCGTTTTTTGTGGGACCCAGCTATGCCTGAGTAAGCACTTCATAGCTGGGTCCCACACTCCATATTACATATATAGTATATCATATATTATATATTATATATATATTATTATATATAGTCATCATAATAATAATATTAATAATAATAATAGTAATAAATGATATATGATGCACTATAGTCACTATATATATATATATACATCAAATTGTGAGTTGTTACTCTCCCGTAATACGCATGTCATATGGATCATGTCCATGGGGAACCCATGGTTTTTTCTCAGGTCTTGGCCGCCATTGTGATCAGCTCGGTGCGGAGTCTCAGGTGATTTTTACGTGGTCCATGATCTCCTTAGTAAACATAGAAAAAGCTATGGAAAATCACAATTTTTAATGGGTAAATCAACTATAAACGGTGATTTTCCATAGCAATGATGGTTTAAACATGTTTAAATGATCCATTTATAGATGGTTTACCTATTAAACATTGTGATTTGCCATAGCAATGTTAGTCATTACCAAAGGGTATACCCTTTGGTCAAACTCACAGTCTGCTATGGAAAATCATGGAAAATCAGCATTTTGAATAGGCAAATCATCTATTTCTATGGCCTTTGTCAATAGCTATATCAAATTGCCAGAGAGCACATGTGATTTATATGGCGATATTTTATGGGAAGAAAGCAGCAGTGGGAGATGTAGCTTTGTCGGGATTCATCCCTATGAAATCCAAAGGATTGGAGGTTTTCAGTTTTCCTTAAACAAACTCTATAAACATTGTGGTTCATGAGCACATTGGATTTGGAAAATAACATCATCTAGGAGGTTCACTAAAGATGCGACTGTAGTCAAATACAAATCCGTTATCTATATTATATATATTTCTCTCTCTCTATATATATATATATATCCTTGAATTGGTTTAAGGGACAATGTACAATGATGTACAATGTACAGTTGAAATCCCTATAGATTTGGGGTTGTGATATGTTCAACAGCCGCATGTGTCCTAATCAATCCATCCACATAATATGTATGTATAAATATATATATGGGTAAATTTGATCACGACCCCACTGTGACAGAACCCTGGAATCATGGTTTATTTTAGGGAAATCATCCCCTTTTATGGCCCAACAATTCAGGTTAGTGACAAATTATAATTTACACAGATGTATATACAATTACAAATAGATAGATTAATACATCTATAGAGTCTATACACATTATCCATCATTATCCCATATATGTTACAATGTTATATATGTCATACTGACGTTCTGATCACATGATTTCATGGTCATCCGAAATGCCCAGCGAACGGCGGCCAGGTGGCACCCTTGGTGGCCTATCAGGAGGCGGCCATGACCAAACGGCTGGTCTTCCGAGACGAGTTTTTTCGGGAAATCATTCATTTTTCTGCCGGGCAAATGAAGTATTTTATTGGGCCATGTTCAATAACAATGAATCATTTGCCCTATATATGATATATAAGTTATAATATTATATTTTTTTTGGCTGACTGCACATGGGAACGATCACTCGTTGCGGCAGCTCGCAGCAAATTCTGGTCTTTGCCTCTGCACCCTACCCTCCAGCGTAGTCAGCACCGATTTTGGTGCCCATGGCTGTGCAGGTCATGTGTCTGCAACGCTCAACAAAATCGGCTGGTAGGGTAGGTGCCTTCACCACCTCTTCGGGTGGTGGAAAATGTGAGAAAAATCCCTCTGCTAGCGCTTTACATAAAGCAGGAGGATACTCCTTCAGTTTCGCTGTTCGAAACTGGCCGTTCTCGTCGACGCCAATGGTTTGGGCTCGTGGAAGGTGGGCACATACCGCGTTGGCTCGAAGGAACTTCGGCAGGTCAGGAAGGTTCAAAGACAGCAAGCCTGTGCGCTTGGCGCTATCTGCTCCCAGTAATCCCTGCGCAAACTCATAATGGCGAAACCCTGGCAAAGTGGCAATCATTTGGACAATGGGCAGCCGCCAGATGCTCGCTGCTTGATCATCGGCGGGTTCGGCCGGATGCTCCAAAGCCCCACAGCTCTCCACGGTGGACAGGACTACCATGGCCTTGAGGCTAAAGCCAAGGAGTAGATGTCCATCCATGAGCTGTCGTTTCTCCTTGAGAGAGGCCGAATGGAAGCCCCACAGTGCTGATGCCGTGCGAAGGACTCGAGGACCTCGTCTGTGCGAGCCAGCCACATGCTTCCCTCGCGCCACAGACCATGTGCAACAGGGGGGCCCACTGAGGAACCCGATCACGAAGCCAGCACGCATCGACTCAAGCCAGAAGCTCTGTGTCTTCTGATTGCCAATGTCGCCCCATGTAGAATCTATTACGATATCAAGGGAAACTACATAAAAACCTTCTAATTTCTGCTGGCGACCCAGTGCGTCAAGGAACCACTGGAAATCCCCTGGCCTTCTTCGACCCGAGTAGGCATGAAGGACTACTCGTTCTCGAAAGACTGGTCGCGGGCAGGTTAAGGTTGGTCTCCACGGTGATGGGGCAGTGGCCAAGTCGCAGCACCATTGCTCATAAAGATCAAGGTGATGGAGATGCTCTGTGCCTGCAATCTCATACCGGATCTCAGTGAGAAATCCCCATGCCGAGGGCTCCAAAAGAAACTCCAGCGCTGATAGTGCAGTAGCCCGTGGTGTCGCAGCATCATACTCCTCTAACAAGGAAATCGCTTGATGCACATGTCGGAGGGTGAGCTGCGTTTGCGTCCAACTGATGTCATACGTCTGGATGCTTGTTCTCATCCGATGTTGCAAATCACCTGTCACAAGTACAGGAGAGTCCATGATCAGCAGAATGAGTTGCTCAAATAGGTGAACATGATGTAGGTCAATTTCACCTGGAGGCTTCTGGAGTGTTCGTGGACCTGCTGCTTGTTGAACAGGGAGTAGATCATCATGTTGCGCTTTCAGAATGGCATTATCTCTGGAGCCAAGACCTGGCATGATCGGGGTCTGCGTTGCCCTCGTGCATAGTTGTGCTCGGCATTGATCCGACCGACGAAGATGTGCCTGCAATTTATCAAATGAATGATATTCTTTAAGACATACTTCACAGCCAGTGTGGGTGATCCAATGGCGTTCTCGCGCACAAATACCATGGACTTTGAAGAGATGTGCTCCCTCACCAGCTTTTGACTTGCATCGAATGCCGCACGACATGCAACCATAGTAGCCTGTCTGATGTTCAATTGGAATATTTGGTCGTACTGGTGCAAATTGAAGCGGTCCCCAGTGCGCCAGGTGTCCAAGAATGTCATGATGAAGGCGACGTAGAAGCATGTCATCTTGTCGATGGAGCTGTGACAATTGAAGTCCACGTTGAAGCAAAGTCTTCCAGTAACTACGATGGTAGCGGAGCACATATTCCCAGGCATGGAAATGTTCCTCTGGATTGCGCAATTTGGTGGTGTGCTCAACGAGACGCCAGAGCCATTGTAGATCCTCTTTGATCTGTTGGATCCATTGTGTATCCGCTCGGATGAGGGCCCAGGGCGTGACCTCTTCACAGCGGTAGAGCAGTCCAACATAGCGCAGCCTTGATATCCGGAGAAGATCTTCTGGAGCTGGGAGTTGGGTCTGCACAAGGATTTCATCATCTTGAATGGCACTGTCTGGTGCGCACTTCAACAACCTTCTGTAAAGACGAAGGATAGCTCCATTGAAATAGGTTTTGGATCTGACATCGTCCAGAATCCAAGATTCCGTTCCATAGGATATCTTGCTGGTCACGAGGGTCATGAAAAGTTGGGTTCTTTTGTCGGCCGAAAGGGCCCGGTTCTGAAAGAGCAATTTTCGATGGAGATTGAATGCGTTGTTGCCAATGGCAATGCGTCTTCTCATCTCTTTACGAGATGTGCCGCTGTGGTGTGTCAGGCCACCTAGATGGGTGTAGTCGCCCACGACAGAAATGTAGTGGGTGCCATACTCAGTCAGGATCATCATCCTCTGGCCTTGTTGTGGACTGAAGTATTTCTGCTTGAGTGCCCTGGAACCTTGTCCTCTGAAGGATAGGAGTATCTCTGTCTTTCCTTTCTGGAGATTGGGAGTGACTCCATGATTCATGCACGTCTCCAGCAGCACACTCGCAGCCAGTCCTGCTTTATGTTCTACTCCATGGGCTGTGGTGGACGTCACTGTTATACAGAGGTCGTCCATCCAGGTTGGCCCCAAAATGGAGTGCTGATGCATGGGCCCTGCATGAAGGTCCGGGAAAAGGCCAGGTGTACTCACATCATTGATGGTCTCCAAGATGTCGAGGTCCTGCATCTTCTGCTCGACCGTAGTCAGCAAACGGGCAAACATGTACCCAAACACCACGTCCGCAAAAGGGTCGCCCGGTCGAGTGCCTACCCGAGTGTGGGTGGCATCAGTCTGGCCATGTACTCGAAAATGTGTGTTGGTATGTAGCGCTTGTAGTGCTCTCGATAGGTGTGGTGGAAGTCCAGCCATTTCCGTTGCTGCGGGCAACTGAAGGAGTTGATGTAGGTCACTGACTGCATCTATAGGGAGTCTCAATCTCTCCGCAATGGATGCCAGCAGGGTGTCCGTGATGACGCCACCAATGGCGATGGGTCGAAGGACTCGATAGAATGCTTCCTGAAGGTCCAGGAAGATCATGGCGTGAGATCTCTTCGCCTGTCGAGCCATACGTGCAGTGGATCGAAGATAGTGCACTCCCATGGTGACTGGGAAATGGCGTCGCCCTCCGACCTGTTGATGTTGGAGGAATGCCTCGTAGACATTTGCTTGATGGTCACGGACCGCTCGATGTAGCGTCTTCCCTACATGAGAGCTGATGAGCAAGGACCTGTATGAAGAACATAAATTCTGTGGTCCCTTGCGCTTCCAGGCTGCAACAAGCAGGCCTCCTTTGTGCTGGAGCGCTTCTTGGCCGTGTGTACAGAGTTTGAGCATCTGTGTGAATGTCAACCTTGCCATTTGGACGGGATGTCTGTGGCAAAGTTCTGGTGGTACATGATCATCGCCTACCGCTTTGTGAGGTCGAACCCGTCGGTATGCATGTTCAAGGTCCGTCAAGGTTGGAACATCTTCAGGACGAAGCTCCAAGTCCTTCTGCATGAAGGTGCTCAGATCTTGAATCCAATCCTGACGCAATTCGGATGCACTAACTCTGTGGCCTCCTTCCATCGTGCCAAAGAATTCAGCCCAACAATCGGTGAGCTCCGTTGGGGTTGTACATGGTTGTCCTTGTTCATTCAAAATCCATGGCAGTGGTGAGGTCCGACGTAATTTCGGATTCGTCGGTCCAATCACTGGCTTGAGGGTGTTGAGTATGGTGGAAGCTGCACAATCCGGAGGAAGGGCCGTGATGATCTCTTTGACATGCACACGCTTGGCAGCAGTCAATTCGCCTCGAAGCTGTCTGGAGACGAGGTAGAGCTCGATGCGTGTTTTCAAGCCGTGAGCTGCCAAAGAATTTTCAAATTGTACAGATTGTTCTTGGCGGTCACTGTCGATTCGACCTGCCCATCTTTGGAAAAGTCGAGTCATGAACTCCTTTTGCTGACGTTTCTTGTTGTCTTTGGCAGTGCGTTGGAGCCGTAGCTTTTGGGCTCGAAGCTGCCAAGTCCGCTCAGAGATGTAGGATTTCTTTGGTCCTTGCCTTTTGGTTGGGCATTGTTGATGCAGGACTTCAAGCACATGCTGGTTGAAGTGGTCCACCTGGTTCTCAATGTCAGCCTGCCATGGTAGCGGAGCATAATCATCAAGGCCTTTTGCCAAATCCGCCGTCAGGATACCTGTTCGGTCATAGGATTTGATCTTCTGGTTCTTTTTCATCTTGTGGCCAGCTTCTTGCCATGATAGTTCAATGGCCATGGCACGATGATCTCCCAGGTGACCCAGGGACTGCAGGATTGTGTGCAGTCTGTCACCCAGTGAATCGGGACTAAGACATAGTCTATCCGATATTCCGCATCTTCTGATGGGTGCATCCATGTGGTTTGATGTCCCTCATGTAGAGTGAGAGTGGAAGGAGTACATAGTTGATGTTCCTCCAAAAACTCCCTGAAAAGAGCTGTGTTGGTATTGGCCACGTCGTCATTCCCAAAAACATGGACATGATCAGCAGGTCCACTGCGAGCATTGGCGTCAATCATGACGACCAGCGGGTCGTGTTGGGCATGCCTTTGAATGGTTTCTGAAAGCATGTGCCACCATGTTTCACGTTCACCACTGGGAGATCCACTGTGCAGTGCATGTGCACATAGGATCCAAAAGCTCATGTCTTCATTGACTACATGGACCAAAAGATGTCGAGGCGCCCTGTCAACAACGACAAAATCAGACCGCTGAAAGTGTTTGGGATGGCGACCTTGATAGGCATACGGTTGCATCAGATTGATCCATATCTCCACACCAAAATGCCCTCCTTCATGTCCACTCGCCAAACGGTAGATCTTGTCTTGAAGGGAGGTACCTGGATCTGTGCGAGCTTCTTGTATTCCAATGAAATGAAGACCAGATGCACGGAATTGTTCTCGGACATATTGAAGCTTTCCAGGGTGACCTTGTTCCCCTCTGTAAAATGTTCTGACGTTCGCAGTCCCGCAACTGATGGTGTAGCGGGTGAGAACTTGGGCAGCAGGTACCTCTGGTGCCTGTGCTGTGGTTCTGATGGGGAGTGCACAAGGTGGGACACTGAAGCCATCCTCATGTAGGAGTGGTAGGTCAGGCGTGCAGGCTACAGCCATCCACAGGTGTCGTAGGATGGAGGTGAAGCTTTGCATGTTCACCTGTTGTCGTGGGAGCAGTTGGCTTTGATGTGGTTCACGTTTTGCTATCCAGTCAACTAGCTCGTTGTAAGGATCGCCTGTGTGGCTTCGGACATGGGCTATCATCAAGCCTTCGCGGCCGAGTCCGGCTTCGAGCGCCTGGAATACAGCTCGCAGATTGTAATATGGTTGATCCCTGATGGAAGAACCACATCGTCCTGCAGCTTGATCTCCAATCAGTCTTGAATCGCTCACAAAGGCCGTCGGAATATTGTTGTTGCGGCTGAGTCGCCACATGCCCGCCCAGAAAAGGGCTTCCGTTTCGGCTGAGTCCGATCCAATTCTCGTGGTTCCGATTGAATGTGCAGCATCAAGGTCATACAGGACTTGCTGGCATGTCCAGCCCAAAAATTCCAAATTAGGGTCTGCCGTGTCGTCCTCAGCGTACTGCTCAGCAAAGACCGCAAAGGCCCAGGAATCGCTCACATCATTGTCTGCAACCCAAAGTGGTGGACGATGTCGATGCACGGCTTGAGACGATCCGTCAGTAAAAATGACATATCGATCAATTCGCTGGACAGGCTGACATCGATCCAGAGCCACTCTGATGAACTCGGGAAGGTCAAAAAGAGAGTGGTCTTTCCACAAGATGTCATTGGATGCCTCCATGAATGCCCGGAGTTCCTGGGTGTCAAATTGGATGTGGCAGGTTGAACGGCCAGACTGATCAACTACTTCGGTATGGATCAGAGTGGTTGATGTCAACTGTTGCATTTGGCGTGCCGGCCATGGAGTGCGTAGGCGTAAGTCACGCAAGAGTTCTGCCTGGTCTGGTTGGACATCAAGAAAGTGGATGCACTGCAGCTTCTCCATCCAAGGTTCAGTCTGCATGATCACAGCTTTGTGGTAGCCTCTGGAATGCAAATATCGCATATGTTGTTGTTCCTGAAGTTCTTTGTCAGTGATGTTCACAAAGACAGGCTCACTCAAGTTGCAATCGGCCGCACAGTACACATAGGTGTGATCGCACAAGGCTTCTTGTTGTGAAAGAGCAAAAACCGTGTCATGTTCACCGCAAAGGAAAATTTGGTACTGGAAGCCCCAGTTACGTAGTTCCTGCTCAACATCTGCAGCTGAATAGATGGAGTTGAGTTCCAGGTATGTCGGCGGCATGATGGTTGTGGTATTCCAGTGGGAGTAAACCACTTGAACAATTGTTCGTTGTTGAGGATCCGTCCAGTCTTGGGGTCGGCGTTCGCCAACCTGTGGAAAGATCTCTAGTCTGTCCTGCGGCCGCTGATCATGAGCCACCGTATCAGCTGTTTGGCGCTCGCAAGAGACAGACTCTGTGTCAAGATCTTCAATTTTCACTTTTGTGTGAATTTGATGACCACGTTGTAGTAATGAGCGTCCGACCCTGAACTGTGGCTGAACTGGCCCCGGGCTGAGATGTATGATGATACCATGTCCATCTCGAAGAGGAAATGGTCTGTCCATCTGAATCTGAACCAAATCGTACCACGCCCTGCAAATCATTGTAGCTCCAGGAAAAACACATCTTGCTCCTAAACCAATGAATACAAGAAGTTGATCCAAACGAAAATGCTCATGGGTAGTGGCAACCATTTGCATAAACGGTCCAGGTTGTGGAAGTGACCCATCAAATCCAGTGAAAAGGGCCGATGACAGACTGTCCTGCGGGTTTTGAACCAGGATCACATGGGCTGCCACATTGTGCTGCATGTTTGGCGGTGGTGGTGCAACAACATGAAGAAGAATGGGAGCACCATTGATTGCTCTGTCGGGCCATGCACTGCGGAGTTGCGCCGTCCATTGACGAAAGTCTGCAAAAAGTCGTACTGGTCGAGGTTGCAAGCAAGTGCGTAGGCCTGGATGATATTGATCGACTAGCCATGTCATGACAATTGTAGAAGCTTCCTCTCCCTGCCATGAGAATGCAGTTCGGCTCCAAAGTTGGTGCAGCTCTTGTACATTCTCAGGTACAGACGCTAAATTTGGAGTCGCTGGATCAAATGGCATCGCATGAGGATTGAAGGCAAAGTTGTGACATCCACCGCCTGGCTGTTGTGCGCTCGAGCCATGCTGGTCGGTGCCTCGACGCCTCCATCTCATGGTTGTTCTTTGCATTAAATCCAAAACTTCATGAGAATCTGCATGTGAAGAGAAGGAGAATTGCTCTCGATGGATGGTCAGGCTGCTAGCGCGAGGAAATTCATCCCAATCAAAAAGGCCAAATGGGATGTCCCCCAGTCTGACTCTGCAACGTCCATCCCGACATACTTCTTGAAGACCAGCTTGTCGTAAAACGTAAGCTTGATTCATGATATCAGGAAAAGAGTATGCACTGTGATGAAAGGGTCCTCTGTGAGTCTCAGACATCATTGTCGAAACCATCCCAACCGTGTGCTCCACACGTGTGGATTGCTCCAAAATCAAATGTGCCATGATGCACTCCATGTTGGTGCGGGGAGGCTGAGGTTTCACCAAATGAATTGTGACTTCCAAATCAGGAACAAGGGTAGTGGCCCAAGGTTCAATAATGTCCTCAATCCAGCTTGGGGAGTCATGTCTGATACGCACAGATCGTGGTTCTGTGCATCTCCTGTACCACGTTTCGATGTAGGCAATGGGGCCTTCGTCTTCACATTCGATGATGGAGGTGGTTGCAAACAAATGAGCAAAGAGTCTGCGATCATCGAAGTGGAGCTGGGCGTTGAAGGCTCTCTGCGGTGGCGGAGGTACTCCCTGAGGATATGCTCCAATGGGTGGTCCTGATCTCTCATGTTGCGGAGCAATTCGCCAGTTGGATATAACATGTTCTGCTGCAGGTTGAGGTTGTGCTGATTGTAGGGCAACACAAGTGTCAGAACATGCTTTTTGCAAAGCAATTGCTGCTCGTTGGAAAAGGGCCGTCTCTTCTTCATCATCGTTGAGCGGGCTGCTTTCAAATTGTTCTTCCGGGGACTCAATGTCAATGTCAGAAAGGCATATGTCGAGATTGTCATTGTCTCCGACATAGACTTTGATGTAGTCACCGTCAGAAATATGCAGTCTTGTTCTCGGATCCGTGTCTAGAATGACATTATTGCGCCAGATGCGGCATGGGCTTTCCTGTGTGGAGCACAATGATTCCAGTCCAAGTGCCTGCACCAGTGCTTCCCTGTCGGCTACATACGGGAGCCATTTGGGGTAGCGCTGAAAGGGCGACGATTGAATCTCATTGGCAACATGCAGTTCCCTGTCCACAAGGGTCAAACGGACATATGGATTAGGTCGAAATTCATGTGCCCGTTGGAGAATCATGCCGTACAAATTCACCTGGATGTAGTCCAGAGGTCTGTGCACTGCTTGAACACGTAGGATGTCTCTTCTGTTCAACTCAAGTGCAATTGCAACTTGTTCATACAAAAGGTCCATATCATGCCAAGGCAATTGAGCAGACGTCGACATTCCATCCAGGGTGAAGATGACTGTCTGTCTCCAGTCTGTGGAGGATTCCGTTGAAGAAATGGTTTCAGGCGATGTTGAAGATGATACTTCGACAATGCTTTGTAACCTTCTTGGTCTTCTGCCCATGAAGGAAACTTCATCTTCCGGATGTGCAGAGGATGGATCAGCAGGTGGGTGCGTATTCTCAGGCGGAATATCCTGAGGATCTGCAGGATCCCATGGATCTCCTCTTCTTCCTCGTCGCTGTTGTTGAATTCTTCTGAGCAGATTTTGTTCGGCTTCAAAGCCCGTGAGCGTGGTGGGAATACGTATATGCATGCCCAGACCATGAGAGGCCGCAACAAATTGATGGTCAAGATGTCGATGATGTCCAATATGCAGCGTGCAGCGACCCGCTCCTTGACGTTGACGTTGCTGACAAACTTGATCAACTCTCGCAAGTTGAAAGATTCGTGCTGGGGACATCTGTAGCTCCATGGAATGTGCAGTATGCTGAAAGGTAGTGGTCGGATCCATGATGTGGACCGCGGTCACAAGACATGCTGCCCTGTCCGGTCGCAAATTTTGATGCACAATGACCGTGGCCATAGTTCCTCGATGTGGATGCTGGGGAGGCTCTGGCCGCACGATGACAACTTCGATGGGCACGTTTGGGTCTACCATGTCTTCCCAGATAAACCGTATAGAGTTTTCCCATTCGTTGTAGTCATTGTCAAAGCGCAAAATGCGGGACTCATCATGGAACAAGACTCTCTCATGATCAATGTAGAAAGAGCTGACGAACACAACCAAGCCTTCATCATCATCTTCTTCTTGTCCCTCTTGTTCAAGGAGTGCAAGAAGATCATGTCCCCATCTTGGAATTGGATTGGAGACACGCAGAGATCTCGTCATGTCTCTGTCAGTGGGATGTGAGGGATCAGGGCTGCGAATCGTGTTCGATGTTGATGTTGGATCATGTCGTGGTGTTTGCAAAACCGGAGGATCTCGATGTGAAGCTGTCCAATTCCACTTCGTAGTTTCCTCATCTTGAAAAAGGTTGTCCCAAGAGTCTGGGAGTTCCTCGCTCGAAAAGGGCTGGTATGTGCCTCCTCTGAGCAAACCTTGTCGCCAGGGCATAGAACCTGTGCCTAGGCAAATGTCAGAGACCACAGTCCTGTACATGGTCAGCTCATCCTCCATGCCAATCAGAACGTCAACATCAGGAGCAAAACCCAATCTCCTGTGTGATGATATGGCTTTGGCGGAAACATTACTCAGCCTCATGTCAAGTGGGAAGATTCCATTGTAGGTGCCAAGGTCAAATGCTAGGGAACGTGCATTTTCGATGGCAGCCCATTCGTTGATAAAGTTTTCCTCATTCACAATGCTGTGCGACCATTTGAGCACATTGACATCATGCATAAAGGTGATGTCCTGCCATGAAGGCTCCCGACTGGCATACCCAAGGGTCATGCTCAGCCAGCCTGGCCAAAATGCGAGCCAGTGCCAAGACCTGCATTCATGGGCTGGTCTTCGTCTTTTGGTGGCATCATCTTTTGCCTTTTGGCAGCATGTGCTTCTTCTGCGACCATGGCCTCTGCCTCCTGATGGAGGGATTGCAAGGATTTGGCAAGTCCTTGCATTGTCTCCGTGATCTTGGTCGCCGCATGGCTCGAGGTGTTGGCATCTTGGTCCTCTGCCTCCTCGTCCGATGCGATGTGTTGTACATCTCCAGCTCCTAGTTTGGCAACCTTGGATTTCTCCAAGTCCTGCTTGGCAGCAATGAGGGATTCTTTGTGAAGACTCACTTGTTCTTGGAGTTTCCGTTCTTGATCCACAAATTGAGCCGCATAGGTTTGCCATAATTGAACTGCATCGGAGAGGAATTTCTTCCACATCGCATGATGTTGACTCCTGGCAAGCACAGCCTCGTCGTAGTTGTTGCGGGCAGTGTCCAGGGCCGTCACTGCAGCATGGAGGTCCGTGGAGGCCTGTTGTCCATACTTTGTCAAGACCTTTTGCACCTTCTTCTGCATGTCTTCTGGCAGTTCTGCTTGTCTGCCTCTCATCATAGACATAAGTCCCCTCACCTCCTCGTCGGTCTCTGCCATTGATGGCGTTGCTCCCGCCGGCATCTTCGGCATGGCTGGTGCTGGCATCGTTGGCATAGTCGATGGCGATGGCATACCCAAAGATGTAGGCACAGGCGCTGGCATTTTGGCCATGTTCTGTGCTGCGGTCGATGGTTGCCAAGGAACATCCGGTGGCGGCAAGGGAGGTAGGGCTCCTTGCATTGGAAACATCATTGGCTGCTGAGAATACATCATGGGCATCTGTGGAACTGGACCCATGTATGGATTTGGCATGGCCGGCATCATCATGGGCGGTGTCGGCTGTGTCATTGCCTGCTGTGCATTCTTCGGTGTTTTGTTGCCCTTGGCACTGCGTGGTCTCTGTCTCTGTCGCGGTGAAGGTGTTCTGCCGCGAGCAGATGTAGAGTTCCAATGGGCTTGCCAATCTTGTTGTCCTTGCCATGGGGTCTGGTATTGATGAGTCTGTTCCTGTTGCTGCGGCTGCTTTTGACCGTGCACAAAGGAATGATCGATCACGTTTTGCCACGGCTGGTGACATGTGTTGCAATACATCGCACTGTGTTTGCGAAGTTGTTTGCATACACTGCATTTCCACGGAGGTCGATTCGAAGTCGCCATCGTAGCAACGATGGTGCGTAGGAAATTGAAGTCTCTTGAGTGATGCCCCTGGAGAACAACAAAGATCCTGCTCAGTTGCTTTTGCGAAAGCTGAATCACTCCCTGTCTGTGCAAATGCCACCTCCTCCGAGCAGATGCTCGTTGCCTGCGAGAGGCTCGGCGTCTGGTTGCCAATGTCGTGCTGGATGAATACTTCCTCGACACCAACAAGGCAGGCGTATAGAAAACCGATAATGTAGATCGATGACACAAAATTGAAGAGAGTCAATGCTCCCATGAAAAAGCCCGAGAACCCCGAGATACACAAAGAAATAGAGGACCCAGTACAAAATGCCAGAGAAGCCCGATCGTCAGGTTATACACAAAGAGATGTGCAAGCCCGAGAATCAGGTCAATGTCAAAAATGATGGGGTAAAAGTCCAATCGCAGATTCCAGGGCAAAACCAGTTGAGAAACTGCAAATAGGAGATACCGCCACCACCCGGGAGTTTTGTGGCTCCGGGACGCCAGACACAGGTGCAACCAAATGCGAGAGGACAATGCTCAGAAGAAGGTCAATGAGAAAGTCCAAGTCGAAAAGGTAGTCCCAGAAGGCCAGGATGAGAACGCTGGCCCGCGGCACGCTATTGCTGAGCCGCTCAGGTCACCAAGGGTACGAGCTACGGGGGGCTGGCTCGACCCGAAACCTTATATATACATATATATATATATATATATGTTTATCATATTCTTAAGTATTCTATCTCCAAGATATCCCCATGTTGTCCCATGGTATCCCTCAGGAGCTGGAAGGCATCGTCTCAGAATGGATCCTGGAAGAGGGACGAAGTCAAGGAGCAGCCAGTTTGGGGACGGTGCTTTTTGCTCGATACCCTCTGGTAAACTAACATAGCTATGGAAAACCACCATTTTTGATAGGTAATTCAACTATAAATGGCCATTTCCAATAGCTATGTTAAATTACCAGAGGGTAACATAACTATGGAAAAACACATTGTTTCCCCACATCTTTGTGTGGGGTTTTTGTTTTTGGTTGCAACGTTGTGACACACAATTCTTTCACCATCTTTCCGGCCCATGCCATTTCTCTTTCCTGCCTTTCCCATCTCATTTTCACATTTGCTTGGTGATTATTGGAAGAAGTTGACA
>CAMXCT020001346.1:112500-125000 GCA_947184155.2 Cladocopium goreaui
AAATGATGTTCTTACATCTCCAATGGAACAACTCTACATCAATCCATTGTCCAAGCCCAGTTTTTTTCAAGGAATCATGAAGTAATCATGGTGTCTCAGCCAGGGTTTTCTGTACATGTTCGAAACTCAGTACATGTTGGTGCCTTTCATGGCATTTCCGGGGCCAGGTGAGCATCGATCTCCTTTTTGCTCGCCTGGTGAGGCGAAATTGGGATCCAGTGGGTTTGTCGGCAGTTGGGATGATTTTTATGTGCAATTATATTCAATTTATATCCCAAGGATAGGAAATGATAGGAAAGGTTCAATATATGTACACATATATCCTGGTTGTTGGTTTCAAACATCTTTTATTTTCCACAATATATTTATGGGATGTCATCCTTCCCATTGACTAATACATTTTTCAAGATGGTTAAAACCACCAACCAGGTTGGGAATCGTTGGGAGATGGGGTCCCTCTGGCCATTTACCTAAGTGGAACTGCACCCCCAGGCAGTATAGTAAACAATCAGTTAACATAGTTTAATTACCACAGATAAATGGTATGTTAACTAAACTAACCAGCTAAAGAATGTGTTTTTTGTCTGCAGGGTATCTGCGATTGGCCGCCATTGGCCATAACCAGTTGGTATTTCTGCTAGAGGTGGTAAGAAGATGGGGATGTCAAGCAGCGGAGCAACGCAACTTGCAGTAAGAATTGAACGCTGTCATGATTAATACCATTTGACGATGATTTGTTTTTCATTTTTTTCGGAAACCTATATACAGATATTGATGGTTCATTGATGGTTATTGATGGTTATCGGATATATATTAAACACAATTTAAAACATCATATAATCATATATAATCAATAATCATAATATAACAATTTTTATATATCAACCTATAAACACAATTGTTTTTGATTATTGATGAGAATATCAGCCAATAATCATATAACATATAACCTATCATCAATAACCATTTGGGATTGTTTTTTCTTCCTTCAGCCAACACCCTTTGCCAGGCCGCTGGAACCTGGCAGCGACCTGGAAGCTGTGAAGGTCTTTGGAAAAATCCACCGGAATGGATGGTGATTTCTGCGCGAAAACAAGGGGAAAATATGGGAAAATCTGATATATATATATATATATGTGTATATATGTATATATATATATATCTATATATACGTATATATATGTATATATATATATATATATATATATTCACGAAATGCTGCCTGTTCGAGATGTACCAGCTTGCAATCCAGCCACATGTCCACTGCAGCCAATAGGGGTAAGGCTCAGGTAGTGCCGTTGGCGGGTGGGATCATTCGCTTGCAGCCATTGGAAAAGGTTGCGGTTGGTCGCCGGTGCAGGGCGCCATCATTTGGGAATCCATTCATATCTTGTCAGGGACATCAACACCATTTTCTTAGCTTGTCGGGGACAAGGACACCATTTGGTATCTAGGAGACAGGGTTCTCTGCTTTTGGTTTGGCAACTCCCTACCATATCCTTCGAGATTGGTAGCGGAGCGTGGCTCCGATAGCTCCCAGGGACATCCAATTTGGGTATCTAGCTGATCACTTGTTGTGCACTTTGAGGCAAAGGTCGACATGAGTGAAGCATCTGGGGGTGAAAGAGACAGTGTTCCTAAGGAACTTGCGAGTTTGGTACCAAGTTTTGATCCTGCAGTTGACAATGTGGAGATTTGGACAAGTAAGGTTGAACTTTTGGTCACAACATGGCCGCAATCCAAGTTAGCAGAGCTTGCTACCCGCTTGATTCTGAACTGCAAGGGTACGGCATACCAGAAACTTCAACTGAATCGCAAAGAGCTCCTTGTCAACGAGCCAGCAGGAATCCAACGCCTGGTTGAGTTGGTAGGGGGTACATGGGGACAGATCCCCTTGGAGAAGAAGTTCGAACTGGCAGAAAAAGCACTTTACCGTGGACAACAAAAGCCAGATGAAAGCTCCGAGAGCTACCTCAGCCGTTGTGATGTAGTCTGGACCGAACTTTTGGCCAAACAAGTGTGACTACAGGAGATGCAAGCCTACATAGTGCTCCGAGGCAGTAAGCTTTCTTCAGAAGACAAGAAGAGAGTCATAGTAGAATCGAAGGCCGAGAAAGGTGGTGAACTGAAAATGAGTGAGGTCACAGCAGCCGTCCGCATGTTAGGCTCAGGATTTTTCCAAGAGTTCACTGGAGCACGTCGTGACAAGAATGCCAAGACATACGATCACACTGCCTTCACAGCTGAGGATGAACCGGAAGCCGAAAGTGACACCTTTTTCTCACAGGAAGAGGTGCTCGAGGATGAGGTCCTGGAGACGCTTGCAGCCGAGAATGATGAGGATGCGATCCTGGTCATGCAGTTCGAGGATTCGATCTCAGAGACAATTCAGAATGATGCCGAGTTGTCAGCCTACTACAGTACGTATCAAGAGGCTCGGCGACGTCTGAATGAAAGAGTGAAAGTTCGAGGGTTTTGGCCTGTCCACAAACGCCCTGAGAAAGGAAAATCCAAAGGAAAAGGGAAGTTCAAGGCCAAAGGTATGTTCTCTGGATCAGGTACCTTAGCACGTAGGATTGCCAACAGTTTCTGTAGGATTTGTCTGCAGAAAGGGCATTGGAAGAATGAATGCCCACAGCGATCTTCTCAGCCAGCAAGCACTGCATCGAATGCAGCCTCCAGTTCCGCGCCCACGTCCTTTGTCGTGGTTGAAGAAGTGCCCTCCGAGATTGCCCACATGGCCATTGCCGAAGAACAGGACCCAAGGGATATCAATAACTGGGGCAATCGGGGTAAGAGGATAAATAAAGGGGTTAAATGGAACAAGAGTGGTTTTGTCCAGAAATTCCAAGCCCAGCTGAAACATGCCGTCAGGACCAGAATGTCTTCTGACCCGTGGAAGACTGCCATGAAACATGCCGAAAAGCCGAAGCCCGTTGTTCATGCCAGCACCAAGGAACAGCCTTGGCCATCCGAAACATGTGATGCGCTTTTCGCCACCAATGGATCCATAGGGATAGTTGATCTAGGAGCCTCACAAACCGTTGTGGGAAATCACCAAATCAAAGAGATCCTTCAAAGCTTGCCAGAACATGTGCAGAAGCAGGTGAAGCGCACCACGTGCAATCTGACGTTTCGTTTTGGAAATCAGCAGACTCTATGTAGCAGACATGCCATATTGCTGCCGCTTGGGGAATCCTTTTTCCGAATAGCGATAGTGCCAGGGAAGACGCCCTTTTTGCTGTCAAGTTCATTCCTCAAAGGGATAGGTGCTGTCATAGACACTGATCAAGGAACAATGTGGAGTAAGGTACTCAAGAAAGAATTGGTTGTTGAACGATCCTCAAAGAATCTTTTTCTCATGGATATCAATCAACTGTGGAAAACCCCAACCTCAGAGCAGCAGGTACAGCCATCTTTTGTCGCAGGATTGACCAGTCCGCTTGAGCCGTGCACAAATAAGCTGACAAGCTCCGAGGGTTGTGAGTTCACCGCAAGGCATCCAGGTGATCAGGTTCCAGAAAGTCAGAAAACCATGAGTGATCAAGACGCGAAAGGGACCAAGACACTGACCACCAATTCAATGTCAGCTACCAGTGCCCAAAGTTCCGACCAGTGCCCAATCACCGCTGTTGAGCATCCGACTGCCGACCATGGCATCCGTGAGTCAACAACTGCATCAGTATCGAGAGTCTCAGAAGAAAGCCGGTCAGACTCAGAGCCTTGTGAAAATCGAGACAATGAGCCTGGAGCAGTTGTCCAAGGAGAAGATCGCATTTGGGAAAGCAAAGCTGAATCAGGAATTCCCCGAGGTGTTCAAAGACAGTGCTTGGACAGACTGGTTTGTGACGACATACGAGAAAAGTCCCAAGCCGGAACACCAGCTCTTCATCAAGTATGTGGAGAAGCGACTGAACTCCGAGATCAAGCAAGAGGTCATGACATCCACGAAGACCCAGAAGGAAGCTCCAGCCGATCGCAAAGCCACAGCATCGGCAGATTCCGAGATTTGGGATCAGATCTCAGAGCCCGACCCCATGAAGGAGTTCGAACTGCCGGGGATATCCAGGGTTCAACAGATGGAGGAACAGATGAACTATATGCAGATGGAAAACAAGAACATGTCCGATCGCATGGCCCAGCTCGAAATGAACCTGATGGAAGTGCTTCAGCATCTCCGAGGACTGAGTGTCAAGAGCGAGCCGTAGATACAACAGCTGAAGCCCAGATGAGCGTCACCAGTCAGCCTGACCTGGATTTCGATTTCATAAGCACTAATAGTTCCCAGGGATATCAAGCCAGAATCCAAAAATATGTGAAGCAATTCACCAAGGAACTGAATCGAGTCCAACATGCCTGTCAGACTGCCAAGCGATCCATGCCACGCCTCGACTTGTTAGAAGTCATGTGTTCCGAACAAAGTGAGCTCACTAAACAGGTCACAAGACTGGGTGGAAAGGCTCAACGTTTTGGGAAAGTGCAAGGAGACCTCAAAACCCCAGAAGGTAGGTGTCGTTTGTTCAACATCATGGTCTCCCAAAAGCCTCGTCACCTTTGGTATAGTCCTGAATGCGGTCCCTGGTGTCAATGGAGCAACATGAACATGGGAAAATCCATAGCCGCATGTGAAGCCATTTTGGCAAAAAGACATGACCAACTGTGGCAAATTGCCCTAGGTATTGTTCTGTTTCGACATCAACAAGGGATCCATGCTCACTTTGATATGGAACAGCCCCGAGGCTCAGCGCTGTGGAAGACACCTGGAATGTCTGAGATCCGTGAAAACACTCTCTGGAATGAGTTTGACATGTGTCGTGTAGGTGATCTAAAGGATCCCCAGACCCAGGTGCCAATCAGAAAGCGCATGACAGTGTGCTCCACGTCCACTGATATGCATATGGCCCTCCATGGAAAGCTTTGCACGGGTGAACATCACCACCGACCAATTGCCGGAAGCACCAAGGTGGATGGACATAGTGTCAAATTGTCTCAATGGACAGAGCTGTACCCACAAAAGTTTGCAAGACAAGTGGCCAAGATTCTGATCAATGATTCATCCAGATACCAGCACTCATATGTTGAAGACAGTGATGAACATCCCACCAAGAAACGCCGGCTTGGAGGAAAGATGAGTCCTCAAGCAATTGAGGCCCGTTTTGGACCGAATGACTCATCAGCAGGTGCCAATTGGCAGATGGCAATGCAGCTGGCCGACCGGTCAGCCCCACGGGTGGGAACTCATGTGGTTGATGCTGGTGAGTTAATCCAGGTAGTCCAACAACTGTGTCCTCATCATAAGGTTCACCACATTGTGTTATGTCGAGGAACTGACCGCCATGTAGGACCCAATAGAAGCATGCTACCCGGACTAGCCCCAATGCGCCGACAGATTTGCATCCGACGACATTCCACTGAAATTCATGTTGATGATTGGGAAACCTGGGAAAATATGTCTCACTGAAAGCTTCGCCGACCGGCGACACCAGCCAGAGTGAGCATGACAATTTTTGCCGCAGCCACTCCACCCGATGCCGTTCAGAGTGCGCCATCAAACACTCAAAACGCACCTGCCGATGCCGCTCATCCGAGAGGTCGCAGACCTCATGAGAGCCTGGAAAACTCCCAAGGTGAAGAGACATCATGCAAACGAATCCGAACCAACATGCCAGAACATGATCAGAACACACATGAACACAACACCAATGGTAACATGCACAATAACCAGAATGACCCTAAACTACCACCTACCAATACAGAACATCAAGATACACATGACACTGAGATATCCCAGACTCCACAACAAGTGATCGATTTGGCCAGTCAGAAACATGGACCCTTATTCATGCAGCTTTCCAAAGAGGAACAAGCCTGGCTACTGAAGTTGCATCGCAACTTAGGTCACCCGGGAAGTGCCAAGCTACTGGAGTTTTGCAAACAACTGCAATGCCCTGAACAATTGCAAAAGGCAATTGGCGATCTCAGGTGCTCAACATGTCAGGAGTTGAAAGGACCCACAATTGCTCGACCAAGTGCAATCCATGAACCATGTGACTTTGGGGATGTAGTATCTATGGATGGGGTAGTGTGGACGAATTCTCAAGGGGATAAGTTCTTTTTCTACCATTTCTTAGATCAGAGCACCATGTTCCAAACAGCATTGGTTACTCCCTCACACACCACCGAGCAAGCGTGCCGAGCGCTCCTGATGGGATGGTTTAACTGGGCAGGGCCACCTGGCTTGCTGTGCGTTGATGCCGGAACCAAACTTAATTCAGATGAGTTTGGCCAGTTCCTTCAGAGACATAATGTGAAGAGCCGCACCTGCGCTGCTGAGGCCCACTGGCAAAACGCCAGAACCGAGCGCCACGGGGGGATTTTGCAGGTCATGCTGAACAAAATTGATGCAGAACAACCAATTTCCAACTATGATCAGTTAGCTTCAGCACTGAGCCATGCAACCGGAACCAAAAACCAATGGAGTAGGCACCGAGGCTATCCCCCTGAACTGTTGGTGTTTGGAAAAGGGATTAGAGTTCCAGGATCGGTCACTTCTGACCCTTCCATATCTGCCCATGCAATGGCCATCTCAAATGCACCTGAAGGAATTCGCTTCCGTCAGGACCTCGCAGTACGTGAGGCTGCCAGAAAAGCTTTTGCTGCCGTTGACAATGACCAGACCATGCGTAGGGCCATAGTCCAGAGGAGCAGACCGCACCGAGGGTTTTTCGAAAAGGGAGAATGGGTAATGATGTGGAAAAAGAAAGGGGAAACAGATGGGGATTGGATAGGACCCATGCAAGTCATCATCCACGAGAGCCAAAACGTGGTATGGGTGACACGCCAACATAAATTGTATCGTGTTGCCCCAGAACATGTCCGGACGCTGTCAGCCATGGAAGAGTTCCGTAACACCCCTGAAATAAACAACCACCAATCACAAAGCCCCTCCACCGTGGTGCCTGCCCGGGGAGGTGTCCAATTCCATGACCAAATTGCCATTGCCCAAAATCCCACAAACCCCCCAAACTCCAATAATCACCAAACTAACGAAGGTCAAGCTGACGGAAGTTCCCATGAATCTGGAGACTGGAGCAATTCCCAGTTCCACAAATGTGCCAGTTCCCGCTGATGGCCAATCACCGGCTCATGATCAACCAGATGATGAGCCAGAGATTCCTTCCAGCCCATCGGAGAGTCCACAAAAAGGGGTTGATGATGTCAGAGATCAAAATCAGATAGCCGTCGAAACACCGGTCCCAGTATCCTCTGATGAAGAAAGTGGTTTATATGTTGAAGAAGAAAGCTGCTACCACTTACAAGAAAACCAGGTGTATCAATTCGAAGTCAATGTGAACCAGAGAGATATTGACCACTGGAAAGAAGAGACTCGACCACAGGAGATGGCTTTCTTAGTGTCAGCGGCGAAACGCCAACGAAGTGAAGTGAAGATATCCAACTTGAATGCAGCCGATAGGAAGCTTTTTGAAGAAGCAAAGAACAAAGAAATCAACAGCTGGTTAGCCACAGAAACAGTGACTAGAATTCTCCGACATCAGGTTCCTCAGGAGAACGTGATGCGATGCAGGTGGATTCTCACATGGAAGGATGTGGACAGCATGAGCCCTCCAGGATCCACAACAGTTTCCAATAGTGCTGCCCAGAAAGTTCCCGCACGACAGGTGCCAAAGGCCCGACTTGTAGTGCTTGGATTTGAAGATCCAATGGTGGACCAGATTCCCCGTGACAGCCCGACGATGTCAAAACTTTCAAGAGTTCTCATCATGCAGCATGCTGCCAGTATGCATTGGGATATACATAGCTTTGATATCAAGACGGCGTTCCTGAGGGGGACGGAGGAAAGTAGCAGAGTTCTGGGAATGGAACCACCGCCAGAGATGAGAGAGAAGCTCAGGTTGAAACAAAACGAAATCGTCAGGCTCCTGAAAGGTGCGTATGGTAGGGTGGATGCACCGTTTCTTTGGTTCCGAGAGTTGAAACAAAGCCTTGAACAATTAGGATTCTGCTCAGCACCATTTGATCCATGCACGTTCGTACTAAGGGACCAACACCAAAGGACTGAGGGTCTTATTGGAATCCATGTTGACGATGGGTTGTGTTGCGGGTCACCAAGATTTCATCAAAAACTTGCTGAACTTGAAAAGAAATATCCTTTTGGTAGCAAAAAGAGTCGGGATTTCACTTTCACAGGTTTAAAGATCACACAGAAGGAAGACTATGCAATTTGGGTCAACCAAGAACAATATGTCAAAGACATTCATCCAATCACAATTCCAAAGGAACGCAAAGTAACTCCAAATGAACCAGTGAATGAAACCGAGCGTCAAGGGCTTCGGGCCTTGGTTGGCTCCCTCCAATATGCCGCCACCAACACACGCCCAGACTTGTGCAGTCGGTTGGGATACCTACAGAGCCACATTAATAAAGCCAAAATTTCCACTTTACTTGAAGCCAACAAAATACTTCATGAAGCCAAGGTCAACAGTAACGTACCATCAAAATACAGTCCATTCCCATTAATGATCTCAGGTTTGTAGCGTTTTCCGATGCCTCTTTTGCGTCCGAAAAGACTTTGGACTCACACCAAGGAATGATCATCATGGCCAGTCACAAAAAGATTGGTGAAAACAGAGACAGTCCAGTTAACCCAATTGTATAGCATTCGAAGAAGATTCAAAAGGTTGTTGTGAGCACATTGTCAGCAGAGGCAATGCCACTGGCAGGAGCAGTAGACATCCTTTCTTGGACTCGCCTATATTGGGCATGGCTGAGAGACGGCAGTTTCAAATGGCAAATGGCAGACGAAGAGCTGCTCAAGCTGCCACCGGCATTTGCGGCAATCCCTCCAGGAGATGATGAAAAATCCTCAACACCACCAATACCAGTTCAAAATATCCTCAAAACAATGAACAATAAAGCTCAATCAATTATCACCACTGAATGTAAATCACTTTATGACCTTATAAGCCGCCATGCACCCCCAAGTTGTCAAGAGTTCCGAACGTTGTTGCAAGCCAAGCTTATCAAAGAGCATATAAACAATGGAATCCAAATCCGGTGGGTTCCCTCTCAAGCACAGTTGGCAGATGCGTTGACAAAAATCATGGATCCCAGTATCCTCCGCGAATGCTTAGCGATCGGCCGCTACAGTCTCCATGACGAGGCACAAATATTGAGAGCCAGGTCCGACTCTCGAACAAGATTGCAATGGTTGAGAAACATGTCTTCAGGTTCCAATGGGGATCAAGCACCAAAGTGAGAGAAAAGCCAAGTCGTCTTAACATTTTGATTTTGCTTGAACAATCCAAAGTAGGGGTTTTGCGAATCCAAGATAATATTCCAACCTCTGCATCTCGAACAAATTTAGAGAACAGAGTGAATCACGAAATGCTGCCTGTTCGAGATGTACCAGCTTGCAATCCAGCCACATGTCCACTGCAGCCAATAGGGGTAAGGCTCAGGTAGTGCCGTTGGCGGGTGGGATCATTCGCTTGCAGCCATTGGAAAAGGTTGCGGTTGGTCGCTGGTGCAGGGCGCCATCATTTGGGAATCCATTCATATCTTGTCAGGGACATCAACACCATTTTCTTAGCTTGTCGGGGACAAGGACACCATTTGGTATCTAGGAGACAGGGTTCTCTGCTTTTGGTTTGGCAACTCCCTACCATATCCTTCGAGAATATATATGTATATATATATATATATATCAATATACATAATTATATATATACATATCATAATATCCCTTTTGGATCCTTATGACTCATCGACTCATGATCCTTTTTTTTGAAGACTGACCTGGAAGTTGCGTGTGGCCATATTTCATCCATGGTGGTAGCAGTTGTTTTTTTCTTTCGAAAACTGACTGGTGAAGGATAGGTATACATATATTACATATATACACATATATGTGCATTGTATGCACAGATGCATGTGGGTGAAAAATCGCTCCCCTGGTGTAAGTGGCGCCCACTTCGCGCAGGATGATGAGATTCTGAAAGATATGGATGACAAGAGCGTCCATAGCTTGGCTCAGCATGGTAGTAACTCACTCAAAAAGAAAAAAATGGCCAATCCTCACTCAACCCAAGAATCAACCACCAATCTGGGAATGCAAAACATAAGTTTACAGCATTTTATACCTATAAAAATGGTGAGTCATTGGGCATGGTTTATGGGTTTTGCCACAGCTCACTCGAGGTTCGGTGCATCAATGGCTATCGCGTGGCAGTCCCTTGGCCGGTTTTTTGGTCTGAAACGTTGGAGTCGATGAGCAACAGTCCAGTGATGTCCAGGAGATTGTCCAATCATTGCATATCCAATAAGAGATTGCCCTCTGGTAAACTAACATAACTATGGAAAATCACCATGTTTAATGGGAAAATCCACTATTTCTATGGCCATTTTCAATAGCTATGTTAAATTACCAGAGGGTAATTGTTGTCCAATTATTTCCAAGTCATAATACGACATAATAGCATATAATAACACCATCATTGCATATCCAATAAGTTGTCCATCGTATTTCCCCATGATTGATCATGATTCCCATCCAGGATCAAATCCTTTCGCTGGTTCCCAACCAGGACCGGTCTCGCGCGGATGCCAGGTTGGACAAAACAATCCCCATTTGCATTGAGATGTTTGCCCTCTCGTAATTCAATATAGCTATGGTTTTTTTAATAGGTAAATCATCTACAAATTTTGGCCATTGATCATATCTATGTCAAATTATCATAACATAGGGTAAAGTGATATAATTTATAGTAACCGGCTAGCACTTAGAATATTAATCATTGTTTTTTTTTCGAATAGGTCTATTAGTTAGTTAATATCACCTATTTATTTTTAATATTCTATGTGCCAGCTGTTTACTATATAATATGGATAGAAACATAGAGACATATGGAGATATGGAGTTAATTGGGTTCAGGAAATGGGGTTGCTGTCATGAGGGCTACCAACATGGCATAACCAATAAATATTGGTATCTAACGCAATTGGGATATAATGAATGATATATCATGGGATATATATATAATATATATATAGACATATATTATATGTTTAAACTATAAACTGTGATATGGATGTGTCTGAAATTGGGGGCCTACCCTACACTTATGGCAATGTTTATAGTGGAAAAGGGTCTAATCCAGTGGCAATGGAGGTATATATTTTTTCAGACAGGCCCAAAGGTTTAGGACTTAGCGTGTCACCAACGTTTTTGGTTTTTACAATTTTATTGAATGTTCAAGACTTAATCTTTGAGCAGGTTGGTTGTTTTTGTTTTGATATAATGATATTGGAAACCCATCGTTTCGAGCCCATTTCAGCGAAATGAATCCGAAGCTGCTAATCCCATGCCTCTAAGAGCGAACTAAATTCCAGGAGGCATTCAGAGAAACCCTCCGCTTTGCTCGGGGATCTCAGGGCGTTTTCGGATTCGGTGGAGAGCGTTAAGATTGTGCACCTGGGATGATGCTTCGACACCTCAGTGCAGTTCACATGTTCCACCAAAACTAATACAATATGTATTGTACTTGCATACAAGTGTAACTATTGTTACTAACTATTGAATTCAAATTCAATGTAAACCTTACCACCACCCGTTCACTATCCCTGCAGGTTCCGTAGGATGCAGAGCTTTGCACAAGAACTGGAAGACCGATTCGATGAATTGTCTGCTCTTTCTACACATTGGACAAAGGAAATGTACTTTTATTTACACCATTCATGACCATTCAGACAATTGAAATCTTGGAAATGAATCAGAACTGGATCAAAACGGCTTGAAATGTGACAAGCTAAGTTTGGAAGATGCTTTTTCAACCCAAAAATGATAGCTGTGGAAGATGGATTTGTCCCACCCTTTGAGGTGAAATGCTGGGCCCGGAGGCCCTCGGAAGCGGCGATTTCTGAAGTTCCCGTTTCAAGGGGGGTTCACTATCATGAAACAAGGCTTGAATCATGTTGAACCAATGTTTAATCAGCAAAATTTGTGGTTTTGCATGGATTTGACCATTCTCGTGAAATATTATTAATGTTAACTGTTAACATAAAACAAAAAAAAATCTAGACAAATCAACGTATGATTGTTTCTATCCGCGAAAAACCGAGGATTTGGTTGGTCGCCGATACTGATATAATTAATCTTGATTAGACATGACATGTATCATATTTGATCATCATCCAATCATATCATTAGTCATATCATTAATCAGATGTTATTCATATATTATCACATTTTTCTTTATCATATTTTATCATATGTTATCTATCTAATTAACCATGATTAATCATCCAATCAACCATTTGACATCCAGGCGCGGGATCTATTCGAATGTCGACTGGCCTGAGAGGGGGCAACCAGCCATGGCAGCCATGGGCAGAGCCTCGCAAAGCCATGGGGAATCTAAGATCAGCCATAGGGCAGAATTGTACGTCTGAAATGGACTTTTTAACCATAAATCTGGGTAAAT
>CAMXCT020001346.1:127500-160176 GCA_947184155.2 Cladocopium goreaui
CTTGAAATAAAATGGTATGGTTGATGTAGGTTGGCACATTGACACCCAATGACAAATGAAGCACTCCTAGGAATCATTGACTTGGGATCACTACAACAAAGGGCCCCCGCCCCTAACTTAGAAGTGGGTCACCACCCCATTTAATCCCATTCAATCCATTTCACAAAATCAATATTAATTAATATGAATTCATTATAATTTCCGTAGATGTTTTGAGCATGTTTTGAGTGATAAACTAAGTTTGTACTCCCGAAATTCCAACTGCTTGGGTCCATGGTGGTCCCTTCCGGCCTGGCCGAGGTTTTGGGTTTCTTCGGCGGCATTACCTGGGCCTTACTAGTGGCGCGTGTCTGCTGGGTGGCTGAGGATCCGGAGATGTCGGTGGAAAACTCACGCCAAGGTCCCAAGGTTCGACAGTTTTCCAGAGGAAAATCAAGCCAAGATTCCAAGCGCTGTTTTTTCCGCGGGATTCGATGGTAGTTTGTGGTGCGTTGTAAGGACATGCATTTGGAGGAAGCAATTATATATGATATGGTTCGTTGTTTTTATATTACTATCATCACTTGTAACAATTGTATAGTGTGTTCCTGTACTTGTTTCCCGTCAAATTCTGGGAATGCGGGGCGGAAGGTGGTGCAGCACAGGGTCTTTCCAAGCCTATGAGTTAAGTTCTTCTGCGGATGCATCATCAAGTGATATTTGTTTATATTTGTTGGCTTCCACAACCTTTACCCTAGGTTAACACAGATATGGAAAACCCATGGTTTCACGCAAATGAAAAAATCCTCTACAACTGATGGTTTTTCCATAGCTATATTCATTTTATATATATATATATATAACCATGTAAAATATACATCAATTAGTGGCAAGGTTCATACTCCATGCCGGCTCCACTAAAGGAGGGCTATTTTGGGGGAATTACTGTTTTTTTTCCGTTTTGGGCATTGATTTTGGATTTCTGTTTCCCTGCTTCTTTGTTTTTCTGCTTTTCTGCTTTTCTTTTTTCCCTGCTTCTCTGCGTCATTGAAATTCTGCTTCTTTGCTTCTCTGCTTCTCCACTGTTCTGCTTTTCTGCTGGTTTCTGTTTTTTTGTTTCTCAAGCCTAAATAAACCCCAAGATGCACAATATACTTTAAATACACCCTAAACCAACCTTTAAACTCCGAACCAACCCCCAAATTTTCTAAAGCAACTCTGACTCCAAGTAAACCCTTAAAAAAAACTGAAACTTACCCCAAGCAAACCCTAAACCAACCCTAAACCCAAACTAACACCTCCAAGAAACAAAAGCAACCCTAAGTAACCCTAAACAAACCCCAAATCTGAAACTTACCCTAAATAAACCCTAAACCAGCAACAAAATAGATCCTAAACCTACCCCAGAGCTTATACCAAGTTTAAATTAACCCTGATCCAACTCTAACTAAAACCTAAACCAACCTTAAATAGATCCTACTTAAATTTTAAACCACGCCTCAAAATCTAAACTTACCCTAAATAAACCCTACACCAGCCCCACATAGATCCTAAACTAACCCTAAATGAGCTCCAAACCAACCTTTGAACAGAGCCAACCATAAAAAAATTATAACCAACCCTAAACCAATCCCAAATAAACTCTAAAACAAACCTAAACAAACCCTGAATAGCTCCTAGTCGCAAAATACCATCCAACATGAAAAGCTTGACCATCAAGATGTTGCACAATACCATGGAAACTGAGAGGTTCGAACTCCAAAATGTTGCAATACCGTTGAAATGGCAGCTTCCGGCTCCAAAATGCTGCAATTTGCAAGGAAAACAGACAGAAGAGCAGATTTAAAAACACACAACTGATTTTTTAAAAAAAAACTAAAACAATTCCGGGCCCAATACTAAATGCCATGCTCCGTTTACGACCCAAGGCCAACTCTATCCCAACTATTGCTTCAGTCAGCTGGTGAATAGGCGCGCCTCGCGACACTCGCGACATGGCGATGTCACCGATGTCACCTGCAAGCAGCTGATAGGGGAGTCCACAGGTCATTGATGAAGAATCACAATTTTAAGGGTCAACCTTGGTTTGATACAAACTGTTGTACTCTTATATCTTTTATCTTGTGCTATCAATATCTATCAATGGTACATTGATGTTTTTAATGTACTAGCCAGCTAACAATTAGCTTTTTGCCAGGTATCTAAGATTCACCATGATTTTTCTGCAAATGAGAGTACATGAACATACATATGTAATATAGCTAGCAGTTCAGAGTCATATAGATGTTGACGATCCACCAGACATGTAGATCATGTCCTATTGAAAGCCTTGATGAAATCTTGGGGAACTCATCTTTGCGGAGGTTTTTCCGCATCTATGACCAGTGGAATTGGTCCAAGCCCGTGTTGTGTGGAAGCCCAGCCGGCTGATAGGGATGTTCGTAGGGCATCATCAAAGGGGCCAGGAGGGGAGAAAAATGGTGATTGTTCAGCAAGAAAAATGGTGATTTTTGGGATGATATGGGAGAATCATGGAAATTCACATCTACCATCTGGTTATTTAACATAGCCATGGAAAATGGTCCATTTATAGATGGTTTACCTATTAAAAATGGTGATGTTCCATGGCTATGTTAAATAACCAGATGGTATAGTTCTATAACATCCATCATAGTTCTGGGTAAATGATAGTGACCTCAAAAAACGTGACCCCGTGTCATGCTTTGGATTGGGGTAGCTATCCCCAAACATCCGAACTTTTCAGAGCGAAATATGACAATTTACCCAGACTGGTTGGTGGTTTGGAACATTTTTTATTTTTCCATATATTGGGAATAATCCCAATCACAACTGACTAATATTTTTCAGAGGGTTGAAACCACCAACCAGCAGATCATGGGGATACTATGGGAATACATGGGAGATAGTGGTGATTGTCTGGATGATTCATAGCGACAGCACGTTGCGACGTCACTGGAATGATGGATGGTTAGGATTAGGGGCATGATACTGTAGCAAAATGGCTTTCAGGTTGCTGAGATACTATAATTTGTCCAGATATGTTGTTTTTTTCCCACGAAGTCCTTGGTTTGTACATTATCATGCAGTTCATGTTGCTAATATGTATTAATGTGATGGGACCTTTTATCAGGATGAACATTTATTTGTGCCAGCTCTGGAGTGAAGACCAGGCGAAATCTCAGGGAAAACCACAAATCTTGGGGGCAAACCCATCCGTTGAGAGGCAACCTGAGCTGAGGTTGTGTGACGTGGTGGAGAGTGTCCCTGGGATCGCTGGATTCAAGGTGCGAGTGGAAGATCCAGTTGCCTAAGGGGTTCCATGGCATTTATGGATTTAAAAGATAAGTTATTTTGGTTAAATAAAATAATACAATTCATTAAAGATATAGTTCATCTAAATGTGGGCTGGTGGGTTCATGTTGGTTCTACGGCAGTTTTTGCAATGACCCATGATTCTGCCAGGGTTTCTTATGAGAATGGTATGGGAAGAAATCGAGAGAATCGGGTTCCATTAATCAGGGTCCAGCACGACAATAGTACCAGCACGTGGAAGAGATGATAAGTGCTCAGAAGGTGGTATCAGATTTTGTGGTTAAAATATTGAGTTTTCCATAAACGGGGGTACCCCAAAAAATCATCCATTTATATAGATGGATTTCCCCTGATATACTATTGGGTGTACCCCCATGACTATGGAGACCCCATTGAACTGATCAGTTTCGAGTTGTCCAACATCTGGACTTAACTGATGAGGGGAATTGGATGTGTCCAGCATGATCATGGTGATGACAGATATCAATGAGTATATGGTATAATCAGCATGACCATGGCATTGTTGGGCATGATCATCACATGTCCTTACTACTCCAATCATAGGCAATAGTCGCCAATAAACACTAGGAATATATCAAAGTAATTAATTAATCCTGATCATTACATATCCTAGTATTGAGAGGCAATAATAATCAATCACAAAACTCATCCATACCGCAGTCATTCATCATCAATAATCATTTGGAATTGGAGGCCATAATATAATGTATGGCTATAGTAATCATCGACAATCTCACTCTGATCTACAGGCCATAGATGCCATTATCATTCCGGGCTTCCAGGTTTGGAATCCGAAGACGAACCATGCGGACAAGTAGCTTGGTGCAAACGTTGGTTTGGAGGAGCTGGAAACCAAATCCAAGGTGTGTATATAACATATACAGGATGGGGCCCCCCAGTTATAAGTTGATTTATAAACCATTATAATACCCATTAACTATAGTTATATCTACCATAAACCATTGTTAAGCCACTTATAAACCAACTTAGCTATCTTGGGGGCCCCATCCTGTATAATTATAATATACAGAATATACCCGACTCTCAATGCTTTGGGGAAGATGATAAACCAGTGGATCTGGGACTACCTTATTTCCAGACAAAACCAAAGTGACAAGAAACGATGGTACTGGCTTTGAAATATGTAAGTGTCCTGTAGATTATCTCTGCTAGGTTTGAGTGAGACTCTATGATATATACTTCTTTGTTGGGGTTCGCATGTTTTTCTTGGTATCCAAACCGCCAGCCTAAAGAATCAAGTGCTCGTTGGCTGATGGTTGCTAACTGAGCCACTCCCTGAAAAATAGGAAGGTCGTTGGGGAGAATGATCATAATCAGGGATGGAGAAGTCGTGTGGCTTCCTCCAAGGCAACATCTCATGCCAGTGATCACTCCAGCCTTCCCAGCCATGAATTGCACGTGCCGCGGGAATGAACAGATGGAAATGGGTCGATTTTTGGGCTGCAATGAAGCCACAAATAGCAGGTCATTTTTAGTTACAAGACTAAAAACAAGATGAAGCCCACGAACCCGAATGCTCACACGTATGTTAATGGTACAGATGTCAAAACACATGGTTATGCAGTGACACACAATACCTTTCTGCAATAGTTTATTTGGAGTAGAGTGTGGAGTGTGGAGTGTAAAGTGCAAAGTGTGGAGTGTAAAGTGTAGAGTGCGGAGTATGGAGTGTAAAGTGTAGAGTGTGGAGTGTAAAGTGTGGAGTGTGGAGTGTAGAGTGTGGAGTGAGGAGTGAGGAGTGTAAAGTGCAAAGTGTGGAGTGTGGAGTGTCAAGTGAGGAGTGTAAAGTGTGGAGTGAGGAGTGTGGAATGTCAAGTGAGGAGTGTAAAGTGTGGAGTGAGGAGTGGAAAGTGTAGAGTGTGGTGTGTAGAGTGGAGTGTGGAGTGTAAAGTGTGGAGTGTAGAGTGTGGAGTGCGGAGTGTAAAGTGTGGAGTGTGGAGTGTAAAGTGTGGAGTGTGGAGTGTTGAGTGGAAAGTGTGGAGTGTAAAGTGTGGAGTGTAAAGTGTTGAGTGAGGAGTGTAAAGTGTGGAGTGTGGAGTGTTGAGTGGAAAGTGTGGAGTGGAAAGTGTGGAGTGTAAAGTGTGGAGTGTAAAGTGTGGAGTGTAAAGTGTTGAGTGAGGAGTGTAAAGTGTGGAGTGTGGAGTGAGGAGTGTAAAGTGTGGAGTGTAAAGTGAGGAGTGTAAAGTGTGGAGTGTGGAGTGAGGAGTGTAAAGTGTGGAGTGTGGAGTGTAAAGTGTGGAGTGGGGAGTGTAAAGTGTGGAGTGTGGAGTGTAAAGTGTGGAGTGTAAAGTGTGGAGTGTAAAGCGTGGAGTGTGGAGTGGAAAGTGTAGAGTGTGGTGTGTAGAGTGTGGAGTGTGGAGTGTAAAGTGTGGAGTGTAAAGTGTGGAGTGTAAAGTGTGGAGTGAGGAGTGTAAAGTGTGGAGTGAGGAGCGAGGAGTGTAAAGTGTGGAGTGTGGAGTGTAAAGTGTGGAGTGTTGAGTGGAAAGTGTGGAGTGTGAAGTGTGAAGTGTAAAGTGTGCAGTGAGGAGTGTAAAGTGCAAAGTTTGGAGCGAGGAGTGTAAAGTGTGTAATTAGAGTGTGGAGTGTGGAGTGTAAAGTGAGGAGTGTAAAGTGTGGAGTGTGGAGTGAGGAAAGCGCCACGCCTGCCACGCAAAACGACATGACAACCTGCTTGGAAACATTCGAAAAGGACATGTTTTCCAGCTTCCGCCATAGACGACACAGCGACGCCACAGGAAAACCAGAGACTCGAGACGAGACACGTGGGCGCAAAAAAACGAGCATTTCGTGCGAGACTACCTCCAAGCTTGATATTTTCGACACGTTATCAAACAGGTTGGAATGTCACAAAGTGCCACGCCTGCCACGCAAAACGACATGACAACCTGCTTGGACACATTCGAATCGGAGAGGTTTTCCAGCTTCCCCCATAGACACGGCGACGCCACAGGAAAACCAGCGACTCGACACAAGACACGTGGATGCAGAAAAACCAGCATTTCGTACGAGACTTCCTCCAATTTTCACAGTTGGCAACATGACAAAAGGACAAGTTTTGCAGCTTCCCCCATAGACACGGCGAGGCCACAGGAAAACCAGAGACTCGAGACGAGACAGGTGGGAGCACCAAAACGACCATTTCGTGCGAGACTTCCTCCAATTTTCATACTTTGCAGCTCCAAAATCGACGTTTTCCTACGAGTTTTCCTTAGAACCTGAAAATTTGTAACATCAAAATCGATGTTTCGTGCGAGGCTTCCGTCAATTTTCAGCACATGTGAGAAAATGCCCCGCCTGCCACGGAATTTGCACCTTGTCACCACTTGACGCAGCCCTGCCAATGCGATTTACAAAAAACACGCAAAAGGACACGTCTAAAGTGCTGCGCCTGCCACGAAAAATGACGATGGACACGCCCAAAGTGCTGCGCCTGCCACGAAAACTGCAACACATCTTCTGAAAACGTCGCAAAAGTATTGCGCCTGCCACGCGAAACGACTTTCGACACGTTGCAGAACACGTCTGAATGTCACGAAGTGCCACGCCTGCCACGCGAAATGAAGCAACCAGACGTCTGAAACCTCCAAAAAGGACCACCTCTGCAAAACTTCCCATAGGCACGGCCATACGGAGTTCGCGCGAACGGTTGCGGACGGTTGCGGACGGTTGCGGACGGTTGCGAACGGTTGCGACCACAAACGCAACGTCGAGCGAACACACCCTCAACCCCCAGACCCCCAGAGTGAAACGGGAACCCTTGCTACGCATTCGGGAAAAATGGATATTGAACTTATTGAACGATTCACTTTAGGAGTCCAATCAATTTTGACCCGTATGGTATTGTGTTTCGGCAAACCTGCAAGTTTCGGGTATAGTTTGCACCCCGTACACTATTTGATACTGTAGGGGTCTATTGTTGTAGCTGTGTTTCAAACTTCCGGGGCGTACCTGAATCAGTTCGGTTTCAGTGGGTAGACTCCTTGGTTTCGGAAGTCTGAGATTTGGAGATTACTGCGTATCTTCAGCTCATGATTTTCGCGGATCCGTCATAAGGGTAGTTCCTTGCGCACAAAACTCAGGTAAACCATGCCCGCTTGATGGATATGCCCGAATTTCCCAAGGATTCATAATGCTGGGAGGCCAAATTTTGAATACAAAAACCCGAGATGTGCCCCAAAATATGTGCACCAAACGAATCCCCACCTTTCTACCCGAACATTTTTTCTGCAGGATGAAAAGCATGTCAACAATGTGCATGGGTCTAACTTTGGTATCTCCCCAACATTGGTCTTTTGATGGTGTTTTAATGATTTTTAGATTTTGGAACTCGCCAAAAACGGTGCCTTCCCCAGGACTCTTTTGGGAACCGCTTTTCGAAGGTCACTGACCCACAGTTGCAGGTACAATGTGACGGAGACCACCAAACGGATCTTGCTGGATGAGTTTCGTCGCGGTTATGAGGTGCCCTTTGGACGACCAGGGGGAGGAGAGGGGGAGGAGAGCAGCCCAAGTTTGGGCTTAGTTTGGGTGGTGAGAAGCTGCAATTATATACATGTAATATCATGTAATTACCTATTTAAGTGGGCTAGAAACTCCGACAAAATTGACCCAAAAAAAAGACAGACTGACCAGAAAATCAATTTAAGAATCACTCCTTTGTACCCTTCATTCTGAGTTTTTATCTCTATAATTGGTGATTTCAATGATTTATTTTGATTTATTTTGTTGTTCCATCCTACTGTGTACTGCATTTAGAAGTATTTGGATCAGATCTGTTTGGAGCATTTTGGAACTGCTTGGAATGATGATCCCAATCGAACAGATGCATCTCAGTCAACTGCAAAATGCAAAATCGACTCATGTTATTGGGATGGATTGAAATCACCAACCAGCATTTGGTACAGCCAAATTCTACTCTCCCAAAGAATAACGTAGACGACAAAAAAAAACTTTTGAGGTTCCATGTTAAGACGTCCTGGTTTTTTAGCGCGTGTTCCATGTTAATGTCAAAACGCGCAAAAAAATGCGTTCGCACGCTAACATAGACAGATTAGGGGTAAAACTCAAAATCACCAAAAAATGACCCTAAAAAAAAAAACACATGGACCAAATTTTAGCCAATCCTACATTAACATAACCCAATTTCAGGTATTTTGATATTTTCTGCCATTAACATAACCCAATAACGTTTTTTAACATGGACCATTTTTAAAATCTGAGACAGGACCCTCCGGAATTCCATGTTAAATTTATCATGTCATTCTAATCCGGGAGCCCCAGTTGACTTTGTTTTAACATGGAACATTCACAAGGTTTGAGAGAGGACCCCTCCCGGAATTCTATGTTAAACAATCGTGTGGCACCCCCTGGCAATTACTAACATGGAATATGTGTTGATGGTTAGGAAATTAACATGGAACGATTTCGGGGGGCAGCCAACATAGGTCGGGGTCATTTTCAGAGGTGGAAATGGCTCAAACATGGCTCCGAGCAAAATTGACTTTTATTCCATGTTAACCATCCCGGGCCCATTTTTGTACAATGTTTTTCTTCCATGTTAAATTTCTAAAAAACTCGTTTTTTCAGCTATGTTATTCTTTAGGGGTGTATATGTTTCAACTGGAGGTGAGGTGCAACCACGAAGCAGCCAAGTATTGCTTGTGTTTCGGGAGGATGGCTTCATAAGCCAGCTATGTTGAGGTGGTAAAGAAAGTGGAGCAAGCCAAAGCAACATGGCAGGACGCGGGTTGGGTATGTTCATGACGACGTTTGGTGATGGGTAGACCGGTAGACCGGTAGACCTGTATTGATACGTCGGAGAAATATGAGTTCGTTCCAAAGTGCGATTGAATGGCTGATTAGTGATTTGGAACATGAATTTTATTTTTACATATATTGGGAAGAATAATCCCAACTGACGAACACATATTTTTCAGAGGGATTGAAACCAGCAACCAGATGGGAACGCTGAAAATCCGTTGGAATGGCGGGTGCCCTATTTTCAGACATGGGGGAGTTCACCGATGAGGGCCTTGAAATGAAAACTGTTGCATTCGAATAGTACTGACTGTACTCATCCTTGTAAGATAGATATGATATGAATTGATATGATATGATATAACTTTATATAGCATAGCAGGATATTCATTGGTTGTCCGTTCACTTTTTAAACATTTGTCCATTTCAAAATAACAATGACTATTGTTTTTTAAAGAATTACCACTTTGTGTTGTCATATTTCAGCCATGTTGAGTCTGCCCGGGTATTTCCGCCCTTTTCCCGGGAATTTCCACAAAAATCAACACATGTTTACGGAAAGTAGAGTAAGATCATCCCAAAAGGTGCCAAAGTCAAAAAATGACCATCTCCAGGTCCTTCACAAGAAATCCGCCCTAAGGGAAGAAATCTTGCAAACGGACAATTATGTGTGCCCTTTCGAAGATCCAGGTATGTGTGTGTGTGTATTCCATCAGATTCCAAAGGTGCTGGTTCCAAAAGCACGCGTTTGGGTTCCCACTGCGGAGCCTGTACTTGGTACAATGCGAATGTCAGACCCAAAAGAATATCAAGTTGGTGATATAAAAGTATATAAAAGTATCCCATTTTATCCCCATAATATTCCCATGATATCCCTATTATATACAAACAGTTGTTACAAATATATATATATATATATAGTTATATATCTGGGTAAATTATAACGACCTCACTCCGACCTCACTATAATCATAGTTAGTAAGCGGAATCATCCCCAAGATAGCCTTATTTCAGGTTAGTGAAATATTATAATTTACCCACATATATATATATACACCGTCAAAATGATAGCAATCATCTCTTTCAAGGAGGTCCACGAGCCGTTCCCTTTCTTCAACAACGGTCCCTTCGTGTGCCTTGACACGGCGGACTGGGAAACGGACTGGTTCAAAGAGTTCTGGAAAAAACGATGTGCCTACTACAACAATTAATAATATCAATATGAATAATTATCTCCAATAAATCTATAATGATACTTAGGTTCAATATGGGTGTTGTCATTTTGCGTAATGATATATCTCTATCCCTTCCCTCCTCCGGTTGAGTCGCAAAATGATTTTTTTTTCCGTTCACTTTTGGAGATTTCACTGCCAGGTCACGTTTGGATGTCATGTTTTTTTTTCAGCAACCGGGCCGGCAGACTCTAAGCAGATTGAAAAAGATGCACAGCTACATACAGTGCAGGTATTGTCTCAGTCTGGAGTTGGGGCTATGGGCCAATAAAAATAGCGTTTTTAATTCTCAAAGGTTTTTTTTTGCAGATTCTTGGATAGGCTGGCAGGCTGGTAGACGGACGCATAGAGAGATGGTCTAGAGAAAAGTGACAGGTAGGTAGGTACCAGGTAGATGAATGATGAATAGTCAGACAGAGAATTGATGAATCTACGCCAGGTGATGTAGTGGCATGGACATCATCTTGGCATGTTTCCATGTCCCGGATTTGCTTGGAAAATGACTTCTTCGTTTTCCATGTGTCAATCCATCATTGGGCGAATCTACGGATACAGTATTTCCTTGTAAAAAGGCCCCCCAAAAAGCTATAGCAGCTATGGATGAATGGATGTAGATGAGCGCAATGCCACTGGTCCACTGGATTGTGGCAGTTGATTTCCCCAAATAATTCATATGTTTTTCAATACTCAACAGATCTCAACAGTACTATCCATATGGATTGATTGTGATTTTCCACCGTTGAAATCCACCGTTTTTCACGGCGGGATTTTTTTTGACCGATGTGATGTGTCCCCGCCAGGCACTACTTGTGCCTGGAGGTGCTAGCGAAATCTCCTGAAGTCCATGTGAAGTCAGGGGGCCCCGAGGGACCCGAGAGACCCCAGGGATGTGACAATACTTGTTTTTTTGGGGGGGATCCCTAAAAGATCATGGGTTGAAAAAATTCAATTCTAAAATGATCTGATTTTGGAGTACCCCCCCCCCATTTTATAAAAAATGAAGTGACAAAAACTCTGATTTAGCCCACAAATCAATGGTTTATATAACGCGCAATAGAACGAAACAACCAATACAGTAATAATGCTGGTGATATAAAGTGATATCATGATATATCATGTACCTGACAAAACGGAGATAGCCAACATACAATTGCGATACTATCCCGCAATCATGAGGATATTACACAACAACAATGGGATACATCTTGTTGCCCTTACAAATGAGGATATCTCCCAGCAAACCTGGAGAACGTCTGGTCACTTGCCTGACTCCAGTCCCATGTTTGAAGTTCCAGTAGGATCAAAAAAGTGCAGGGCAAGCGTGTGGATGAATATTACAATGTATATGGATTTATAGTCTCTAGGGGTCACAGCATTGGTCCTCAGCAAATCCACCAGTAAAGAGGCAGGAATAGCGATCAAAGATCAGCATCTGACCCGGTGATGTCCTCTTCCTGCTCATTGGTTTTTCACGCTGGGCTACTGATCCCCATTGTTTCACAAAGGGGCAAAGAACCTATACCCTCTGGTAATTTAACAGTTTGCTATTGAAAATGGCCCATAGAAATAGTTGATTTTCCTATTAAAGATTGTGATTTTCCATAGCAAACTGTTACTTTACCAGAGGGTACATCCAGACTCTCAGGCCATTGGTCCCATTGGATTTCATGCCGGATTCCTCAACGGATTCCCCGTGCCCTGGCTCGCGCTCAGGTTCTGCGGCTGGGTAGAGAGCAAATTACGCATTCTTCACAAATCTCTGGAGGCGTTGAGCAGGGCGAGCGCCTGTTGGATGGTGGAAGGGTGGATCCCAAGCCGAAAGGTCGGCAAGGTCGAATTTTAAAAAGACACCTGACTGGTCAATCAATGACATCTGGATCAATCATGATGGTTAGTATAACTGGTTGGTGGTTTCAAACATGTTTTATGTTCCATAATATATGGGATGTCATCCTTCCCATTGACTATATAATATTTTTTCAAGATGGTTATTGCACCACCAACCAGATAAGGATGTATAAGTGGAATCCCCAGAATCCAATGGCTTTATTTCAGCTATTTTCAGGCTACTGAATCCTTACAATCCTCACCTCCAAAGGACCATGATCATTCCAGCATCCCGGAATCCCTATGGCCAATTGAAGGGTATACTTAATGGTATACCGGTATACCGTATACCCTATATTCAAACAATCAAAGATGATGTATGAGCTGATCTTCGCAACTTTAGTTGGATTGAAAAAAACACCTCTGCCTGATCAATGGCAACAAAAATGGCGACCCCCACACTCACCAGGGTATCAATGGGGATTCACATTCTCCAAAATGATCTAGCAAAAGTCAAAGTTGTTGAGTTTGACTTACGCATACTTATGTAGAAATCCTAGAAATCCACCATTTCTGTAGGATTGGACGTTGGTATTTCTTACCAAGAAGGACCACGACCTCCATTGCGGGAGATGTTTTTCCGTCTCATCTCACAGGTAAGCGACCCTTAGCTTCATCACCTGGTTTGATATGGTTTGATACCGGCCACCTTTTACTCTTCGTTCACAGAGGGTTTGTGGTTTCACCCATGTTCCATGTATTTCCATGTGGAATATACCGAAGACTCCTACCCCAGGAATAGCCCCCCGTTAGGTTCTCAACCCTCGGCACTTGGCGCCCCAGGGAGCCGTGAGGGGAATGCAAATTCATCCCAATCCTGAGCAATATGACCTGAGGCCGAGCGTTTTGGGAGCGATTTTGGGGATTTGGGTCTAAAATCACTAAAATCAGATCAGTTGATGTCCTCTAAAATTGGGGATTGAAGTTTCACAGATCACTTGAATTTCAAGTATCTGTTGGAGATGATATCGAAATAGTTTGGTGAGGTGATAAAAATAAACTGGTTGGTGGTTTCAAACATTTTTTATACATTTTTTATTTTCCATAATATATGGGATAATCCTTCCCATTGACTAATATTTTCCAAGATGGTTAAAACCACCAATCAGTAAACATTTCCCAACCGGAGCGCAACGGTGAAGGGGCTAACCTTGGGCCCAGGAACAGCAACGCTGAATGGCCTTTGGGTTGTTGGTGCATCCCAGTGGCGAAATGCTGGGCGTCGAAACCATAGGGAGAATCCATGAAGGCGTAGATTCTGTAGTACGTGTAGTGTGCATGCACCATATATATATATATATATACATATTTGCATAGTCTAACAATTATATATATATATATATACAGATGTATGTATATAAATATGTATATATATATATATATACATATACGCATTTGCAGAAAGTTATTGGCATACCCTTCCCCTTTCAATCTTGCGTTGTTTGTTGTTTTGCCGTGCCTACTGCAAAGTCACCAGAAACTCAGGATCACCACAAAGATCAACCCGAAAATCAGGGAGTGTATCCCATTTTTTGCAAGTGGTTTATAGCTTATAACTCACCATACATAATTGGGCTATATCACACATAAGTGGGTTATAAAAGGATACAATTGGGGGCTTCAGAAAAACTTGAGTACCCCCAAATCATCCATTTTGATGGGATTTTCCATGAAATAAACCACCCAGCTGGGGTACCCCAATAACTTGGGAATTTGGGAAAGCTCCAAATGGCTAAGCGTTGCGGGCCCCAGGTGGCATGTTCATTGAGCTGGCCTTCTTTCAGGATCAGGGAGCGCTCCCCGGGATGATGGTGGACCTGCGGTGCGCACAACGGCGATGGTCGGTGGTCGGTGGGTCAAAAATAGGGCCCCTTAAAACGTTGCAGGTGAGTTGGGAATAGGTGAGCTGATGATTTGGGTGAACATTTCGAGTTTCAACATGGGGAAATTTTTAATGACATAACCGTGACTCACTAGCTTTCAATGAGCCAATGAAAAAGTGGACCAAGAAAAATGATGATCGGATCATCTAGGATCAGCCACCATGATGTGATGTCATTGGTTTTTCACTATGGGGGTATCAATCCAACGGGATGTAGGTCTCCATTTTTTAATGAGTTGGAACGAAAATTCTGGCCACTGAGATACCTTCTGGGCCAGCATTTTTTCCAGATAGCTAGTCTACAAACCAGCCATGTTCATCCATTTCCGAAAGCTAATTATGTTTCATTAGCAACTAGTAACTAGCAGAAGGTAAGATGGAGATATGTTGTGGATGGTTGTGGGGTCCCGGAAGGTTCGGACATCCTGGCCTCCAGGTCAATCCTTCTAGATTTGGGATACAGCAGCCAAGCATAAGTTGATGCAGTTGCAAAGTTGAAGTCAAAAAGTGTTGTTCTTGTCCAAATGCCAAAACATGAATGATGGAAGCTCAGATGGCTAGTGGCTGGATGTGGCTGGTGTAAATCACACAGTTGCCAAGCAGTGGCCGCGAACAGGCCTACTCTGCATCAATTTGCAGAGGTGGTGAGCCAGTGGTCTGAGAAGGACAGGTCTGGCAAAACAGGAATTCATACTGCATATATATATATATATATATCTGCATATATTCTGCGTACAATATTTTTGTGCATCTATTGGTATGTTTGTAGGCACAGTAAGAAATGTACACGTGTATTCATATAGGTATTTTATTTAATTATATTTATGATAACATAATATATATATATATACATTGTCACCGCTACGTGGAATGATCAACTCCATTTGACTACAGTGCACTATGTCTGGGGATTTGTTGAAGCCCACCTACGTCGAAAAGACACGTGCAGAATCTTCTCGGCTTTGATGCGTGAGTTCCGTCCCATTTGTTTTCAATGCTACTATGATATAGTGATTGTACGCCATGCCTTGTCTGTTGTTTACCACTTTAAGTTCAGCCTTTTCAAACGAAGTGTCAATCAGTCAAGTGCTGTGGATGCATATGGTCCCTAGTGGCACCCAGGATGTCTACAACTCCAATTTCAAGTTGAAACTGACGCATTGCAAGAGGACCGGGGACTGCGGGCCTGCCATACAGGAAGTCAGGGTTGGAGACACTGACATATGTAGATATATCAACATACATACGTAAAATATACATACATGTACTGTGATAGTTGGTATTTATCAACCTGTAATAACTATCAAACTTTGGACTCTCAAAAATTCATCATGCCGGAAACTGACCATCAAAGTGACTTCCCGGGAAAAAAAGGGGTGGTCAATGTATGACTAAGCATCGATATGAAGTCTAGTTACATTTGTTGGCTTACAAACCCAATTATGTATATATATATATATACATACATATATGTATATATATATATGTTATAAAAAATAATTATATATATAATTATATATATAATTATATATAATTATATATATAATTATATATATATATATCCACCATAAATAAATCCAACAGTTCGCCTAGTTGTGAGCCAACTTCTCTATTCTTTGGGCTTCCTTCAACAGCACGCCATCTCTTCCAAAAATCGCACAGAAAACAGCTGCCGGAGTATGCCCTGAAGGTGGGCTTGACCAGGGTGCCCTCCATGGGTCCCATGGTGCCCTCGACAAAACCATCGATTGAGCAGTGGCTGCCTCTACCCCTGTTGAGGATTCTTATAATCACCAAATGCTTGATGATTATAGGGGATTATATATATATACCCAATGTATTGGGGATTATAGCTGTAACTATAGGGGATTATTCTACCCACCAAAAATTGGGGATTATGATAATGAAAGAGGGGAATCCCGTTTTTAACCAAGCATAATGGAATGACAGAAAAGTTTCTGAACAAGGTTTAACTCTAGTTGTGTTAAACCATCAATGAGCCTCTAACTCTTAACTGACCTTCGTAAACTCAGTAGATAAAGTAAGATATTAACAATTATTAATATCCACCATCTCCTAATGCCTAGTGGTGTTAGTTCGAAACCAGCTTGGCTACCTGGGGCACCATCTTCTTGGGGTTTGAGAGCCAACAATGCACGGCTTCACAGATGTTTTGTCTGTGGAAAAAAACATCAAAATGAGCACATATGGGTATGGATCAATACCTATTAATACCATTTTTAGGGGGATGAACATCCATTTACCAGCTATTTTGATGTTCACCAGGGGTACAAGGTTTTGACCCATCCCCATATGACTGGATACGCTATTTAGGTTTTGGGGGAAGTCTCAAGCCTCAAGCATCAACCAAGATAGTAAGCCTCAAGCATCAACCAAGATAGTAAGGAAGACGTTGAATGTCGTGTCAAACAACATTTGCAAAGACTGCTTCTGCAGATGATGTGGAATGTGACATAGTGTGACCAAAATAGAAATGTTCCCCGAAAAAATGAGAAAATGGGGGGTTCCAGGGAGTGGGGGGTCCGGGTTCAGTTATTGGGTTGCTTGTGTTTCTCTTGAATGTTCCAAGATGTTCCAAGTCTAAGTGTTTAACTGTTATGTTTCTTATGTTCGTGATGTTTCGTTGCGAAGTGTTTTTTTGTGGTTGCTGGGATTGATGTTTTGGTTTGGAGTGGATACCTGAGGCTGTTTGGAACACCTTTTGGATCAGGCTCAAGCCGACAAGCGCACACGATTTCGTGAGACCGAGCCCCACTGATCGCAGATTCCGTGGAAGATGGGGATCTTTTTTCAGCAAACCCGAAGAGACTCCCCTCGGACCCATCGAATATGATGGAAACACATGGAAACACTTAAAAACACACCACACATATCATAACTCCCCAAGAATATCGAGTTTAGCAAGAGGTCATTCCTTGCATTTTGTTCAACGCTTTTTTAGCGTTGGTGATCCTTCTACTGAATCAAATCCCCAGGCCCGGCCCGTAGAATGCAAACCCTGGTTGAACCAGGGCTATGCCCCTGTAACACTGCAGTAAGCTCATTTGCTACTAAAATGGTACTGCCCCGAATTAAACAGTCCAGGGGTAAATTGTAAAATCCGGAGTGAACATTACCCATTTTACATCAATGTTACTATTTGTTGCTGGCTACAATTCACATATATATATATATACCCATCTACACCCATCTTTGTTTGTCATGCTGGAGTAGTGGCTGAATCTCCAGTTCAGAGGATTCACTCATTGTGTTGGCGAAGTGAAATTCCATATGAACCAAGAGATGAGGCTTGACGGCCATCCTTCCATGGACAGAAAGCCTCAATTCTTCCTGGAATTGCGGTCGCAACCGCTGGCGATGAGTCTAGAATCGAGCCTCCGCCTGCTGCCGAAGTCCGATCCTAAGGCGATCCCCTAGGGTTGAGTCGCCATGGTTTTGCTGTTGCTATTGCTGTTGTTGTTGTGGTGGTGGTTCCACATCATGTTATGTTGGTGGCACCACCCATCACAACAACAACAGCACTGGCAACAGCAAATTAAATACATGTGCAGATGGAATGGGCAATCCAGGGTGTTCACAACTTTCTGCAAGTTTAGTGAGGAAAATGATGAGCATCAAGATTCGGGGTTTCCTATTTTCAGACTGCAGCACTCCTCACCTCACATCTCTCGGGCCGACGGCAAACGGCGTTTGTCCGAGCTCTTACGTGACTTAGAAACGCGACTTATCGCGACTTAGTATGACTCAGCTATGCGCTGGATGGGCCTTTTTGGCGAAGTAGTTGGTGAGTTGTATGATCAATATGACAAACAGGGTAGAAGATTCGAGTGGTTGATTACATTACCAAGATTTCAGATAAATATCAATTGATGCTTTTTAGAAAGTGAAAGATCTGATCTCCGAGATACATCAATATCATCAAATCCGACATGTTTTCCCAAGGAGTTATCCCAAGGAGTTGCCAACTTACTGGCCAAAATCAGCCCACCAGCATTGGAGATGAGAAAAAAGATGCGGGACCAAAGGCTGCATCCGAATGGATGGGAGATGGTCGCGCCATTCATTGGTCACCTGCAGTAGTTTGATAATTGAGTCCAGGTTATCAAAAGGCTAAATTTGAACATTCATTGGCTTTTGTGTCCAGTTGATTCACAGAGGTTTTGTCTGAGAATAGGCTTACAGTACCCCAAATCCCATGGTCAGCAGGTTCATCAACGGTTTCCCCGCTATAAAAAAATGTCATGAATTTGGGACCCCCCCATGTTTCTTATGTTTTTAGGGGAGATGATCAACATCTTCATTGGGTTGCGCGAATCAGTAGATTCTGGCAGGTCCAAGATGCAGGGTGTGTGAAGATTGGATTTAAAATGATATCAACACGTCTTGACATACTGTTAAACTATGTTAAACTGTTTGTTTGGGGAATGCATGGATCTAGCAGGTTCCAGAATGAAGAAGTCTGATTCTGATTAGAATCCAGCCAGGAGCCGGGTGACATGATGCTACCATGGCACCATGGTATTGGCTTCAGATACCATTGGATCCATACACACCGGTCCCCCGTGTGATTTGAAGATCTTGAACGGAACGCCACCTTTTAAAAGCTGCTTAAAGTGACCAAGTACAGGAACTTGTGATATCTTAAGTGATATACTAGATTGTCAAACCTATTCGGGATCATGGGCCCAACTGGCTGTTTTCGTTTGAAACCACCAAACAGCATAAGATACAATGAGATAATACAATAAGATACACATATAATATATAATTATATATATATACATATATACATGTACAATACATACACAACAGTATTTAAATCATAGAAGTTTGATATGTTGATCTTATTTTACAAAGTTGAGTCCACATCGGCTCTGCTTCCCCATCTCAATGCGTGCATTGAAAAATGGATGGAGTTAATGGTGTCCTAAGGAACTGGACATCATATGGTGCCATGAAAATTCATGAAAATTCCATATCTATGTTAATTGCTTACGAACAATGGATTCAGTTAAGGCGAAAGGATTCCTATGGTTTCCTCTATATAGTATTCCCAATCATCAAAGTCAGGCATTGACCCTTTGGTATCCTGTGGTCACGTAACATAGCTCTGGAAAATCTACATGTTTTGGTAGGGTTTACTATGTACAAACAGTCTGTTTTTCATGGCAATCTGATAATAAATTGAGAGAGGGTATATCAATTTATCACCTACAAAAGTCTACAATAATCTAAAACAATCTTTATAAATCTATCAGCTATAAATGGGCCTTGGCTTCCATAGCTATGTTAGATTACCAGAGGGTACCTCAGGGTACTTCAGGGCATGTGGCCTCATTCGCCGATCTGATCTGAGCGGCATGTGGCAACTGCTTCGCAGATTTCTGCAACGCTTGCTGCATCAATGGCTGAGGCGAGGATTCGAGATCGGTGAATAAATGGGTGCCCTAAAGAAACATAATTAATTGAAATATACAATAATATATTTATATACGTATATGAACAAACGACCCCGGTTTTTAAGATGCACGACCATTTCATTTGTTCCCGAAGTGTTCTGTTCAAGCTAGAAGTAGATGAGTTGTAAGAGTTGCTATACCTTCTCCGGTAACCCTTGCCGTATCTGCCGGACCTGCGAGAGACTTAAATCCCTGATCACCGTGGACAAGCTTGGACTAGATCAAGAAGAACTTGCTCTGGCCATCCTGCGCGAGAGTGTTGGGCGGATCCAGGACCTCGTTGAGGCCCACGGTGAACGGGGGGGCTCCCCTGCGGTGGACACGGGCAGTCCACTAGTGAAACAAGAGGAGGTCCCAGAAAGCGGCGAGAAAGATAAGGAGGAGGAAGCAGACAAGGGCAAAGAGAGCAAGAAGAAAAAGAAGGACAAGCACAAGGACAAGGACAAGAGCGGCGCAAAGAAAGACAAAAAGAAGCGAGAGAGGTCAAGGAGTAAGGAAGAGCCATCGGGAGACGGAGAGGCTCCTGTGCCAAAGGAGGCAACAAGGCCAAAGAAGCAAAAGGAGGAAGGGCTTAGCCCAGAGAGAGGGGTTACTAGCCCACCTCGTGGAAACCCGGGTGGACGCAGCTCAGGCTCAGGCATCCACAGGGCAGGTGTTGAGGAGGACGAGATTCAAGATCGAGTAGACGCCTTTGTGACCAACAACCCGGTTTCTTTTGCTTTGGGCACTCTGCCCAACAGGAGAGACAGCCATCACCACGGCGGAGAGGAGATTTCTGGGTACTACGGGGAGCGGTGGCACCCTAGAGAACCCGGCTATCCACCCACACGACATCGCGAGGAGGACGAGGAATCTCAGGAGATTCCAAGGCGAAGAGTGCCAAAGCCCCGGAAGAACAAGGGGGCCGCACACAGAGCGAGGGGACGCTTCTTTAGGCGGGGTTCCCGCCGATAGGCGCGATGGCGCCCAAAGCGAAGGCAAAGGCCAAGGCCAAGGCCGGCCCCAAGGCCAGGCCAAAGGTGAAGGCCAAAGCCAAGGCGCGGGCTGGCGCGATGGCCGTGGCCGGGCCTGGGCGGAGGCGTCCAGCCGTCCGGAGGGACGACGATCGAGAGATGGCACCCGAGGAGAAGTGGGCGGCCGGACAAGAGGTCGCAGCCGAGGCCGTCAAGATGTCGGACCTCAGCGAGGGAGTGACAATCGTGGTGCCACGGGCCTCATACTACCTCCGCGAGTGCAAAGTTGCGGGCAAGGTGAAAGGCATAGAAGTGAAGGAAGGGGAGATCACCGTCCTGGTGCAGCTTATAGGGACAACGAGCGAGAGCATCCTGAAGCTGCACACGTCCAATCCGGAGGCGGTCTTCCGGCTTCATCTGTGCAAGGCAGCGTGCAATCAGCAGGAAGTCTCAGATACCCAGCTTCATGTGGGGGAGCTGAGGAAGGTCTTAGAGCTGGATCGGGAGGAAGGTTGGGTCACCAACCTCCTGAAGGTCAAGCCGCTGGAGGAGTACGACGAGCTAGGAGCCCTTCGAGCTCGAGGGCGCGAGGTAGCAGAGCAACAGGAGGCGGGGTTAAAGGACCCTGGGAAGAAGGAAAAGAAAGTTCGAAAAGAAAAGAAGGACGAGAAGAAAGAGGAGAAGAAGAAGAGAGGCAGAAGAGCAGAAAGAGGCGCCGCAGCAGAGAGTGTGACGAGCTCGTCGGAGGCCGCCAAGGTCGATGGGACTATGCCCCGGCAAGCGGCCAAGAAAAGTCTCCGAGCCCTTTTCGGCGGGACTGGTTTGGATCCCCGGGAAAGGGTTCGACGGAGAGTGGCCAAGCGAGCCAAGAGGAAAGTGCGGAAGCGAAACAAGAAGGGCAGTTCAAGCGCTTCTACCGGGAGCACGGGCTCCTCAGACGCGTCAGCAGGAGATACTCCCGAAGACGGAGTGTTTCAGCAGGCGTCCAAGGTGCGACTGGTTGCAGCGGGGAGCCCGGGCACCCTGGCCAGTCAGACGCTCAGCCAGATGAGGACCAGCCTGCTGAGCGAAATTGGCTCAGAAGACAAACCGGGGGTTCTCAAGGCTTGCGCCTTGGCATACTACCGGCAGCAAATAGCCAAGAAAGGAGGAGGGCCAGCTCAGAGAGAGATGCTCAGCATAGCAGCCACGATGGATGCTTTGCTGAGCGGCAATGTGGCCGGCGGGATGGACATTCTCGCACAGAGGTTCAAGTCAGTAGAAGCTACAATGACAGGGACACATTGGACCGTCTCTCAGAGACTGGAGATTGCCCCGACCGATTCCGTGCAGTTAGCGCCCATGGAGGAGATGCACCACGCGAGGAAAGACGTGTACGACGAGAGCCGCCTGCGTTGGCTGGCCTCCCAACCGGATGGCCGGACAGGGGGGCAGAGCTCAGGCAAAGGGAGCAACAAGACGAAGGGCGACAGCAAGGACACCAGCAAAGGAGGAGGAAAAGAACGCCGCTGGGGAAAGGGTCCCCAGAACAAAGGAGATGGCAACAAGAGACGAGAGGAGGGGCCTCCGAAGCCTTCATAGGCAAAAGTCTTGACCAAGAGGAGGACTCGGGGGACGGACCCCTGGAGAAGATTATGAGCGGGAGTTCCCATCAAGAGTACGACGGCTATGAAGGGGGAATGGTAATGGCCCCCTGCCGACAGGTTGGGACTGGAACTCCTGAGCAACTGCCTGTAGCCAAGCCCCAATTCTTGGAAGGCAGTCAGCAATCAATGCATGTGTCTACTCCGAAGAGAGCGGACGAGAATTCCTTTGAAGAGGAGAAGCCTGGGCATTTTGTCCCGGCAGCAGCGGTGGATTCAGCCCTCGAGATGATGGCTGGAGCTTTTGTGTCCGCTTGTGGAAAAAAGGATGCTCGTGAGTGCATTTCAGGGAAGACTTTGGGTGAGTGTGGGAAGGTGTTGTCCAAATGGCTCCTAGAGGTTTTGCCACTTCGCAGCCAGCCCACGGGTAAAGTTTCTTCTGTTTCTGTTTTCCCTTTACCCACCTCTAGGCGCTGTTTTTTGGAGCGTTTCTCTTTTCTGAGCGATGCTGAATGTGATTGGATGGTGTGCGTCACTTCTTCCCTGTATTCTTTGTGGGGAACCGACGTTGTGAATGATGCCTACCCCAACCCAACTCAGCAAAAGTGTTTGGAGGGTTTGGTCAAGGAGGTCAAAAGGTTTTGCGCTATTGAACTTCGTCTTGAAGAGCTGGACTGGGATGCCTTTTTTAGCGTTCGCTCTATTGACTACCGGGGAGATGAGGTAAAGGTAGCCAGGAAATTTTCTTGGGCTAACGTGGCACCGGCTTTGCCAAAGGAAGTAGGAAAGGTTCCATTGGCTGACCTGTGCACTCTCAGATCCCGCCACTACGTCCTAAACTTCGACCAGTACCTCAAACCGAGAAGCGAGTGGAAACTTCCAAAGGTTCCGAAGGTGATGGTAGAAGAGGGGCACTGGGAAGAGGTTTGCGTTGGGCTAGTGGCGTCAGGGGTATGCACGTTTATTGAGGAGCATGAAGTTTTCCATACTGACGAAGGGCCTTTATTGAACGGGCTGTTTGGAGTGACCAAAGACGAATGGACTGAGGAGGGCGTGGAGATCTATAGATTGATCATGAATTTGGTACCCCTCAATTCGTTGTGCCGACCCATGTCTGGTGACGTTGACACGTTGCCCTCATGGAGCACTATGTCACCCTTCTTTGTACAGCCCTCCCAATGTTTGCTGGTCAGTTCTGAAGACGTTAAATGCTTCTTTTATACGCTTTCGGTTCCTACTTGCTGGATCAAATACTTGGCTTTCAACCGGCCAGTCCCGGATGGGGCCTTGCCCTGTCACCTACGTGGTCGGCGTGTCTATGTAGCTTCAAAAGTATTGCCCATGGGGTTTCTCAACTCCGTGAGTTTGGCACAACACGTCCATCGAAACTTGGTGCTGGGGGCATCAGGTGGACAGGCGATGGGTGTGAATGCGCCTGAGTGGGAGCTACGTAAGGATCGCGCATTCGTGGCGGGTGACACGGCATGGAGGGTGTACCTTGACAACTATGACCTACTGGAGAAGGTCGAGAGGACCAACATGGTGGATGTCAAGGGGACAGTGGCGCCGGGCGTGCTGGCGCTGCGACACGAGTATGAGCACTGGGAAGTGCCCCGGAACATCAAGAAGTCAGTTCAGCGTTCAGACAAGTGCGAGGTTCAAGGGGCTACAGTGGATGGCCTCCTTGGGGTGGGCTACCCGCGGGAGGCCAAGCTTTGCAAGTACTTCTCCATGGGATGGCAGCTATGTTCTCAGAAGATGGCGACGCAGAAGCAGTGGCAGGTGACATGTGGCGGTCTGGTCTACGTGGCTATGTTCCGGCGTCCTCTCCTGGGAGGATTGAATCAGGTGTGGAGGCACATCGAGGGCTTCGAAGATCGCAAAGCACGGGTGTTGGGGACACCTGAGGACTGCTGCCTGGAAGTCTTGCGGTTCTTGGGAAGCCTCCCACTAGCACGCCTTGACTTCCGAGTTGACATGCATCCGCTGGTGACATGCAGCGACGCATCTAGCCAGGGGGGAGGTGCGTGTGTTACCGTAGCGGCAACACCGTTTGGGTCCATGGTAGCCCAAGGCGGGCTCCGGGGGGAACTCCCTGAAAGCAGGACGGGAGATGTGGTTCTCTCGATTGGTCTATTCGACGGGATAGGTGCGCTGCGGGTAGCGTTAGATCTCCTGGGAGTGCAAGTGATTGGGTACGTCTCCGTTGAAAAGGACCCAGCAGCCCGCCGAGTCGTGGAAGCGCATTACCCAGGTACCATTGGTTTGGACAGGGTTGAAGATATCACTGATGATGTGGTTCAGGAGTGGAGCATGCGTTTCTCTCAGTGCTCGCTTGTAATCGTGGGGGCTGGGCCCCCATGCCAAGGTGTCAGTGGACTCAACTATGACAGGCAAGGTGCCCTTCGGGATGCCCGCTCGTGCCTCTTCTCTCACGTGCCTCGTATCAGGAATTTGGTGAAGAAGTATTTTGTGTGGTGCCCAGTGTACACCCTGATGGAATCGGTGTCGTCAATGGACCAGGCAGATAGGGAAGCAATGAGCCAAGGGATAGGATGCATGCCTTACAGTTGCAATGCCGGAACACTGACGTGGTGCAACCGTCCACGGTTGTACTGGGTAGACTGGGAGATCGATCCAGGCGTGGTGGCGCACCATGGCAGCGCGGGGGACGGCTCCCCTGTGGAAGTGTCGCTGACGGCAACACAGGACATCGCCAGGGTTTTGCGCCAGGGTTGGATAAAAGTTGATCCAGCACAGGCATTCCCAACTTTCACAACTTCAAGGCCACAGTCTAAGCCAGGCCGGAAGCCAGCAGGTATCCGGAGCTGTTCGTCAGAAGACATTGAGAGGTGGAGTAGTGATTCCTTTCGTTTCCCACCATACCAGTACAAGCAGGAGCATTGTGTGGTTAACCGCAGCAATGTCATCCGGGTCCCCGACGTGAGCGAGCGGGAGCTCATGCTGGGCTTTCCCTTGCATTACACCGCCCCTTGCGCCGGTAAAAGTGACCGCAAAGCCTCCTGGTACAATGACATGCGTCTTTCCTTGTTAGGGAACACTTGGAGTGTGCCCGTGGTTGCATGGTTCCTAGGCCAGCTGCTCGGAACCCTGGGTTTGGTGGACAGGCCCACTCCTCAGGACATTGTTGACAGGTTGCAGCCAGAGGCTCATTTCGCTACCCAGGGGCGTTTGGTCCGGCTGCCACTCAATCCTGCGAAAGGTAGCGATGCGGGGTGCATGTACACCCTGGCTTGCAAACTTGGAAATCTCGTCTCCATAAAAGGGGAAGACATTCTCCTCACCACACCTTCGACACAGATGGTCAAGTACCATCGCTTGCGTGCAAGTGTTCCATCATCTTCGTGGCGATGGAAGATCATAGCAGGATGGAAATGGGTGAAAGGCTCAGAACACATCAATTCACTGGAACTTCGTTCCATTCTCACAACATTTCGGTGGCGCATTGAGCACCAGCACCACTGTGGCGTGCGAATGTTGCATTTGACTGATAGCTTGGTGTGTTTACACTGTCTCACCCGTGGTCGGACCAGCTCTAAACGTCTCAGAAGGACGATGTCGCGGATCAATGCTTTGCTCTTGGCTTCCAATGCTCAGCCCCTGTGGGGCTACGTACACACAGATCAGAACCCTGCCGACAAGCCCAGCAGGTGGCATCGGAGGGTTCGTACCAAATTTCGCAATGCCGCGAAAGCGCGTGCTTGAAGCAACAACCCCGGAAGACAGAGCAAAGCAGCGACAAAAGTTAGGAACGTTACGAGAGCTGACCGTACAACCATCCACACGCAAGCGCTATACCAAGGCTACAGATGCATTTCTCCAATTCCTTCGCAAGGAGGACCTAGTCCTACCACGCAATACGGTGGATATGGATCCACTGCTGTGCGATTATCTGGAGCACCTTTGGGCATCGGGTGCTGGTCGGGCCCTAGCTTCAGACACACTTGCAGGGATCCAAGACATGCAGCCAAACCTCAAGAACCATCTTCCGGGAGCTTGGCGGCTCCTGAAAGCGTGGCATAACAACGAAATCCCTAATAGAGCGCCCCCATTGCCAGAGCATGTCCTGCAAAGCATGGCAGGTTGGGCGTTTTTTCATGGTCAAGTTACTTTTGGGATCTCACTCGTGGTGGGGTTTTACACCATGTTGCGCACAGGTGAGCTGTTAGGTTTACGTGCTTCGCACTTAGCCTCTGCCCCAGGGCACCGACAGGTCCTCATTTCACTGGGGCTCACCAAAGGAGGAAGAAGACATGGTGCAGCAGAAAGCGTCATCTTAGGGTATGAATCGGCTGTCACGTTGGTAAAACAATGGAAGCTCTCAGCCTCTGTTGCTGCACCGCTTGCTAATACGCCTGCCCAATGGAGAGCGCTTTTTTCCCAATGTCTTCAGGAACTGAACTTGACCAGGTTCGACTTTAGGCCATACAGTCTTCGCCGCGGTGGCGCGACTTTATGGTTTGGTAAACACCAATCTTTAGACCAAATCCTTGTACAGGGTCGTTGGCACACCCAGAAGAGTGCTAGGATTTATATCAACGAGGGTCTCTCTACTCTTGCATCCATGAAGATCCCTGTCAATTGCCCATCTATCCTCCCTTACTACAATGTGTTCCATAATACCGTCAAATCCCCCAGGTTTGGAACACTTGAGCCTCCGCGAAGCGGAAGGAAAGGGGGACGTGGAAAGGGCAAATGGAGCATGAAACGAGCACCTAAAAGATGCGCGCATAGGATTTTTTCTTTCGAAGTTTAACAACATGCTGCTGCATTCTTGGCACAACAGGAACCAGGTGAGGTCTGGCTCGGTATCCGTTGTGAAGAATGAACTTTATTTCTCTTGGCTTGGGGTCTGGCCCAGCCTTGGGAAAGGAGTTATCCTTGGGTTGGATCGGTGGTATGTTGTTTCCTGTGTTCATCTATTTAATTTTTGAGATATTTGCTGCGAAGTGGAACAAAAATAGGTCAGGGCATCTTTATATATATATATATATACATATATGTATATACATACATATATATATATATATATATACGTATATACATATAAACCCCCAAGAGATCGAAAACTTGACTCCCACCAAAACAATGGCAAATTTCAAACTACTGTGTATGTGCAAATGATGGACCGTTTAAACCGTTTGAACAGCATCGAGCCTCGTACCCCGCTTTCAGCGGGTTGGTGGGGACATGGTCACAGTGAATGATCATCACAGGAGGCATGTTTCTACTAGTAGGACGATCCGAATTGCAGGCCTTGCAATCATCAAGCACATACAAAATATCACACGCAGGTACTGTCATAGATACTGGATATATAATATATACGTGAACCATGGTTTGACAGGTAGACAACCGGATGGACAGACAGACAGATAGATACATTACGTAGATACATAGATACATACATAGGTGCATACATAGATACACACATAGATACATACTTAGATACATAAATACATACATAGATATAATCGATATGTGCATAAATACAATACATACATAAATAGAACTTAGACTTATAAATATATCGATACTTAGAGATAATTACATGGAGATGCGTGCACAGATACACACATAGGTGCATACATAAATACATATAGATATATAAATACATATGTAGGTATGTATATATATATATTTATTTATTTATACATGGATACGTACACAAATAGAATCAGTTAGATACATAGATACATGTACAGTATGGATCGTAAATAGATGAATACATACATAATATAGTGACGGATTATATTTCCCTTATTCCTCAGGCGACCTCAGCCTCCCATCTACAAAGCTACAGCTGCTTCCAGCCCTGAGTTGTCCTTGCTTGCGTCAAACACTGAATCCAGGTGCCATGGAAATGGCAAGTTGAATCTTTTTCGTGTGTGTAGACTTTGACGAGTCTCCCTTCAAGTTGAAGGATACAGATCTGAGCAGTAAAATGTAGTAAAATACAGAAACGCTGACATTGTTGCAGTATCAGTGCACCGTCCAAAGAGTTGGAAAACTATGCCTAAGCCAGCTACAGTCACTGGGGTTTGGAAGTTTCAACATGGTCAAAAGTCATGGAATTCCCTTCTGTTCGCATCAGAATAGCTGGGACTGATCATCATTCACCTTGAGTAGGATTTCACTGTTCTATCTTTTTTGGGGTGACGAAACAAACTGTTGATGTTTAATATGTTCAGAGGTTTCAGAATCTTCTTCAGGATGATGAATGACTCACATTTCTCAGGCTATTGGGTGAGACTTGGCTGTTGGTTCCCTGGCTGCAGCTGGGAGGAAACCGCTCCGCACTGGGTTGTCATAGCCATAGCACCCTCGAAGAAAAGAAAGGTATGGAAAAACAATGTAAAACATACCTGCCCCGTTTTATTGGGTTACAGTACTACATATTACAGGTACTATACTCTCATGATCTTTCCTACCGCAGTATTTACGGAGGATTTGATAGGATTAAGGTTAGTAGCGAACAGGTTTTTAGGCAAGTTTGGCTTTTTATGCCTTACCCACTTATATAACATATGCATGTGTAATACTTTACTTGGCCCTCTCCAAGGAAAAAATACTGTGTTTATGTTTTTAATGGCTGAAGGATTATTGTTGATCAACACATCAATATAAGGTAACACACGCACAGAGAGAGAGAGAGAGAGATACACATGTGTTCCTCAACAATGACACATCTCCAGTGTCATTTGCCCTATAAACATCCCAGAAGCGGTTGATTAACCATATGTTTGCTTAACAGTGGTATGGTAAATTACGATGTTGAATGATTTTGACATATTCAAAATACGTTTGGACTTCATCCCTGATGGATTGTTCCTATATATAATCTGGGTAAATTATAAAATGGGCTAACGCCCTGGTGCCGCCGACCCCTTTTAAGAGTTGTTGCCTTGGAGGCCTGCGGAAGCGTTTGAAGCGTTTGGGGCGTTTGAGGGCAAGCAAACGGCAGTCTTGAACCCCCTGAAAAACAGATGGCAGGGGCATGTATATAGCTGTAAGAGTTGTTGCCACGGGAGGGTTGGAAGTGTTTGGGGGGTTGTAAGAGTTGTTGCCACGGAAGGGTTGGAAGCGTTTGGGGGGTTTGAGGCCGGGCAGTCTTGAACCCCCTGAAAAACAGATGGCAGGGGCATGTATAGATGTAAGAGTTGTTCCCTTGGAGGCCTGCGGAAGCGTTTGGGGGGTTTGGGGGGTTTGAGGGCGGGCAAACGGCAGTCTTGAACCCCCTGAAAAACAGATGGCAGGGGCATGTATAGATGTAAGAGTTGTTGCCTTGGAGGGGCATGTATATAGCTGTAAGAGTTGTTGCCACGGGAAGGCTGGAAGCGTTTGGGGGGTTGTAAGAGTTGTTGCCACGGGAGGGTTGGAAGCGTTTGGGGGGTTTGAGGCCGGGCAAACGGCAGTCTTGAACCCCCTGAAAACCGGATGGCAGGGGCATGTATAGATGTAAGAGTTGTTCCCTTGGAGGCCTGCGGAAGCGTTTGGGGGGTTTGGGGGGTTTCAGGGCGGGCAAATGGCAGTCTTGAACCCCGTGAAAAACACATGGCAGGGGCATGTATAGATGTAAGATTTGTTGCCTTGGAGGGGCATGTATATAGCTGTAAGAGTTGTTGCCACGGGAAGGCTGGAAGCGTTTGGGGGGTTGTAAGAGTTGTTGCCACGGGAGGGTTGGAAGCGTTTGGGGGGTTCGAGGCCGGGCAAACGGCAGTCTTGAACCCCCTGAAAACCGGATGGCAGGGGCATGTATAGATGTAAGAGTTGTTCCCTTGGAGGCCTGCGGAAGCGTTTGGGGGGTTTGGGGGGTTTGAGGCCGGGCAAACGGCAGTCTTGAACCTCCTGAAAAACAGATGGCAGGGGCATGTAGCTGTAGGACACGCTTGAACCTCCTGAAAAGCAGATGGCAGGGGCATGTAGCTGCAAGAGTTGTTGCCTTGGAGGCCTGCGGAGAGTTTGGAGGGTTTGAGGCCGGGCAAACAGCAGGAGCATGTAGATGGCTGGGGCATGTAGCTGACAGAGGTGTTCAGGGGCATGTAGCTGTAAGAGTTGTTGCCTTGGACGCCTGCGGAGAGTGTGAAGGTTTGAGGCCGGGCAAACGATGTAGCTGTAAGAGTTGTTGCCTTGCGGAGACAGGCTTGAACCCCGTGAAAAGCAGATGGCAGGGGCATGTAGCTGTAAGAGTTGTTGCCTTGGAGGCCTGCGGAGAGTTTGGAGAATTTGAGGCCGAGCAAACAGAGGCCTGCGGAAGCGTTTGGGGGGTTTGGGGGGTCTGAGGGCGGGCAAACGGCAGTCTTGAACCCCCTGAAAAACAGATGGCAGGGGCAGGTATATAGCTGTAAGAGTTGTTGCCACGGGAGGGTTGGAAGAGTTTGGGGTGTTTGAGGCGAGGCAAACGGCAGTCTTGAACCCCCTGAAAAACAGATGGCAGGGGCATGTATAGATGTAAGAGTGGCCTGCGGAAGCGTTTTGGGGGTTTGGGGGGTTTGAGGGCAGGCAAACGGCAGTCTTGAACCCCCTGAAAAACAGATTGCAGGGGCATGTATAGATGTAAGATTGGCCTGCGGAAGCGTTTTGGGGGTTTGGGGGGTTTGAGGCCGGGCAAACGGCAGTCTTGAACCCCCTGAAAAACAGATGGCAGGGGCATGTATAGATGTAAGAGTTGTTGCCTTGGAGGGGCATGTATATAGCTGTAAGAGTTGTTGCCACGGGAAGGCTGGAAGCGTTTGGGGGGTTGTAAGAGTTGTTGCCACGGGAGGGTTGGAAGCGTTTGGGGGGTTTGAGGCCGGGCAAACGGCAGTCTTGAACCCCCTGAAAACCGGATGGCAGGGGCATGTATAGATTTAGATGTAAGAGTTGTTCCCTTGGAGGCCTGCGGAAGCGTTTGGGGGGTTTGGGGGGTTTGAGGCCGGGCAAACGGCAATCTTGAACCTCCTGAAAAGCAGATGGCAGGGGCATGTAGCTGTAGGACAGGCTTGAACCCCCTGAAAAGCAGATGGCAGGGGCATGTAGCTGCAAGAGTTGTTGCCTTGGAGGCCTGCGGAGAGTTTGGAGGGTTTGAGGCCGGGCAAACAGCAGGAGCATGTAGATGGCTGGGGCATGTAGCTGACAGAGGTGGTCAGGGGCATGTAGCTGTAAGAGTTGTTGCCTTGGAGGCCTGCGGAGAGTGTGAAGGTTTGAGGCCGGGCAAACGATGTAGCTGTAAGAGTTGTTGCCTTGCGGAGACAGGCTTGAACCCCGTGAAAAGCAGATGGCAGGGGCATGTACCTGTAAGAGTTGTTGCCTTGGAGGCGTGCGGAGAGTTTGGAGGGTTTGAGGCCGAGCAAACAGAGGCCTGCGGAAGCATTTGGGGGGTTTGGGGGGTTTGAGGCCGGGCAAACGGCAGTCTTGAACCTCCTGAAAAACAGATGGCAGGGGCATGTAGCTGTAGGACAGGCTTGAACCCCCTGAAAAGCAGATGGCAGGGGCATGTAGCTGCAAGAGTTGTTGCCTTGGAGGCCTGCGGAGAGTTTGGAGGGTTTGAGGCCGGGCAAACAGCAGGAGCATGTAGATGGCTGGGGCATGTAGCTGACAGAGGTGTTCAGGGGCATGTAGCTGTAAGAGTTGTTGCCTTGGAGGCCTGCGGAGAGTGTGAAGGGTTGAGGCCGGGCAAACGATGTAGCTGTAAGAGTTGTTGCCTTGCGGAGACAGGCTTGAACCCCGTGAAAAGCAGATGGCAGGGGCATTTGTATCTGTAAGAGTTTGTCCTTGGAGGCCTGCGGAGAGTTGGGAGTTATGACGGCCGACCTGCAAACAGAGGGCCTGCGGAAGCGTTGGGGGGTTTGGGGGGTTTGAGGCCGGGCAAACGGCAGTCTTGAACCTCCTGAAAAACAGATGGCAGGGGCATGTATAGATGTAAGAGTGGCCTGCGGAAGCGTTTTGGGGGTTTGGGGGGTTTGAGGGCAGGCAAACGGCAGTCTTGAACCCCCTGAAAAACAGATGGCAGGGGCATGTATAGATGTAAGAGTGGCCTGCGGAAGCGTTTTGGGGGTTTGGGGGGGGTGAGGCCGGGCAAACGGCAGTCTTGAACCCCCTGAAAAACAGATGGCAGGGGCATGTATAGATGTAAGAGTGGCCTGCGGAAGCGTTTTGGGGGTTTGGGGGGTTTGAGGGCAGGCAAACGGCAGTCTTGAACCCCCTGAAAAACAGATGGCAGGCGGCATGTATCTGTAAAGAGGTTTTTTGGGGTTGACGAGGCCTACGGAGAGTTTGGAGGGTTTGAGGCCGAGCAAACAGAGGCCTGCGGAAGCGTTTGGGGGGTTTGGGGGGTCTGAGGGCGGGCGAACGGCAGTCTTGAACCCCCTGAAAAACAGATGGCAGGGGCAGGTATATAGCTGTAAGAGTTGTTGCCACGGGAGGGTTGGAAGAGTTTGGGGGGTTTGAGGCCAGGCAAATGGCAGTCTTGAACCCCCTGAAAAACAGATGGCAGGGGCATGTATAGATGTAAGAGTGGCCTGCGGAAGCGTTTTGGGGGTTTGGGGG
>CAMXCT020001347.1:0-107711 GCA_947184155.2 Cladocopium goreaui
CATTTTCGGTGATGCTATTCAAAGAGTGGAGTGAGAAACATGGCTGTCAAGCTAAAAGAACTTCATTGTGTTCCATTGCAAAGTTGCGGTTCTGAGGCTTTGAGACGTTGGTGTGTTTCCATGTGTTTCCTGTTTAACACATCATACACCGGGCATTATCATAAGATAAGTATAGATAAGTAAGATATTAATCAGGGTGAGTTTCTGTCTCAGTCGAGCCGTAGAAATTCATGATCTGCACTGCCGGAAGCTGCTTCATGAGGATGCCTGCTAACCGCCATGAGAGAGGCTCACCCATGCAAACCACTCGTTGCAGACTGGACAAGCTTTCTCCAGAGTCCAAGATGAGCTCCAGCACTGTCGGCGTCGCAACCTGGCAGTAAAGAACACGCTTCTTCGGTATCATTATGCTGTGTCTGACACCTGTCAAATATCAAATCCTACATCTTCAATGCTTGGATGTTTATCGCAGGAAACGGAAGCAAAAAGCATGCAGAAAGAGGCGTGTTTGCTTTGAAAGCATTCAGGGGATATGAATCAGTATGAATCACTTTGCAGGTTGAATATACAACGAAACTAGTCGCTCAACTGAGCTTGCAACCAGCAAAGAGACAGAATTGGAGGTGATGACTTCTGCAAGATGTATTGGATCGCTGGCCCTATGTGGTTCTGGGTGGATGATGAGCCCTCCTCTGCACAGTGCAGGGTAGACCTCATGGCGAAACACCGACCAAATGTTGGGTGTCTTCTGCAAGACCCTGCATGACGAAGAGACTCCACACTGCTCCGCGAAGAAGTGGGTGGAATGTGCCAGGCGGCTGTGTGTGTACATCACACCCTTTGGCGTACCCGTAGAGCCTGACGTGTAAATCACCTGTGCCAGCCCTTCAAGAGACTCCTCACACTGCGCAATCCTTTTGGAACCTTTGAAGCTGAGTTTCTGGGCGTGAACCAAGGGGATACCCAGCTGCTTGAAGGGTGCATCATCATCACAAATGACCGCACTGGGCTGCATCTGCTTCACCAAGTCTTGCAGCCTTCTCTTGGGACTCTTCCGATCCAAGGGTGTCCAAGCAGACTGTGCAAGCCAAACTCCCAGCACTGCCGCAATCAGTCGTGGCCCAGGCTGTAAATACAGCGCCACAAGCTGTGTCCCATTGTCAGCAAGGTGAGGAGAAAGAAGTTCTGCACATTGAACTGCACAGTAGAGCAGCTGCTCAGATGTGACTATGCCCTGTGGACTCTTCAATGCAGGGCTGGTCGGCTCCTCTGCCTCAAATGGTTTCAGGGTCGTGTTCAAGTTTGTTGACATTGTTTTTATTCACTGGAGCAAAAAGAATCTGACAATGTACTGAATTTTCATAACTGAGAAACTGCCCGCCCCAGGAATTGCTGGAGAACACTTACTTTGGGATACGGCACGTCGTCTGATGTACCGCACGGTTTTGTCTCTGGCGGTTCTTCCTCTTTTTCCTGGGCAAGCGCTGTATTCCGTCGTCGAAAGCAAAATAGGACGAACAGGATGAAGACGCCTAGTAGGATGCTGGCTGAAAGCGACACAAGGAGCGTCAAGAAGAGCTGCTGCACCTACAGGGTAGCAACAGTGTATGCAGCTGCTTATATTAAGGTATTTAAAAAATATACATATTATTATATATTATTATATTATTATATATTATGTAATATTGTGTATGTGTTGCATATTGTTGCAACCGAGTTTCATCTTCCATCTCAATAAAGGACTCCTTTAAAAATACTTTCTACAGCAGTCAGTGGACAACTTCAATCAACCTGGGGACTGTAAATTCGTGACCAAATGGACTCCGGAAAAACCGGAAAAAAAGTATTTGCAAAACCAACTGGGATATTGAGGTAGAGATTGAAAGAATGCCACGCCTGCGGATGAAGAATGTTGGGATGAATACAATTGCTGGGTTCATCATGTACACATGGAGAACGTTGACGCATTGGACTTCGCAAACGCTGACGCGAGCCGTCACGCCATCTACTGATTTTGAATAGAAATCACTGCGGCGGTCGATCTCAAACCTGATTTGCTCAGTTTCCCCCGAAACTCGGAAATTTGCGCAATGGGCTCTGCTCTGCCATGTACTAAGGCCCTGGTGTCCTGTGCTTTCCGAGTCTGATCATGATTTGTGCAAAGTCAGCATTCCAGCTCAATTGTTCTGAGACAAACCTCCTGATGGCCAACGATTCACCCGTGGCAGTCCTGTAGCCGTTCTAGCATCTTCTGCACAGAATCAGCATCTTTCTTGGTCTGCGGAATTTCATCCTTGGAGAGGATTGCAAAGCTGCAACGCAGATATGAGATTCCCGTTCGCGTTTGGTGCTTTAAGTGGTAGCAAACTATGGGCACGGCATAGCTCTCAAGACGTCGAAAGGCCATGCTTGTGTCTTGTCAACATCCTACAAATCTCAAGTCCATATTCCTTGACTCTGGGAAGGTCCCTCTGAGACCCCCTCGTCAAAGGCACCCCTCCGAAGGAAGCCTTTCAACGTTGTGAGCTCCGGCCTTGGCTGACAAATGGTGATAGCAGGCAGGTGGAACGAACACACCTTCCACAAACTCTCGCCAAACTGACCGAGCCAAAGAAATGTTTTATGCCCAGCTGCCCATCCCTATCATTGCCTATCTAGTTTTGCCAGTCAGTGAGATTCCCGAAGCAACGAAATCCATGGGAAATCCGTTGAGTTCGTCCTGGGTCGGTGACATTCTCCGCTGGGACGCGCCAAAGGTCATGGGCTGAGCGCTGCCAGGCATCACCTCAAAAGGCATCTCAGTTGGCTTCGGGCTGAAGTTCTTCTCCCACTCGTCTTGTGAATGTCTGTTCCCCCTTTCCAAAAGTCTCGAAACTATTCAAAACTCTTGTTTGCCAAAAAAAATGTCATAGCCTTTTCGCAAACTGATTCCAAAACTCGCAAACTGAGGCCGTTGGCACTTGGAACCGGCGGGGCCTGAGAGGTTGGCGACTTGTTCAGACTTCTCCAGTTCAATCTACTTCATAAAGGTATAAGTGCTCATGATTGCTCATGTATCTTTTGTGTGTACGTGATTTTAAATGATTTTAACACATGTTCATACTTTAATGATCTTTAATGTTACTGTATGTTACTGTGGTATACGTTCTCGTACATCCTCCTTTTTCTTCGCTCAGCACCAGAAACACCAAATCTGCGGAGACGCGCGTTCACCCAAGCTTCCAGCTGGAGGACCATCCAGCGGTAAACTGAGGCAAAGGGTTCAGCTGGTGCGGTGATCGAGATGATGTCAACACAACACACGTTCTGTCAAACATAAGACGCTTTTCAGCTTGCTAGGCGATGAAACTTGAAAATGATGTATTAAATTGTATTAACATGTATTAACAGTAACATGACTCTTATCTTAGCAGAAGTGGGACTTGATCATGACAACATGCGGCCTCATGGAATTGCCAGGCAAGCCAAGGATATCTCGGACCTCAAATGATCCAGTCCCATTGCAATGAAACCACTTAAGGTCATCCAAATTGCCTAGTGAAAATATGCTCATGGACCGGAGGCACAATTTCCGAAGGACAATGCCCCAGGGCTGCTCATAAGCTTACTGAGCATACTGAGCGAGAGCAGGCATTGTCACCAACCAGAAATCAATCTGCAATCCATCAGCGTCAGCCATTTGAATTCTCTGAAAGAGTCCCATAAAGTGGCTATGTAATTAGTTTGAAGGTCTTAAGGCTCAATACTTACGCCGCAATTAGAACCACTCCCGCAAATAACCTCCTTCACAAAGAGTGCATATCAAAAGTCATTATCTGGATCCATATCTTGCAATCCGTAAAAACCATCAAAGCAAATCCGACATCACCAAAACCACCATCCGCTTGATTCATTTCTGGAGATTTATTTCAGGATAGGACCACGGAGCGTTCCTCCATGCCCTTGGTTCAAAAGGCATGGTTTGTCGGATTGATCAAGTTTCTGATCAAGCTACTTTCTCTCAATGGCAGACACAAACACTTCCTTTGGGTCCCATCCAAATATCAACGTGCGTGTCTGGCCATAGTTCAAGCACATCTATGCGCAACCTTGATGTAGTCAACGTCATTCGCTAATAATCTGTCCTGCTTTTCTGCTCAAACCGGGAAAAAACGCAAGTTGTATCAGTTGTATCCTGCTTGTTTTGAAATGTCTTGAATCTGTCTGCGCTTTCACCCTTATTGCAAAGCTTCAGCCCCCAAGGCCCCCCACCTGGCCATAGCCCATGTCCCGCATGCCAGGATCCATCCTGAACGCTGGTACCGGCTGTAAGTGCAGCAATAGTGAAACCACCTTTGGACTCCCAATGAAGCGAATGGATTTCGATATACTGCCTCCAAATCTTCATCATAAGGGACGACGCTTCTTGTGTTTTCTGTCTGTATCCACTACTTCACTACTATACTCTGTTCGTTGTGAAATGTCAACAAAAAATGACCATGTGATATCATGTGATCAAGAGAAACTGAGGCTAGCATAGGCAAGCGACATATCCGGCATTGGAGGTGGTGGAGGAGGCTCCACAGGTGGCCTTGACTGAAATCAAATGAGGCGCTCAGGAGCTCTGCTCTGTTTCGAATCTACATAATATGTGTATATATTTAAAATATTACATTCAAACTCTGCATTCATCACCTTGACTTTGGGCAGCGCTCCAGCTATTCTTTTCGCCAAGGCTGTGCTAATCGCTGGTTCTCTAAGTTCATTGGATACTTGCAAAAAGGATCGGCACTTCGAAACGATCATTGGACAGTTGCAAACAGGGATCGTCAGAGCATTTTGAAACGATCTCAAATTAAATCCATCCAGTACAGATCGGCACTTTGAAGCGATCATTGGACAGTTGCAAATAGGGATCATCAGGTCACTTTGAAACGATCTCAAATTAAATCATCCATCCATCCAGCTGGATCTTTCAACCCAGGAGGTGGCTGGGGCGGAGGAGGTCAACTTGAGCAGGCAAGTCAAAGGCATTGTGATTCATTCCCACGCTCAACCGGCATGCTCATTTACTCAACATTGGTGTTTGAAACTCTGTGCCATTCAAACTCTGCATTCATCACCTTGACTTTGGGCAGCGCTCCAGCTATTCTTTTCGCCAAGGCTGTGCTAATCGCTGGTTCTCTAAGTTCATTGGATGCTTGCAAAAAGGATCGGCACTTCGAAACGATCATTGGACAGTTGCAAACAGGGATCGTCAGAGCATTTTGAAACGATCTCAAATTAAATCCATCCAGTACAGATCGGCACTTTGAAACGATCATTGGACAGTTGCAAATAGGGATCATCAGGTCACTTTGAAACGATCTCAAATTAAATCATCCATCCATCCAGCTGGATCTTTCAACCCGCCCCACCCCGGTGCCGGCGATGCAGCGCGATATCCACAACCACTAACGCAGCAGTAAGGAAATTCCAGGGGGGGCAGGGAGGGGGGCATGTCCCACAGGCCCCCTCGCCTTGAACTTGAAATGAAGAGGTAGGTGAAGAAGAAGAGGACATAGGCACTGGTACTTGTTGGGGTGCAGGAGCAGAAATCAAGCCCTCCAAGGTGAGAAGCACCCATTCCTCAAGCATGTTAGAGGCTTGAGTCATATGTAGGACCAAGCCATGCATTTCGCGACCAACTTCATTCATCAGGCGAGCTACAAGAGCGAATCCAGCTCTGACACAAAGACGAACCATCAGCGTTAGCAGTGAAGCCAAAACTTTGGGGAATATGACGAGCAGCATTATCAGGCACCAAGTCTTCCATCCATAAGAAAACGCACGAATCTTCTGGAGGCACCACTGGACTCCAGCTGGGAGTGAGCCATGGGAACCAGCAGTGGTAGCACGCCGCACCGGTAAGGGCTCAGCAACCGGTGGGTTCTGACTTCCAGGGCTGGAGATCCAAGCAGGCCGAATCCCATGAAGAGCTTGCATCATCCTGGCCAAAATGGCCGCTACTTTTCGGTGTTCGGGACTACTTCTCCATCGCGCTGCTTGCGCGCGATGCACTGGGTCCAAAAGAGCTTCGTTCATACTAATACCCGGTTCCACCTCCATGCCTTCACATGCTTCTGCAGCTTGTGTTACAGCACGAACAGCGGCATGCGCCAGAGTGGTACTGTCTTCAGCTGTAGCTCGCGTCAGGGCATGGGAAGGTTCAGCCACTTCAGGGGCCAGAGCTTTGTGACTTGAAGGTGGCTCTCCACTTTCCGCCGCCCGACTCCTGAGCCGGCTAATTGGCCTCCGTGGAAGGTTTCCTCCGGCTTTGCCCATGACTTTTGATGAGATTCAGTAAAATAAGGCAATGCCTCTAATTCTGGCACTGCAAATTTCACCTCCCACTGGTTTTCAAAAAGTCTCGAGCCCGAATTTTTGGAGGATGATCCAAAACGCTGATATGTTCATGGACAAAAGAAAGCTGACTCCTCACATTGGCCTTGGCCTGCAAAGTCACGTGCGCAGAAAATGCTTCCATCAAATAATGCTGCAAGGTTGACGCTGCTGTCCAACGTCCTAAAAACTGTAACTCGCCTAGGTTGCGATGCTGTTGGAAATGGTGAGTTGCACCACCCGCGCGAAGTGAACCCAGAGTATACTTGCAATCCTCCAACCCCATCCGGGATAAGGCGTCAGAGAATCTGCTTGCAAAAATATAGCGAGAAACACCTAGCACCAGCTGACTACTAGCCATCCCATCCAACCACCAAAACAACCATCGGACTAGTCTCTTGTCACTACACAGGACAAACTGCTCTCTCCAGATTCGCCTAGTTTTCGGCCGCCTAATAATAACCACAGCATCTGCATCTTCCAGATCGGCATCACACTCAGGAAGGTTAATGTCCTGCCGTCTCAAATTGAGGACTTCACCAGGCCGCAATAAACATGCAAAACACAACCACCACCCCAAAGCTACCACTAACCACTGTCGCTTGCTGAGACCACTGGTAGAAACACACCTGCCCAATGCTGTGATCACCACACACTCCAGTCGAAAGCTAGTGATAGGAACCCGAGTCTTGGAAGGCAGAGCCGATCGCCATCCCTTAATAGCCAGCCATGTATTCCGCAACAAGGGCGAAGAGAGATGAAGTTTTTGTTGTAGAGACAAGACACCCAGAGTCACATAGTATAGCTTCACACCTTCGTCAAAAGCACGTTGAACACCCAATTCCAACCAAGAGTCAATCTTGTAAGAAGGCATCTTTGCGTGTAGTCTTTGTCCCAAACTAGCCACAAAGTTAAGCAACCATATTCCAGCATCGCGACGATTTCGACGATACTCTCTTGACAAACCTGCATTGCGTAACCTCACCATCCTTGCCACTCACTACAAGCCTGTGCCAGCAACCGACAAAAGCCCCAGGGATATGCTCCCGCCAACTTTGCCCTCTTCCCTCTTAAAGGGGGACCATGATGGTGACTACGGTCGCACACCCGAACCAACTTCTTGAACCAAGGAGCAGAAGTCAAAACACGAGTAGGTTTCTTGTTGGGGTCGCCTACGCGGTTCTCATCATACATACACCAGTGAACTTCCGCCAAGAAGACCCCGGGACGATTCATCAAACGACGGGTTTCAGGAAGTTGCCATGCTTTGCTTCCCCGAGGATGTTCAATGAAGAAGAAAATACCCAATGATAGACAAGTATGAGCCAATTCCAAAGCTCGCCTCCAAAGTTGGTTCCCCCGAGCTATTTCCCAGTTACTTTCATCACCTTGGGGGTTGCCTCTAGGTCGCAGGGGGCCACCATGATCCAAATTCCGCAAAGGAGAAAAACTACCACCGGGAGGAGCCATCCATAGCCAAAGAAGCAATCGCATCAGTATAGTATCATCAATATTGGGCGACAGCGCATCAGTATAGTATCATCAATATTGGGCGACAGCACATCAGAACCATATATAATATCCACCGGGTCCAACATATGTATACCAGCATGTATATGGGCCGAAGTTAACCTCGCTGAGCCTGCAAAAAGTTCCCAACCAATATTCCTACGAATACCCATCCCAAAGCTTCTCAGCCACATAGGACAAGGCAGGGGCGGCGGAATAGGGTTGAATCTGCTGGGATAATCCGCTGGGTTGGCACCCGTCTCCACCCAAATAAACGATAATACCAAATGCGCAAAGACCAAATATGGCACCATGCTTCTCAAAATTCCGTTGAGCTTGAAAGAACTTGAACGCCCTTTTGTGAAGGCACCGCACACCACACGAGAGTCGTTCAGGCTCACCTGGATCTTTCCCCAGGACTCCTCCTCCAGGGCTAATTTCTTAACCTCATTTTTCACGGCACGTGCTTCCTGCAAGTTGATATGACTGGTTTGCCGGAAAGTGTAAGAACTAGTTGGCCTCCAATGAAGTGTTCTACCCAATACACTAGCCCATGCAGAAGGTTCTGAAGGAGCTTCCCACTCACTCAACATGCGGTGAAGGTCACTTTCATCTAGACGCACAGCTGACCCACGTACTTCACTCCGCCGCCAAAGTTCAGCGGCCAAAGGGTCGGACACTTCGGTCCGGGCAGCTCCACCTGACGTGGGCGTGGCATCGGTACTCAATATTGAAGGGGAAATTTGATGTCTCATGTCCCAAAACGCAAAGGCTAAGTGAAGTCCCATCGATCGCAGTTCATCCACTATAAAACCTGGCAAAGATCGCCAACCAGAGTTGGGCATCTTCTGCAAAAACTTGTAAATATGATGCTGCAAAGAATAGAGCTCACGCCGATACTGGAAAGCAAAACAAAGGTACCCCAACAGCTTCTGTAAAATATGTTTGGTGCAAAACTCCAATTTGACAACCCGACAAAGAAGCAACCAAACCTGCTGTCGAAACAAAAGGGGGGCACCAGCCGTCCCACGGATACCATGTATTTCAGCCCCCCATGCTTTGAATTCAGTTTCACCTCGGAATGCTTTGTGCACAGCTCTCGGGAGTCCCACCTCAGCATAAGCCTTTTCAGCTTGTTGCACACGCCGCTGATCCTGGTCATCGGAGCTGAGCGGTGGGGGAACAAAAGACCCGTCAAGAGGTACTGGTTCCTCGATCTTGCATTTCTGAACCACCAGCAGGTCATCCAAATACACTCCCTCATATATGGGCCCTGGGGGTACAGGTTCTCCATAAATAAGTGTTGTGCTGTGAGTGAGAAGACCAGCGCTCTCCAACAAGGCCTCATGCGTCGCTTGTGCGATGTCACAGGCATTCCGATCGCCCATTCCAAGGACTCGAAAACATGCTCTATATCGATAAGCAGTATCATATCCAAATTCGCGCACCAGAATAGGATCAACAATACGGCCAACAGAGTTATACCTAATCCAATTGGAGGGGAGTTCCAGAGAATAATAAAAATGTCTTAAATCATCTCCCGACCCCCGAAGGTATTCGTCTGGCTGCAACAATAACCGGGGAAAACAAGCACCAGCTGGCAGCTTTGCCCACGATAATCTGTTCATAGTGGCATTCTGTGGGCGTCGATCTAAGATCAGGCGATCTTCAACTTCGTTTTTGGGGACGCAAAACAAACCCGAATTTAACAAACGACCCGAAGAATCTTTGGGGAGATCACATTCCCGTACCAACACAACCATCTTGTGTTTCAACAATTTCCGCATCAACCCAATCTCCTCCTGAGGGGCAACACGGTGACAAGAGGGCACCACCGGATCCCACAAGGGCTCAGGCCGACGCAACGACTCCAGATTCTCAAAGACTGCCTTTCGATCTGCCGGCAAAATGCTTGCAGGGTTCACTGTTCCAGCCGCTTCAGGAATCGCCACACGATCCACTTGCACCTCTAAAGCTCCCGACAGGTTGGCGCCGGCCTCACTAAAATAGCCAGCAGCTGTACACTTCACCAAATCAAAAGCTTGTTCCACTGCAAACCGGCCGCCTTGTAACTCCAAAGTCCCACTCAAAAGGTCAAGGCTTCCGAATTCCTCCACCTCGCCCAGCCATCTATCAGCAAACCTCCGAGCAAAAGCCTCAGACTGATAGGTGACTGGCGGCTCACACACTCCTTCCCTACAATCAGGGCAACCCAGTTCCACATAGTTGCACCAAGCCACAAACGAATTGAGGTAGCGACGTGCCCACGTGGTCCTAGAAGAAAAGCCACTGATTGCCCCTTCAGAGTAAAACGCCTCCGGGTAAGGTAGAGAGCAGGGAAAAAGAGGAGCTGCTGAGCTGTCCGCCACAATGGACAACGCACCATGAGCACTTTCAAGCCAGGCGTAATAACTAACGAACTTTGAATTCTTGGAGCATCCAGACATCAAGGGATCCAAGCGACCCTTAAGCTGGTCATGCAAAAACTTCTTGAAATCAACCAAAGTGACTGAAGATGCTGAAGGATGGGATTCTAATCTCCCTCCTCGGCCTGGCTGGCATCCTTGGCTTCTTTCACTTTCTTCTTCAGCTTGGCCAAGGCGTTGACATACTCGCTGACTACGGCCATCTCCTCCTGCGTTCCTCCCCACTCCTTCTTCGTGAGTGGGTCGGCTATGCCTGTCAGAAGCCAGGCCACACTCCAGTCCCCACCTTGCAGCACACTTTGGATCTTCGACTTCATGTTCTGAGCTAGCTGAGCAGCCGCCACTTCGTGCTGACCGTTGCGTAGATATTCGTAGGCAATGGCATCCTGGATTGCGCACCTGTAGATTCCACGGAACTTCCCCCAGGGCTGTTTGGCCAGCCATTGACGAAGAGTCCAAGGCTGGCCGGGCACAATCCCCAACTCGGTGGTGATCTCCTTCTCGAACTTCTTGCAGATGCTGCCTGGCCGACGCTTGATCCGCCGGTGCAGGCGATGGAGTGTCACCACAGCTTTCATCCCTTTTCCAGAGATGGCATCGCTGTCGCTGTCGCTCTCGGAGCTGGAACCACCATGGTCGGTGGAAGCGCTGCTTTTTGCCGACGACTTGCGCCCCTTGCGGCCTTGCTGGGTCTGCTGGTTCAGCATGAAGCTCATCATCATCATAGGCATCAGGTCGGCGGGACTTTGGCCTTGAGCCAACCCTTGCTCCATCATAGTCATGAGGGCGGCGGAAGGATCCGTCTCCTTCTTCTTTGGCTTCGGCTCGACCCCCATTTTGGAAGTGATTGCTCCCTTGGCACCCGGGGCTAGCAACCCAATGGTCTTGGGAAAAGGGAGACCCCCTTCGCCATCCTCTGAGGACTCTTCTGTGTCTTCGTCGGAGTCTGGGGTGAGAGTCTTGCGAAGCCGGGCCATATCTTCTTGCACTGTTTTGGAAACTCCTTTGACCTTCGCCACTGGCTTCTCGGCTTCGCTGCTCACCAAAGAAGGATCTTCGAGGCCTTGCCAAGCAGCCAAGCAAATGGCTTGTTTGGGAAGGTGAGTTGCGGCGGGCCATCCTGCCGGGGTCACTGAAGAGAAATCACTGGTGGCTATCCTCAAGAAAGTCAAACTGGGCTGTGAACTGGCTGCAGGCACGGTCAAAATTTGGGAGATGCCAGCTGTGACTTCTGAACTCAATAATGCCACCACAACAGAATCTTCGCTAGCCTCCACTATTCGTCCAACCAGCTTGTGAGAAACGCCACCAGCCCCTTTCAGCAGGAAATAAGCCGCGGATCCAAGCGTCGCCATGGTCTGCCACCCCCTATCAACTTGAGCAGGCAAGTCAAAGGCATTGTGATTCATTCCCACGCTCAACCGGCATGCTCATTTACTCAACATTGGTGTTTGAAACTCTGTGCCATTAGACAATATTATATATATATATACACGTGTATATATATATATATGATGTATATATATAGTTCAAAATACAGCGGCCCTTGCTGAGGGTCAAGCGGCTCTTCCAGCTCTCCTGCCTGCGCCCGGTCAGCCAAGCGCTGCAAAGCCTGTGCGAAGCGCTTGGACGATTGAACTCCAACGCTTCATCGCTTCATCGGATCCCTTCCCTGAAAACACCCCACCCTCTCAGACAAATGTTGACTAAGAAAATACAAAGAATAAGCATGAATAAGCTCTGTTTCAGCATCCAAGACTGAATCAAGTCAAATCTGTGCAGCTGCAAGAGCCGCTTTTTTGCAGCCCATTGCCACCATCTTCTAAGCACTTCCTGCAAGTAGCAGCCATATCTCAAGCTATGAAAAGGATTTAGAGATCTCAAACTGGAGCATGAAATCTCTCGGAGATTGGGGTACTTAGTTTCTTTTTGCTTCAAGACACTACAAAGGCATTTACAGATCAAAAAAACCTGCGTTTCTATATCTTCAACGGAAGGATCAAAACTTGACATGTTCGAGCCAACAGCACAGTCCTGGAAGTCAAGGTGCTAGGCTAAGGTGGCTTGGAAGCCCCTGTGCAGTTCCTCTCTATCAAGATTTCGACCAATGAAGATGAGCCTGAGACACGTGCAAGGATTCACGGGATGCATCAAAAAAACAACCTGCAATGCTGCAATGCTGAGCTATGCTGGCATCCTGAGGCTGACCACCAACAACGAAACTTTTATATAGATACAGTACTTTGCATCAGGCAGAGCCAAAGGCTTCTTGCAATCTTAGTCATCTTAGTCACATCATCGACATCATGTCAAGTCTTCAAAGTCAAATGCTGTTACAGCAAGGCTCAGCAAGGGACTTGTTGATCCGTTCTTCTCCACCCCAATCATTCTGTGGCTGCCCGCCGAAGATCATGTGGATGCCTGACTTGGTGCTGTTCCAGATCTTCACGGACACTTTCAGCATCAGATTCATGCTCCCGAGCCTAAATATGTGAATAATATATGTGATAGGTCTTGCTATTCAGGGTCAACTGGAATATTTGTCCAAAAGAGCAGCTTGATCAATCCATTGCTCAATCATACTCAATCGATAGATTGATCAAAAGCGTTGCATTCTCCATCTGTTTGTGCCTTGGAAGACAAACCGTTGATCACAGCCCTTCACCTTAGTCTCGAAGTATCTGTGGCTGCTTTGAAACATGCAACCAAGGGAATGGTTTCCAAGGCAGGCCTTCCTCAACAAGACGGATCCCAATGTGTCTTACTGGTGCTCCAGTTGCTTAAACTTTCTGTGCGTTCATCTGGATTCCTTGTTCCAGCATGTCTTCGTTTCCACGAGGTCACAGCGGCCATGTGTTTCTGAATCTATGATTTATAAAGAGTTTACATAGAGTTTACAAAATGCATCAAAATGCCTTGGTGAGAGGATTGCTCTTTCAGCTCTTGATTCTGATCAGGTCACTGCCAAAACGCCTTTTGTTCGAAAGATGTCAGTGCCACGTTCACGCAGAAGCGTTGCAATCCAGCTGTTCAGCTTTTCTTGATCGCATTCACCAGCACACTCGATACCGACCTTAGGCAGGACCATGTGTCGGAACCATCGTTGTCGCTAGGCAGCTATATGCACTTTGGCTGAAAGTTGATTTGCTCAAGTCCCAAGTCCCAAGTCCCACCATCATCTTCATATTCATCTTCCGCATCATCCTCATCCTCCCATCTGGCTTCATGACCCAAAGAGCCCAAAGCCAAGTTGGATGCCATGGATGCCATGGATGCCATTGGATCCTCCCATTGGGCCAAAGGGCAGAGCTGACGGATTGATCGTGCTGGTGATCTTGATCATCCTTCAGGAACCCGGCATCGCTCTCGAGGACGCGGTCCAGGGAGAAGCCTCTGATGCCTGGGTCGCAACGCTTCACAGCTTTGCACCATACGAAAATATCGAAATCCATTGAGATCCTGCAGTATTGCGGCACCAAATCCACCCAAATCCCATGAAAGAATTCAAACAACTGATTTCTATGTTTGAAACGAGAGTCCAATGATCTCATCAACCTGCACATTGGAGTTCCTTGGAAAGCTGCAGCGTCTGTCTCTTCAGGCCAGCTTCAATGCATCAATGACCGTTGTGACTGTCCCAAGGTAAACGGCTGATACTCCCACTGCGACCTCCCAGCAGCAATGCCAGCATGGCTCTGGGTGTAGATCATGGGTGCTACGCCATTGATCTTCCGAATCTCTCGAGTCAGTTCCGCAAGCTCAGTTTCGGTGACCTGAAGAAAACAAATCCCAAGAATCCTGTCATATCCTTCAGTAGCGAACACTTCAAGATAGTCTATCGATTTGCATCCTCAGCACCGAAACCCATGGCATGTACGGTCTCCCACTAAGTTCTCGCACCAAATCCGTCTTGTTGACAATGATGCGGTCAGCGAAGGCAAGTTGCTCAACGGCCTCGTTCTCCACACCGTCAGGTTTTTCTTCGTGCAAGTGTTGCAGGCAGTGCTTCGCATCCACTACAGTTATGATGCCATCCTCGCCAAGCCGCAGAGCGACCATGGCCATGTAGCCAAGCTTCAAGCTCTATCAAGCTCTACACATCAAAAATGTGATATTGACTGCTGTTTGAATCTTATATTATATATATAATACATTATACAATATTATACAGTATTATTAAAAATCCTTTGTGGAGTACACAGCTCTGATGCAGCAGTTTCTAAGAACATCAACCCAAGACATGTGAATCTCAACATGTCAAGTTGATTGCGTCACAAGTTCAGTCGAGTAGGTTCCAAGGAAAGGATGGCAACCATCATACATCCTACTGTCATGGTGTCAATCCTTTGCCGTGCTATTTTATCTATTCTAGAGAAAAATGGTGCACAACCGTGACTCAGTTTGAATCTGAGTCGGAGTAGGACTTGTCCCAGAAGTTCATGACCCTTTCGGCCCGTTCAGCCTTTTTCTTCTCCCTCTCTGTCCAGGCACCAGGGTGATTCTCGCCTGGATCACATCATCTGCAAAAAAAGTTTGGGCCACAGGTGCAGGATCTGCTAATCCCGTGGTTTCGATGATGACTCCATCCAGCTTGTGGCCGTCTAGAGTGGTCTTCTTCAAAATGCTGCGAAGACCTTGAATGAGGTCACCTCTGACCTCATGCAGTTGCTCACCGCAAAGAGGAAGCACGAAAAGTATCGAAACACCACAAGTGTTTTGAAGATTTTTGAAGTGTGCCACTTTGCTATGACAAATTGTGACAAGTTGCTGTGCAACAAATGCAGCCGTTGTTCATCTCGATGATCTGTTCGGCTCCGAGGTCTTCTCGCCGAGCGATCAATTTGTCGTCAATTCCAATTTCGCCAAATTCGTTTTCGATTACTGCAAAGCGCTTCCCGTGTGTTTCCTACGCAAACACAAGAATAATGTTTGACACAAACTGTCACTGGACCTAACCTGTTGTGCACTGTCGGATATGCTGGATGAATATGTATTATATCATTATTGTGCTTCCTGCTCTGGCTAAGACTGTAAAAACAAGCCAGAAGGTGCGTCAGGCAAAACAAGTGTTAACTTAAAACATCTTAAACTTAGAAGTGTTTCATTCCATTCTTCCTTTCCATTCTTCCTTTCCACACGGACAGACTTTCAGTGCTGACTTGGATCTGATAATCACTCCAAGGCTCTCGGAGAATGTGATTTAGCAAGGTGGTCTTGCCAGAGCCCAAGAAACCAGTCAAAATGTGCGCTGGTACCTCCGCAAAGACTTGATGTCAAAATATGTCAAATGTGTTCACATGTTTTTACGAAATTTCAAGATGTTCAGACTGCAACCTTGCTTCAAAGCAAGACGCCGTCAGGCTGTTGCATAAATGTTCGTGCTAGTTGACTCTGATCACTCTACATGGCCAGGTTTGCCCCTCCTCCCCAATGTGGCAGCAAAGCATTTTCATGTAAAAACAAACGTGGGAAGTATCGCACTTGCATCTCAGATTCGTTGCCTTGTTTTGTGCGGCTGCCAGGGCTTCTTCTGCTATGCCTTCCTCCTGAAAAATGCGATTCGTGTTTGCATGACTTATCTCGCTCTTCCACTGAATGTCGTGAAAACTGTCATTCTCCACTAGTTGGGATTTGTTTTTGGGACTAGAGTCTCGAAGGGCCTGGTACTGCTCCAATTTCGTGCACTCTTCCTGCAAGTCCTTCACTCGTTTTGCCTCTCTTGGCAAAGCCAAGGAAGGTGTCCAAAGAGCTTGGGAAATCGGGAAGCCATTCTCTTCTTGTCATTCAAACCGCTTCACATCTCTTACAACGCGCATAGATACGGTGGGATCAACAGTAGGGACCAAAACCGAAACCTTGTTCAACTGCCGGTGGATAGGTTTATGATATTTTATGATTTCGAGCGGTGGTCATACCGATGAGTTACACCTGTATCCTGTACTCACTTTGCGTGGAATCAGAGGTGTGGATTCATTAATTGTATTTAATTGATTGGAATGGTCATCGTCTCTTTTGGCACCAGCTTCACCGGATCTCCGATTGTCAGCCAGCCTCTGGGGCGAGTTCCAGGGCTGCTGCTAACTCCTGAGGCACCCGAGGGGGAAAAAAACTCGTTGGAATTTCCCACGTTGACATACCATGGAACTTTAGGATTATTCTCTACGACTCTACCATGATCTCTACCACAACTCTACCACACCTCAAATACTCCTACACCTCCGCCACTACACTACTGCCACACTCTTGCAAAGCACGTGCCACACCTGAAGCGAACTTACTGCCACACTTTTGCCACACCTCCGCCTCAGGGTCGCTGTTCCTCAGCGAAACCTGTGCTACGTAGACCTGCACTGTACTTGTTACACCCTTACTGGCACATACATACTTATCAAGGTTTGGCGTTTGAAGCATCCACAAACTTCAAAACCTGGATCTGCTGCTAGTTGAAGAGAAAAGGGACGGGAGAAATCGATTGGCGGTGCGTCAGTGATTCAACTTGCCAAAAATACAGTATTGAATTTGACTAACCAATGCAGCTCAGTGGTAATGTTTCAATAGCGCTGAATAGGACACAGCTACAATGTTACAGTTTCATACATCATGGAAGCACAGACTTTGACGATGGCAGCGGGAAGGTTCAAGCTTTACAGCAGCTCCAGGCTTGGCAGCAGCATGGCAGGAGCTAGCAGCGCGAGAGCCCTTATTTTTCAGCTGTAGAGAGAATGCTTACATTGTTATCTTTATTTTTATGTTCAAGCGCATCGCATTCCAAGTATGTTGTGTTTTTCTTTCGGGCTGCTGCTCATGGTCCTGTCAGCTATGAACAATCTTGGAGTGCACATAGTGTACATGGTAGCAAAAATTGTATTTAGAAATACATATATATATATATATATACATATTTATATATATATATATACATATATATATATATACATATTTATATATATACATACATATATATATGGTGAAATGCTCAAAGCCTCCTGACAAGGCACGTTGGAGGCACGCTTCAAACCACCCAGATTCATCAAGATGTCTGCGCGGGTGGCCCAAAGATCTGCAAGGTTCTCTGCAGCATCGCCCAATGAATCTCTGGTCTCCTGACAAACCCCCTGGACACTGGATGGATCGGATGGACCCTTTCGAAAGTCACAAAAAAAACAGAAAAAAAAAACACATGACATATATGTGCTAAGCGCTGCTATGGTCACATATATGGGCCATATGGGGTATGGTGATCATGGTGATCATGGTGATCCATCCCACAGGGGATATCCATACTAACTCGTCATGGGTAGATCCCAGTGATGGCCATCCATAAATATGGGATACTCCAACCTCTGACCATAGCAGGCCATAGCATATATCACTCCTGAACAAAACGCTGCGGCTCGGTGAGCAGTTGCCCAGGGCGATCTTTGGCCGCAGGCAGATGTGGCTCAAAGGCCTGTTCAACGGCAAAACGAAGCAGAATGAGAACCATCTTTCACCAGGAAGGGTGCAAGTGACTGGGTAAGTGATGGCAACTGCATTCATTGGGTCACATGATGTCATTTGACGGCTCTGATTCCGCATCAAGATAGCTTTCCAGCATTTTCCAGCCTCTAGCGCTGCATTGATGAGCTGCACCGCCTCAAAGTAGCGGGACTCCTGCCATGATCGACCATGATCGGCCAACTCAGATGTCTCAGCAAACATGAACAGTTGATAACATTTCTGCCACAGCTTCCGCTATGCTTCTCCTCACAAGCTGTCTTTGCAGCTCCCAGCTTTTCTCGCCATTCATCGCAGGAGACAGCTGTACAAGACAAAGCCATGGCCACCAAGGCCCCAGAGCACACTGGGACACCTTTCCTAGCTGCGAAATACTGAAATACTGCAAATATTATATATATATACATATAATTATATATATATGTGTGTGTATACATAAGATATTTTCTACAAAGCAGAAACTTCAAGAGAAAGTGATCCTTTTGGTAGCTATATAACCAAGGCCTACTTGTGGTAAGCTGATGTGTATCGGTGCCTTTGGAGGCCAACGCTCCTTTTGGAAATAAAGTCCGCGAAGCAAATTGAGCAAAGCTGAGCCACTTCACTGTGAACGAGTCGCATTCACAGCCTCTTGAATGGTAAAAGGACTTCGTCAGCACTGGAATGGTAAAAGGCAACTCGCATGGTTTGCTCTGGAAGAGCATTGTCTGAAAGTGTCAGCATGTGAAAGTGTCTGAAACATAGAGGTGACATGAGCTGATTCCTGCCCAAAGCCATTTCGTGAGAGGTGGCCCCAGGTAGTCCTAGTGGTAATGTGATGGCGTGTGATGATCCCTGTGTGCTTCGTTGGAATTGACATCTGACTCTGCCTCCTTATCGAAGGCCATGGGTTGCTCCTTCGGTTTCTCCTCCTGCAAAGTGAACCAGGAACCTCACACTCGGCAACCAAGGACGCTTCCAGACTGTCCAGGCTCTCTTTGGAAGATGTATGACGACATAAACATATTGATTGATATTCTACACATATACAGGATACACATATTGTTAGATGATAATATTTGTTAGTATGTTAATCATGTCTAACTAGAAATAATTGTATGTATAATATAATATATATATATGTTGTATATATATATAAGTTGCACACGCCTCTTTTGTTCACCGCATCATTCTGGTTTCCATCGGCAGCTTTGCAGTTTTGTTTGCATGAGCTGCTGCATGATCTACCCAAAGCCTGACAATCTATCAGGGCGGGATTGCGCAGCCGGGGTGGGAGCTTGAGCGGCGCTTCTCACATCTGCTGATGCACTTGAAGTCAAGTTGCACACGCCTCTTTTGTTCACCGCATCATTCTGGTTTCCATCGGCAGCTTTGCAGTTTTGTTTGCATGAGCTGCTGCATGATCTACCATTGACCCCATGCGCCCCATGCTCCTGATTGTCTTGGGCTTTGAAAGATATATTCCATACTGAAGGTGGCAACCCAGCATGGAGATAACTGATGGCGACTTGTAGGACTCTGGGAAATGCACTTGCCAGAGTCTGGATCCTGTCTCTCTCACCTTTTTGCAGCTTCTCGGTGTATGTCACGTACATCACCTCCTGCAAATAGATTTCGCAGACTTTGATGGTTACCCATCTTCCACGTCTGCGGACCAGATCAATGTTGTCAGTTGCGAGGAGCAAGTGTGTCGCGCCTCCGGGCCTGAGTGAACCAAGATCGAAAGGTCGGAGGCCATCCTGTCGAACTGAAGGCAGCCCTAATTCCCTCAGCAAGCAGGTGAACCTCTTTCGCAGTGTGGTTGCAGACAGCGGCCAGAGCTTCTTCTCCGAAGGGAAGTCAGCATAGGTAGCTTGCAGCAAACTCACAATGTCTGGAGGGTCAACACGGGCGGCCTGGTGCCGTGCCGCCCTCCCCCTGGTCTTCGGCATTCTGATTCTAAGGAGTGCAAATGTTGTGCCTGGAGCTGCATCTGACGGGAGAATAAGATCTCCTCTTGTTGCCATGATGGTCTCCCCGATCCGCAGGATTCCAGTCCATGTAAGCGCCAGCACACAAGCCTCATAAGGCCAGCCCCAGAGGATCGCTGTTGCCAACATGGCCAGGAGGATACTCAGGGGTAATGCAGGATGGTGCTGAAACGGTTCGTCCGCCAACCAAGCAAAAGCTAAGTCCCATGCCGGTGATAACTGCTTCCTCAAAGCAGGTCGAAAAGTTGCAATCGCATTGATTGTTTCAGCAAACTTCCCATAGGCCCTCCCAGCAAGGAACATCTGCTGACCATACTGAATCAAATGCTTGCAGATCTCTTCAGGGTCTGCAGGTTTCGCAGTCAAAAGCGGAGTCAGCAGGACCCCCTGAGACTCAAACAGCCATGTCCCAAACTCGTTCAGCAGCTTCGTCCGTGCATCCAAAGTTGCCTTCCGAGCCACACGCGTAGGCAGGATACCTTGAGGGTCACGGTAGCCAGCTCGTCTGATATCAGCTGCTGAGGAAGGTTCCATGGCTGACGCTCCGACGGGCCCGACCCAAATCCAACGCTCAGGGGCAACGGCTAGGAGACACAAGACACTCCAAAACCCAGCGCACCGACCAACTTTCCAGACACGGCAGAGACACGGACTGAGGAGAAATCCAGTGAGAAGTCCAAAGCTGAGGCTGACACTAGGGAGGTAGCTGGGCATGCTGCAAAGGAAAGTCCAGAGGAAAGTCCAAAGTCCAGCGAGGAAAGAGCAGAAAATCCAATGGGCATGGAGAGGGATAGAGAGGTAAGGGGCTGTGCCAAAATTCCACGGGAGAAAACCAAAAACCTCATCGAGAACCCATGCTCGGAGCTGGAAGGCTGCCGTCCCAAAAATCCAAAGGACTAAATCCAAAGCAGCTTGAAACCAACCTGATAGTGAGCCCTGCCCTATCTCAAATGGTACATGGCAAAACGGACTGGCACAATCTGTCATGACCTCATGTGTGCTTTCAAATCCAGGCCTGAACTCAAAAGCTTCAACTCCGACAAAGTTGCTGAGGAGGAGGACCGCGACAAGACGTACCCAATTTGCGGCAACTTTTGACAGACTCGAGGCATGCAAAAGCTGAAGCTCCCGTACATCGAGGAAGCCAGAAAGCCCAAACCCGCAAGGCGGCCGGACAAGGCAGTCTCTGGTTGGGTCATCCGCAACATTCAGTCTGGTTGGGGCAAAATTCCAGGCCATCTGAACATCAGCAGCAGTTTGAAGAGCAGCTGACATTTTGCAAACCCTTTGGAGGCCAAACGAAGTGCTGCGGCCCTTTGCCAAAGCGCCCTTTGCAACTCTGGAGTCCAAAAGTCCATTGACCCTGTGCGACTCAAACCGAGTCGACGCCTCTCTGATGATCTCAAGGGCAGATCTGGCCTCAAGGACATTGATATGGGATTTCCTTCTCCATGCCCAGCAGCGCCTGACCCTGAACTGTCTGGAGATCAGCACATCGTTGACAACAGCACTCTCGTACCCAGTGACAGGCGGCTCATCATCGATGGCGCCACAGCATCGCAAAGCTTTCTTGAAATGCAGAGCCAAATGATGGGCAAGCTCATGAGTGTAGACAGCAGAGGCCTTTGTGTAGCTGCCTTCGATCTTCACATGGTCATGCCCTCCAGGACAACGCACTTCAAGGGACTGGCTATCCAGGGCATACGAGAGCAGCAAGAACTCCTTTCTGTGAGGCGAGCCAAACTGGCAGGAAGCGATCACTGATTCCTCAAAACCGATCTCGAGGAGCCGGAGCCACTGAGGCAACCACGCCATCTTTGATCTCCTGGGCTGCTCCTTTCCGCAAGGCCTACGGTGTCGCCTACCGTGGCGCAGGAGCGGAAAAGATCTGAATGCCAAAAGGTTCCCATGCTCAGTTCTCGGCTCAGACGGGTCAAAACCAAAAGGCTCCTTGTAAGATCTCAGTGCCGGATATGCTGCTGCCGAAAAGGTTGTGCAGGGAGGCTCAGTGAGGAAAGAGCGAAAACGCCCAGACTCAATCATATGGAAGGCCCACTCAAGCAGTCGAGGCTGAGTCATGTCATAGTGGCAGGAGGCATCAAGGTCAAGTGGAGGAGCAACACACAGGCCTAGTCTGTAGGCAGCTTGGGAAACACGGCCTGAACCACCAAAGAACTCGACAAAATCGTAGTACATGAGCAAAGGCCTTTTGGGTTCGACAACGAACTCACATGCTTCCACATCGCCAGACAACTCTTCTCCCGCTGCAGCAAGAAGGTCGCAGGGGAAACTGTCAAGCTTGGAGTAGGAGCCCTTCTTGTCTGCTCCAACCCACATAGCCTCAGCGACCTTCTCTTCCACACTTGTACAGACAACGGCTCCTTTCCCAAGAGAGGCATCAGACGCAAACACATAGGGACACATGCTTGTGGCAATGTTCGTACTGATGATGGGGGCCAGCGCTCCAAGCATGATGAGCTCAGTTCTGACTGCAGGACTCTGGTGAATCACATAGTTCTTGCCAATCTTCTCGGCCTCTGCAGCTAGGGCAAACATTTCATCAACTGTAGCCATGAGACACCGCTTGAACATCAGGACTGAAGTCCAATTTCCAGCAAGTCTTGACAACAGCCTTGAAGAGGTAGAGGCAAGCCTTGCTGCACGCAGGCTTAGAACGGAAAGTCCAAGCCGCTTTGACAGTGGTGCCGCAACTGTTGTGAGTCCCCTCCTAACTGCAAAACTGGAGGAGTCAACTTCGGCTCCGGCCGCCTTGAAAAAGGTTTCTGCTTCCACATCTTTCTCAGGAGACCCAGGTAGCCTGTGGAACTCATAGGCCTCTCGAGCAGCTGCTAGGGCCTTCGCCGCAAAGGAGGAGATAGGCTGTGAGTCAAGCCTTTCCTTCCCAATCGCAAAGAAATCATCGATGATAAGGCCCTCAATCTCATTTCCAACAGGGAAAATCTGGTGGCCCTGCAAACGCCGCTCAGCAACCAGCAGCCCATGAGATTGAAGCAAGGCCTCATGCGCTTGAAGTGCAAACTCAACGCCCAAATGATCGCCTTGAAAAAGTGAACCAAAAGCAGCATACCAGCATCCAGGCTCCTCCGGGGCAGGCGGCAAAAATCCAAATCCATCGCCAGTCTGCTCCTGAGGCTTTCGACGCCGAGATGCGGAGGCCCCGCTCTTCTTGAAGGTCTCAGCGGCCTTGAAGTCAACAAGCCGGCTCTCTGCAAACGCGAAGGGCAGCATGTTTGACCTGGCCCTCTCTGGTGTGACTGATGCCTGATGATAGTAGTCACGCCGGTCCGTGACGCTCGCAAAAAGCTGCTCCTGAAAAGGTCTGACCCTCAAGTTGCACAGCAAAAACCCAGGAGGGAGGTAGGCCGATGGCCCATCAACTGACCGTTCCCGAGCATTTGGTATGCGACGATCACCTATCTGTCTGTCCACCTCCTGGTTCTTGTACGCATTGAAAACTCTGCTGTAGTGGCCAGGCATGATAGGCGACTTGAAAAACCTCAACAGCCCTCGTGCATCCCATAGGCGGCAGAGCTCAAGGTTTTCATCTTCATCCTCATGCACAAACGAAGGGAAGGCGAAGTGCGAAACATCCTCACCGTGGAGCAAAAATCTTGGTTCTTGAAATGGCAGCCAAAGTGGGCCCTCCAAAAACTTCTCCATGGGCCATGCGCCATTTCCGACCAGCTTCAACCTCTTTGCATCCAAATTCCTGTAGGGCGCAAGTTCAGGATGCTCTGTGGTGGAGAGCAGGTCAGGGTCCTCAGAGAAGAGGGCAGGCTTTTGGGCCACATAGGTGTTGTTGAACTCCTCATTCTTCGCAAGAAAGTTCTCCAACTGGAAGATAGCAGCACCTAATTCAGGGCCGGAGCGACCTGGTACGACAGGAAAAGTCTGACCATTGGCTCCACACGCAACCAAAAGAGAACGCAAGCGCTGAAAACATCTGAAGTGCCAGGCATTAGGTCTCCTCCCAATCTCAAGAGCTGATGGATGCCGACCCAAGTATAGATAGTTCAAACAATACACAAGGATATGAAGAACCCTCTGCTTTGCTAAGGTCTGCAGCTTCAACTTCGAAAGACCAGGGCCACTGCGATCAAAACATCCAGGGTGAGGAGCAGGCAGTGGAAAGGTCGCGGAAGGCAAGGAATCAACCTGCCATGATGCGGTGAACGACTTTGCCAGGTGCCAAGAAAAAGCTGTGCGACACCTGGTAATCCATCTAGGCAAACAAATGGCCCACTTGTGAAAATCCATATTCTGGCGAAGAGGGCTTGGCTCCAGTCCCTCATCTGTGCAATCACCAGAATCATCATGCATGTCAGTGGCGTCAGGGTTCATACACTTGCCTCTGTCTCTTCGGACTGAGTCTGTCCTTTTCCCTTTCCTTTTCGCTTTGGCTGGGTCTTTGGCTTTGGCTTTGCAGTCTCGGAGGAAGCATCCAAATTGGCCCTTGGGCCTCCGGTCAGTTCCGCCCGCTTTGCACTGATCACCTCCATTTCCTTCAGAAACGCCAGGGATGATGTCACCCAACGTTGATCGGCAAGGGGTGCAAAACTTCTTGCCCGGCTTGTGCTGGATATCTGACGGCTTTGGAAGATGGCAGCCGGAGGGTCCTCCTGTAGACATAGCAATGTCGCCAGGTCCATTCGGCCCCCATCCAAATTCGCCTGTTCGATGGAGACCGCCAAGAGGGCGATGGTGTCCCTCACGGCAGGCAAATTGTCCTCCATGAGGAAGTCGAAGGCTGTCATGACCTGGTACTGCAGCTGTCCTAACTCCTTCTGCTTCCCATAGCCTCCGAATCTTTCTAGATAGCGAAGCCCGGATATCCCTCTTGCCATCAGAGCAGCTGGGGGTGCATCCACTGAACTGGTAGGTGCCATCCTTCGTGCCATCTGGTGCAACACAGCCGTGAAAAATGTCCCCTTGTGAAGGGCCAACTCGTTCTGAAGTTTCGCCCGTCCCGCTGCGCCGCGAGTACCCATCGAGGGGCCTGAAAGCTCGGTCAGGGGATCTCCATGTTGTGCCGCAATCTGAGCCGCCAGTGATGTCAGCGCCTTCGACTGTTCCAGCACCGCCAAGGCCAATCTGGAGTCGCCGCTCGGGTCTGATCCTGTTCCCAGGACCTGCTTCTCTGATTCCAAGGCTTGTAGTTCTTCCGGGCGGGCATCGTCCATCAGGGAACCCAACAAACCAGGGGTCTGCAAGGCTGCTGTGCGAGGAGGAGTGCCAACCGCCTTCGCAATTGATCCCAGCGTAGATGCCCGGGGCAAATCCAAACTCGCTCCCAAAGGCCGGAGGCAATGGAAGAGGCTGACTGGAATGGCAGGACCTTTGATTCCATGAAGTCCTGCCGCTTTGTGATGGTGTCCAACTGCTCCGCAATCCTTGGCATAAACTCCACTATGCCCTTGATCTCCGCAGCCAACGAAGCCGTCGTCGGGCGCTTTTGCTTTGGACCAGCGGCGGAAGGCGTAGCCCTTCTTGTTGGAGGCTTTGATGCCCTGGGTGGCCCCGACTCTTGCTCGATGTCCTCCAGCTCTTCGGGGGTGTAGTATGCCGCCAGATCGGGTAGAGCAGCAAGCCAAGTTCGCACTTGAGGCATAAGGGCGTCTAGAGCAGGCAGGCTGAATGGTGAATCGTCGTCGAAGTTGAAAGCAATCTCTTCGGACGCCAAGGGCCTGCGCATGTGGCCAAGCACCTGAGGAAGGCAATCCACCACCAAGACTTCGACCTGGCCGCCAGTGGCCATCACCAGCCCTCCATCTTGTATACCACTTGGGACCACGCAGTGAAAGGACGGGCCAAAAACCGCGGCCTCGTCCCCCTCGTTTCCAGCCTTCACCACGTCCTCTGGCAAGAAGGTTGCAGGCATTGCTAAAAGGATGCCTTCTTCCCTTTTCATCAGAACCAAAACTGTGCATTCTGCATCGCCATCCTCCGGAGCTCCTAGATGCCAAGACAGGACATAAGGCTCCAGAGCATCTGTCGCCACAGCCAGGGCGCTCATATCCAACATTCCATCCATGGTGTCCATCCCTATGCACTGATGTCAAAGTCAGCGATGGATGCCCCTGCAAGGTAAATCCTTGCCTCCTGCTCAGATGGGAAGGCGTGGGACACAGAGGATGACGTTGCCAACTCCCCCACAACTGCCCAGTAGGATCGAGCCGACTTGAAAATGGTCGGCGTGCTGAGGCCCTCTGCTCTGATGACCACGTAGTAACGAGGCCGAAGATCAAGTTGAGGGGAACGGTTAGGAGAATGCACACGGCCAGACACCACCGCCGCCGCCCACTGACCAGCAACCCAGGCGCGCTTTGCTCGCTCCACGCCCACTGTCGAAGAGCCACAGAGCTTCTCGCCGGCCTTTTGCAAGTAGGCTGGACAAGCCGCAAAGGTTGATGCGATCTGGTCTCGAGTTTCAAGACGACCAGAGACACTAGCCACAGGATCCACCTCCGAAACCAAGTCAAATGATCCCTCAGAAGGAGGACGCTCAGAAGAAGAGCCAGGCAACTGACGAGCAGTGATATCCTTGATAAAGGCAGTGGCAGATGCAGGAGGTCCTTTGACCGTGATGGACAAGTCGCCCAGCTTGCACTTGATCTCAATCTCTCCTTCGCCGTCTGGTCGGCTCATGCAAATACTCAGCCAAGGCCGAGTACCTAGCAGTCACAGGATGGCCCTCAGCAGGCGATGCAGCAGGTTGGGGAGAGGCAAGGTGACCAAGAGAAGTCCAGAGAGTCCAGATGGTGAAGAGGGTCAGAACAACCCCAAGGCAAAATCCAAGGATTAGAACCAAGAGGAAGGAGGAAATGCTAGGCTGAGTGCAGTAAAGAGGACAGCCCCAGCCAAAAGCGTTTGTCCGTGCCCCTTCAAGAAACACCTGGACGACGGACAGAAACCCTTGAACCATCAGCTTGAGCGGCGCTTCTCACATCTGCTGATGCACTTGAAGTCATATACGTATATATATTATTACGTATGTGTGATTCTATATGTGTTGCAACGGATTGTCTGGTTTCAATTAAATTCTATCAGGGCTAAAGGCAAAAATTACAGTGACACATAATTACTTGGGAGTAAAACATTCCACATGCTTTCACAGGAAGTCCACCAAGACTTTAGATTACTAAGGGTCCTCAGAACACACTTTGTACTCGCTCATTTTGTACTTGCCTTACTTGTGATCTTCAATTGTGCTACACCAACTTTGTGCAGCTGGAACGGATGTCCTCCGGCTGATCCTCTCCCAGTGTGTAAGAGGTCCACCACCTGACCGATATTACACATATACCATCATATACATATTTATATATATATCAATATATAATATATCCACTGCTCGTCGTGGAAAATTAAGATTTTGATATGGGCGCTAGTTCAATGCATATTAGCTAAGGCTGTCGTAGGCGCGTTTGTTGGAAATGGTCCGTTCAAACACATCTTGAAATCCAGGGCCTTGCATAGTAGTCATTGAGATTCGCTTGCATCTGGTGGTTCTCTGGCCTCAGCCGTTTGCTGAGTCAAACTACCTCTGCACGATTGTCGGTCCATTCCTCTTGTGGCACCAATGTGTTTTCAAGTGTTTTCATGATTTTAATCCAATTTTGATCCCATGTCCTCTTGGTTTTCCTAAGTCTACGACATTCCTGGCACCGCCGCTGCCGCTGCAGCCTCGGAAAATGGACCAGATAGTGGAAGAATAGAATGTGTTTTTCTCCAAACATCTGGCTCTGAATTCGAACAAATGAGCTTGAAATGTGATCGTCAATGAGAAGGGTTGGCAGAGCATGACATGCTGGTCTATTTGCATATTTGCTCAAGAAGCGGCAAGAAAGGGCAAATTGCACTTAAGCCATCTTGTTCTTCTAGGTAGCTCCTGTTTGGTGAACCATTCGCAGACTCTTATCTGAGTACAGTATAGTACTGCACAGTGCAGCATGTTCTTGGGACAAAGCGCTTGTTTTTGCCACTTCGAAAGGGCATCTTTTCAAGTGCGATTTCCAAGTGCAAACCAAGGCTCTGCCAAGTGCGGCGGTGGTACTGGAGGCAGTTGACCAGCCTTGGGAAGATACTAAACAGCTTGCAGTAACGCGCATGTATGATGTGCAATCTACATCTTCTGCTACCGAAATCTAAGTATAGAAACTGCGAGCTTGCCAAATGCTGTATGTGTGCGAACCAGAACACTAGTGACTTAGTGGCAGCAATTGACCCTTGCTTGCTTTCTTGCTTGCCTCTAAACAAGGCGCTACATTCGCAGCACCGTTGGATATACTCACGCATGCCGCACACATGTTTTAAATTGTGTTTGCCTCCTTTTGTTATCTCTTCGGCTGCCGACTGCTCATGCTATTTGCTCCATCTCAGCCCTGAGCCGCTAAAGGCCTTGCACCCGCCGCCATTGCTGCCAGCACAGCCGGAGACTGGCACAGGCGGCTTAATACGGAAGTCTTTTGGTTGATTGACTTTCTCAACTCGCTCTGGGTTAAAGATGTCAGATGTGAAAAACTGGAATGTGGCTGGAACGTGACTGGAATGTGACTGGTGCTTTAGATACTTCAACGTTCAACGATTTGTCGAGTCGAGCTCATTTGAGCTCAGTTGAGCTCTTCACCGGTGCTCCAGGCATTGTCGGTAAGGACACCGCAGGCGAAAGGGGTCCTTTCAAAACGGTACTGGAAACAGGGGATGCAATTGGGAGCCTGGATGATCTTGGAAAATGATCTTGGAAAATATGTGCAAAGAACAGTGGCTTAGTAGGTCAATTGTGGCTGTGCAAAGAGAGAGGCTCGTTCTTGAAAAACAGAAAAACAAACGAAACTTATTTCATCTTAATTCTTATTTCATTGAGATCTATTGGTGGTGTATGGTGGTGTCTGCTGAGGGAATCCATTGGACAGCTTGAGCGACGAGTCCGTCCTTGTCGCCCCGGTGCAGTGACTTCCTTGCCAATCCACACTTAGCAAAGGAGAAAGCATGAGACAAACTGAATATCTTGTTATGCTGGAATCCGGTGATGTCTGGAACCAATGCCCACTACCTACATGACATGTCAAAGGGGGATTGGTACTTTGAAAATGGCTTCACAGTAACGAAAGGTGGCGTGCCCAAACAACCCTGCTGTCGCACTGTGAAGAAGTCCAAATGGTCCAAATATGCCTTTGTGATTATGTGCAAATGCTGCAAGAGAGATCTTGTGCTTTAAACGCTCCAATCTTGTCTGACGCCTCATTCTCATCCGCAGCTTTCAAGCCCTTCACGCCAGCCAGTGAGCCCAACCTCGCAACCAAGATATACCAAAGATTTCACAATGGCCCAACTGCATCCAACTGCCAACTTCTTCCTTGGATCTTCACGTCGATGCCCACTGCAATTTCTGGTTCTCTGTGGTTCTCCAACATGTTGTTCTCGGATCTGGCACATGATCCGACTGAGTGCCGGACGTGGCCAGTGACAAAGCACCATCGACCACAGCTTTCTAAGTGCGCGCAACTGTGTCAAACATCCGAATGTTTGCATTGAATTCATGGGCTGGGGCCCTGATTCGAACACAATTCGTTCAAGACTCAAGGCACTTGAGTACTCTAAGCGCTGTGTGCAAGGATCGCTCTACATGTCACAGCTTGACATGGAAGAAGCAGAAACATGAAGTGCTGCGTCGTAGTTACTTGTTCCGGGTGGGGCAAAACATTCTCCTGAACGTGGCGGTCTCCCGTCGGAAAAACATATGTTCCCGAAATTTCTGCTTAAGTTCAACTAGAAAAATGTCCCTCTTCAGCCTTGGAATTTGATCAGCTTCGGGATCTTGTCAACAATCATTGACAAGCCAAACAGGCTTTAAACAGGCTTTAAACAGGCATTGACTCGTTCAGGGTCTTCCAAGGTCGTCCAAGGTCGTCCAAGGTCGTCCAAGGTCCCGCACCACTGTCTGCTTGCATTTGGCCACCTCCTTCTCGGAGCCTCTCACAGTGACCCTGGCTTTGTCCTGCGGGCTGACCAGAACTGACCAGGCCGACCAAGCTGATGGCTGTCCCATTGAGGAAAATCATGCACCCAACAGTTCAACACCAACTGAACACACTAAATGAAATGCAATAGAGATGTTCCTCATCCTTCGACAAAGTCAACCTGATCCAACTTAGGGGGAGGGGGAGGGAGAGCGAGCGAGAGAGAGAGAGAGAGAAACCACGATCCACTGCAACAAAGAATCTAGGTTGTGCGTGGTTGTGCGTGGTTGTGCGTGGTTGTGCATGAGCATGCGGTGAAGAGAAAAGGTGCCAAGAAAAAGTTTGCGAAAACATCCACCCGCTGCCATTTTCTAGTGCCGCTTTTTCTTTCCTCAAAACAGCAACTTTCTTCAATCAAAAAGGCATCATTCTTTGGCTGAGAAGTTTGCCTTCACTGCTCACCACTGCGCCTGCTTGCAATACTTGACTTCTCTTCTGTTCTGCAAATCCGATGTGCTGACTTTTCCGTGAGACAGGCCCAAACTAGTGCGCAGCGGCTCTGTCTTGTTTCAAGCCCGCTGATCTATCCTCCTAGTTGCCAACCAAACTTCTCTGTGGAATTATCAACTCTTTCACGGGCAGTCAAGCACATTTCAAGATGTTGTCATTGGTACATCATGGGTAATGACGGAATGAAGAGCCTGCTGCGGTAGAAATATGCTGGTGAAGAGCCTTGAACAAATCTCCCTTTGCCATTGCTGCATCTACATATTGGCATTTATAAGAGCTGTGCCAACAAACCATAACTCCTGTGTACAGGACGTGGAAAACCGAGTCTACTTGAATTCATGCTGCCAATTTCAACGTTCCTTTGTAAAGCTTGGCAAGCGAACTCGGAGGATTCTGCTTCAAAAAGGTGTCAAAGAGGCCCGCAGCAAAAGGATTGGTACCAATATACAAAGAGGATATACCAAGTATGTTCCGCTGGAGGCACACGCAGTGCCTCAATGCTGTACGCCAAGCGTTACGCCAAGGGTGCTTTCTCTCTCCGAGGTGCACCGTTTGAAACGTTTGGAACCTCATGGAACCTCACACCTGAAACGTGCCAACACCGCCGCAAGGCTGCCGAAGTGTCAGAAGCTGCTGTGCTCAATAAGATGCTCAGCTGAGCTTCCCCAAGCTGAGGACATCTGACATGTTCAAAGCACTGTGCTGTCTCGGGTCGTCTTTGCCCCCGAGCAACACTGAATTCTCTGATTTTTCTGTAACATTCTTAACATTCTTAACATTCTTAACATTCTTAACATCTCATACCCGCCCTTAAGTAGTTGGATTCTGAGATTGACGAAATCGTTATCTACGAGCTTTGGTGAGCGCTTGCTATACTTGCACTTACAAACGCAATGCTCATGTGTACACTTCGGGTTGCTTGAATCCGTTGAACTGCTGAACCTGATACTATCTGGGTAGCCAATAGAGCAATGGAGCAATGGAGTGTCATGCTCTCATACTTCACACGGATCTAGATAAAACACGGAAGAAGAAGTCAATGGACAAGAGCTGAGCTCACGGCTCAACCAGCAACCCATTCTTGACAAAACTGCAGCAACCAACAACCAGTATCTGGATTCTTATCCCAGAATATCCACATGTAGCCTTCTTCGCAATCTGGGCTGAAACTGTGTTTTGCGAGATCTTGGGAGTGGGGAATCTGATGGAATCTGGACAGATCTTGACAAATCTTGAAATCTTCAACAAACTTTCCACCTTGGGGACATTATCCGCCTTGATCCTGTCAAAACTCTCGGCTCAGCTGGTCAGCTGGTGACCGAGAGGTCCCTCTCAGAGGGGTGAAGGCCATGCGACCCCGGGCGACTCCCCGCACTGGGATGACACTGTTGGGGCCCATGAACCAGTTCAAAGTGTTCAAAGTGGCAGCTTGGAAACTGTTCCGAAGAATGCATCCAAGAGAGCTTAATTGACACAAAGTAACTCAGCACTTGAATCAGAAATACTAAATATAGAGAAAGAAACTGACACTCTGCCTAGCGTATACATAGATTATATAGTGATATACACATTGTATTATCATGGAACGAAACTGAACAAATGCGGTACGTAAAAGCTCTGCAAGCTCCAGAACAAGTCCAATGCCAAGAAACAATTGGAGCCGATCTGAGCCTTTGTCGCCCATTTTTTCGGACACAAAGCCGCTAATCAATCTACTGTGGGTGAAGCCTCATCGGGAAGATGGCAGAAGTGGCTTTCAACCCCATATCCAAATGCTCCGACTCTTGCTTCAACAGTTTTGCACAGGGCCCAAGTGTTTTTTTGACTACGGAGAAATGTGCTGCGTCTCAAGGAGCGTTCGTGACAATGAAGTCGAAAGCCAAGACCATGATGAGAAACAAGTCTGCCGCTGATCAGAGGATGCAGGAGAGATTGCTCCTGTGTCCTTTCTCTCAAAGTTTCGCTCCGGGCAACCAGGCACACTGCAAGAAGACTTTAAACAATAGAAATTCATAGAATATCCATATATCATCAAAGATCATGAATATCAGGAATCAAGCTCTTGCACTGTTCCAATTTCATTGCAGAAATGCTCAGTGTGATTAGCTATGGAACTGAGCATTGCTAGTTAGGGGTCCTCTTGCAATCGTTATATATCAAGTGCTCAGCTAGAAGAATGGTGTCACCTTGTCTCGCCCCATTGCCATCGAAGCCAGTGATTTCGCTGGACATAGGAGGTCTCGAGTTCCATCATGTTCCATCATAAGCGAGCAAACCTCAGCCAAAGCGAACGGCAACTTGCAAGAAGCCAGGCAGCTTTCCCACAGATTCAGAATAGCCATAGCCGCGCCTCCAGCCATCTGATGGGTGCCTCACAAATCGAGCATGAGCTACTTTGCTTTGACCCCTCAAAACCTCCAGGAATTGGCAGATTGTCATGGGCAACACGGACTACAATGCGATGTGTATAAAAATAGTATGTCACTGATATATTTGTATATGACTCATCTGAATTCACCGACAGAATGTGACAACACGTGAAATTGTATAAGTATATTATGGCAAAAATCTTGCAAGAAGTGAATAGTCAAAGAATCGTCGGGTGACACCTGTGATGCAATGCACGAACAGCAGCAGTTTTTCCACCAATGCATACAACAAAAAAACACAAAACACAATTCCGCAATACTGACTGTAATGAATGTGGGTTTGCCTCCGAAGCGCCAGCCCCAGTCCTGCCTGTGCAGGCCATGAGCGCGTGCCTTCACCATTTGTGCCAGTCTGCTCAGCCTGCACAGGGCTGCCCAGGCACTCTTGAAATCTCTCGAACCCTTTGCCTCCTGGCTGAAGTGCCAAGTGGATCCCAATGGATCCAAGTGGCAATTCACAAGACTCTGAAAGAGTATTCTTGGATAACTGTGTCTGACAGCGCGCATGCAGCATTTTTTTCCAAGTAAGGAGCCGACCACGCCAGCCCAGAAAATTGTCAGTCTTTGTTCCCAAAGGGAATACGACATGCAGCATCTTTAAAAATGCCGATCTACTGGGCAAATAGGTAAAACATATAGGTTTGGCACTACAGCATAGCTACCTCAGCATTGATCAGTCGCCCATCTTGCCTGTGCTCCAGGTGTCAGCGATCTTCAACAAAGTTGGCATTCTTCAGGATTTGAATTTTGGTTTGATGCCGACCCATTGATCGAAATGTCGTTGAAACATGTTGAAACCGGAGCAATGCGGCAAGGGAAGTGTTACCTTTTCAGGTTTTCAAAGGGCCTCTCGGCCGCTATCTACGCTATCTACAGGGTTCAGTGATGCCCTTCTCAATCTCATCCAACAGGCGCTGGATTCGAAGCGATTCAGCCTTTGTGAACCTTGAGGTTTGAAAAGAGCACAAAACGAACAAAGCGAACCCTGAAAGGAGAATCATGGAGAATCGTGGATGGAAAATCAGTTTTGCTGCTCGACACTATAGAAGATTCTTTACAGAAATTGCACTAGCACCGTGCGTCTTGCAGTTAAATCTTTCGAGCAGCACTCACTCATTCAGCGATGTTTGTTAGATAAATACAAAGATGAAACTAGACGACGGATGGCCCGAGAACGAAGAGGAGCAAGTTATCCAGTGGTTAGAACGATGCAATGCATCTAATAAGCATGTATCAGATACGTTATAGGCAGAAAAAAAGGAGAACGATAACGAATGAAAATGTTGCAAGCGATTATCAAAAAGAAGAAAGAGACAAGCTGTCCAGATGCCAAGATAAAAACTGGAGAGACACATTGAAGCATTTTTACTTACACAGAAAGAAAGCAAGAAGATAAACATTGCGAAGGACAGGTTGTATGAAGATGACAGGGTGCTGGAAAGAGAGTGATGGAGAAGATGTAGGTTGTAGGATGTGAAGATGTAACACAGACGCCTTTACACACAGACACTTTTACGCAGAAACGCTTTTACACACGGACGCTTTACAGACGCCTTTACACGCATGTTTTTCACACCCGCGCACACACACACACACACTTTTACACACACGCGCACACACAGCCACCCTTTTACACGCAGACGCTTTTACACACACCTTGTGGGTCTCACTTGCTTCGTCTTTCCCCCCCTGTATGGCAGAGATCATCATCCCCTGCAACATCTTCCGGAGCCAACAGTAGACGCGAAGGCAGCTGCGAACAGCTATCTAGGTCCGTCTGGTAGCACAAGGGGCGAACATTGGCCGGGACGAAACCGATCATGCTATTTAATCAATGTACTACTACATTCAATTCAAACAAGTATGGGTAAAAATAACTGTATACGATCAGTATAACGTGATAGATGTTCATTTAAGTGCGGTTGTATATCACATATTATCACGATTGCGTTCCAGACTGGTCCGTGTGCTCGAGGCTAATTATATTGCCGGACCAGAGAAAATCGCATTTTTCCTCAGTTTTTGACGATCGAACCTCATTTCGTGTCACCGCCCTGCCTTAAGAGAGAATAGAAATTAGCAGAAGGGAAAAGAGAGAGAGAGAGAGAGTGAGTGCAAGATCGGAAGATGTAAGATCTGCTTAAGATGTGAAGATGTAAGATCAGTAGACGTAAGATCTGAAGAAGTAAGATCTGTGAAGATGTAAGATCTGTGAAGATTTAAGATATGAAGATGTGAAGATGTAAGATATGCAGTTGCGAGATGTGAGGATGAAAGACCTGCAGACATAAGATGTGAAGATGTATATGGGATATGAAGATGTAAGAAATGCAGATGTGAGATGTGAAGATGTATTATCTCAGCTCCTTTCTTGGAAGGAGAAGCCTATGCTGAGGCGCTTTCGGGAAAAAGTGCATGTATAATCATGTATATAATATACATTCAAACATATTACAGCACATAGATTTCACTGAGTTGTGCGCTGCGGGCACTCCTTCAGGCCTGCCGCCAAACAGCGATGGATTGCCTCCGCCTGCAACTCAGTTGATGGAGATGGCGGGGGTCACACGATTCAGCCGTTTCAGTATATGAATGTCTTTGTCTTTGTTGAATAAAAAGGCTTCATAAACGGCTTAAGATGGCTTAAGAATGCTCAAGCGAATTTAGGACTCATTGGATACCGTTTCACCCGGGTCATGGCAATCAGGCACCTGGTAGACAAAACCATGCTGGTTGACGAAATGCCAACCCGCCGCAGGCAGGCCTGCCTTTGCTGCTACTGGTGAAGGTCTGCGTGGAATCCCCATGAAAAAAATGTGAAAAGGATAAACCAGGGGAGGGGATTCTTCAACTGTCTCTGTCGCGTCTCAGACCAGGTGCTGGTTCGGGAACTGGGTAGGTGACTTGTTCAGTGTGTGGCCTGGAGGGAGTCACGCACTTTCGAAGCGTTCAAGTCAGCATCAATATGAAAAGTTGGCATGTTTCAATGAACGTTGTCCCTCCCAAGCAAGTCAAATAAGTCAAATAGCTGTAAAATTGACACTTCACATTCACATCACATCCCCGATCATCCCCGTACAAATAAAATTCACCACTTCTGTCTTCCCACTCCTGACACCATTCTGTGCAGTAGCTGTATGCCCTTGTGCTTCCTCAGCATCGAATGTGGAGGCACAGGTGTGACTTAGTGACAGACATACTTCACGTGTCAAAGCAGCTCCTGGCCCCTCAATTTGGATCTTTGAGGCGCAATCTCAAAATGTTCGAGATCAGCCAAGGATCATCCCAGCATTGTTCGGTTGTGAGCCGAATAGTCACACGAGATGGATGAGCGCCCCAATCGTCTAATGTAATTCGGCCTTTCGTGCCAATCACCTCCAGTGAATCACAACGTGAAACATCAAAGACGCAAGGCCGGCTCAAAAGAAATTTGCTCATCATACAACCCATTACAATCCAAGGAATATCTAACATGCTCAGACAATGTACGCAAAACTCCTTGAATTCCGATTCATAAGACCATGACAAATGAATACAAAGGACCTACTTCCCAGTGGATCCAGTGGTAGTCAAAGAATTGCAACTGTTGCACTGCAAACGACTCTCCAGGAAGCCGCAGTGCCTGCGCCAGGCTACTTTGACCTAGTAGCCTATCTTTCTGTGACTCTAGGTTTCTCACCAAAAAAAATACATCGCACTTCATGTTTTGGGTGGGTGGCAAGTGCCAGAAATACCCCTCAAAGTGCCATAAATGTTCATATGATTAAGAATCACTCCTAAAAGGGTACACTCTTCAGTGACCGTGAAAATGGACAGAGTGACCAAATGACCCAAAGAAACTGTAGTAGGCTTTCGAGGAGAGGTCTTCCGCACATTTGCGTCTTTCGATTGGTAGAATTTTGCCAAGTGATAGCATCACTCAACCTGAGGCGAAGCACCTCGCAGACCTCTGGCACTTCGCAGCGCCAGGAAGGAAAGGACAGCACAGCGGCTCCTGCAGAGGATAGTGCAAACCCGGCAAGGCGCAACAAGTTTTTATGTACTTGTGGTTTACTCGAAATGTAAGCCCAACTTGCATTATTTTTTCATTGAGGTTGTTTGGACATGTTTGAATGGAATTCTTGGTATTGGACAGAACCCAACCCTCCTTGGTTCCCGTAGCGCAGTACTGCACCAGCACCCGATGGGCCACCCGCAGAGGCCACCTGTGTGGCTTCGGTGGAACCAAAGAAGAGCGGCGCATACCTCGTGGACGCTTCAGCATTGGACGATTCTACTTGTGGAAGCACAAAGGGGTCTGAAAGACTCTGGCGGCAAGAAACAAAATCGGTCAGATGTAGACAATTAGGGTTTCAGCGACAAACTCGTGAGCAAAAAGTTCGGCTTTTGTCTTGCGGAGTTGTTTCGGATTTAACTCGGAAGAGCTCATCTTGTTGAAGAATATCACTGGATGTTCTCTTGACTGCGGTGTCTCACAGTCACATAGTCACACGACGCAAAAAAAAAAAAACTGGTTCAAAAGACTGTCTTGGGTAAAGCTCACATTCCAGCTAGTTTGTTTTCCAAGCAACTGTAGTGCATAGCAAATTTCCGGAAAGTCCGCCTTGCCATAAAATGGCTCATATTTCATATTGCATGATGTAATTGAAACTTGTGGGGCCAGGATGTGCCAGAACAGGTAAAAAGGCTCGATCCCCAGTACGGTGCCAGTCCGTTGCTTCTCTGTTTTTTGGGACGTCCACCTTCAGAACAATGCAAGTTATCACTGCGGATGCTCTGACAGTGGTCACATCCAACCGCTGCCTGCACCATCTGCACCTCACCAATGACACCTTGCACATCCGACGAAAGTCTTCAAACTATCTGCTCCCGGACTTCTTAATTGGCAAACCAACCCCAAAATTTGAAAGAAAAAAAATTGACATTGTCAAAGTGGAGGCGGTTATCAACTCTGCTGCTCTTGGCGTCTTTGTCTGTGCAGCTGATAGTTAGACACAGCCGGCAGTAGAAATATTGTGGGGGAGTCAAAGTCTACAGCAGAATCGGCGCAGAAAATTGTAGAAACTGTATTTTCACGCCTAGTTCAACAGCAGCGCGTGCATGCTCCACGGCAGGAAAGTAGCGCGTCCACAGGCCCTCAATAAGTGCAACTCCTTTTGCCTGATCAGGCAAGGCTCTACAGCTTGGGTTGGCACAGTTGGTCTGAGTTTTTGCATGTAGAACAGGGAAAACAAGTGTGAACATGACCTTCGTTTCTTCCGCGACTTGTGTCATGGTGCTTTCCTTATCTAATGTTGCACTTAAGGAACACCCCGCTTTGAAATGTACACCAAATCCCAGGACTGATTGTAAACCCCCAAAGTACAGTATGCCAACTTTGAGCTTCGTATTTCTATGTTTCTCAAAACTGGTATTCTTAAATCATCCCCTGGTATTCTTAAATCAATATGGGCCACAAATGAACGGATCCAATACTAAGCTATGCACGGAGGGTATTTAGTATTGACGGGATTATCTGTACACATTTCTGAGTTGATTCTTCGGGATCAAACACCTCTTTCTAAATTAGCCAAAAAGCAATACCTGACTACATCTGACTACATAATCTACATAGGTCATCATAGGTCCCAGGCGTTCCAACTCTATCCGGGGTTGACTGGTTATGTGAGAGATGTCGCCTCTGCTGCTGCGTACATCTCCTCAGCATCCGTCAGTGATGTAGCAATCGGCTTCTCACAGAGCACATGCTTTCCAGCAGCGATGGCCATCAGCGTCTGCTCCTGCAGGCCAAGCATGGATGGCGAACACTTCAAAAATATATATGTCATGATATGGCAAACATATGTAACATACATCATTGTCTTCATGTGTCATGAGCTGAGCCCCTCCTTGTGAAGGGGCGTGATGGTGCCAATGTATACAATGTCAACCTCCGGATCTTCCACCAGCTCTTTGTAGCTAGCAGCAGCTTTGGAAATGCCATGCTCTCCTGCAAACCTGGGCGTCAAACACTATGCATCGCAACACAACACCAACACCCAAGTTTGAAGACGTTGAAGAGATCTTTCTTGGCAAAATGTACAAATATATACGCAACCTGCAGACTGCATACTGATGTCGCCCAACGGCAAAGGCGCACCGCGCACCAAAACTAGCACTATATAAGTAATGCTGCATCGCAACTAGCCGCACAAATGCCCCAAAAACATGCCAATGGACCAAACCCATCATTTACATTAATTTACATATTTACGACTTCCAACGCCCAAGGCGCTGCTTTGCTTTCTGCACATCTCTGGCAGCACAACTCTTCAGCTCCGCACCAGGCACATCCTTCACAAAGAAAGGCAACCAGTTGGCTACATAAACTATCATAAACTGGTCCTTATCACATTCTACGGCAAGTACCTATCTTGGCATCTGTCGTAGCACCGAATTCCGGAAACGGAGTTTGCCCTAAACATTGATGACATTGCATTTGCGCTCTCACTGCCCAATGATGATCAGAATCAAACTGGTACAGCAGACATGGCTTAGTCTCAACAATGCCTGCAATCGTCACCTTCTTGGCAGATCACATGTGGGGCCGGGCCACCCTGTATCAACCCTTCCAGGCCCCTTCCATATCCTTCCAGCCACCGTCCTTCAAACTCTTGCACCAGTCTGCAGAGATTGGCCCACATCCAATAATGCCCCAACGGAGTTTGTGGGCCACATCCTCAAAGAACCGCTGGAACACCCAGTCGAAGTCTCTCGATGGAGGTCACACAGCGAGAAAAACTTGGAAGGAGACAGGATGTTTGCATCTGAAAATAGCGGGCTTGGAATGTCTTATAGCCTAGTATTCTCTGTGTGGGCATGTGCAATGGCTCTCAGGCGAAAATGTGTTGTCCATTCTGAAGCATCCCAAATTCACCCAAGATCAGGCAGTGCCTGTGGCTTGGTGAGACCCAATCGGATGTCCAGTGGTGTGGCCATGGATCGCACAAAAGATTTCCTGAAAAGTGTGGCGTCAGTGGGGTCAGATCAATGCCCAGAAATGCCCCAGAATGTGTACGATGACTCGATGACCAAGTACTTCTTGCACTCACATTCACTGGCACTGCACCCCACTTGCCCATTTTCATAACAATCTTCAAAATGCATCTCCCACAAATGAATACAAGTGACATACTGTGGAAATCTGTGGAAGAAATCGTGCACCAGTTGAACAGTTGGTAACTGTTTCTCTGGTAACTATGAAACACTGCAAATCATGGGATTATAATGGGATAAGCGGATACCGGGATAACCATCTACCAACTGGTGCAGGATTTCTTCCATCCACAGTATGGTATGTAACGTGGTGACTGAAATCGAAGAAGTAAGGAATTATCAACACAAGTAACAGAAGTAAATAAGTCAAGCATAGTCAAGCTACGAAGTCTGGCAATGAACATCTCGAGAATCTCTCCATGGCAAGGGGGCTGAAATCATCAAAGAGGCTGCCAGGCCACTGCGCCCAACCCGTGCGATGCCACGCAAGCGCCACATCTTTGGGACGCAAGTTGCGAAGATCAAAAAGACTCCAAATCACTCGAAATCACTCGAGTCTCAAGGCAAATGATCTTGGTTTGTCCACCAGTGACATGCAATCCCTAATTTCCATTTATTTCCCACGTGATTTTTTGCAAGTTTGGTCTCCAGGGCTATTCTACTAGATGGACAGGGTGTCTAATACTTGTGACAAAATGCATTGGCCTCAAATCCCTTGATGTTTTTCGCAAAAGCTGCGGAACGGTGATGTATCGCGATGTTGCATGTCCTCACTCCTCTCTGGCGTAAGGGGTGCCTTGGAAAACGAAACAATGGAGAGCAATGGTGCTGGTGTTGCTATGGAATCTATGGACATCTCGGGCCTGGCAATGGATGAGACATGGGTCATCTCATACGCCTCCGCTGGGCGCAGTCGCTTTTGCTGGTCCTGGGGAAGGGCGGAAAAGGCTTCCGATGGCTTCCCATGGCTCTGAGACGGATGGAGTGCATCCAGCTCCTTGCTGTGAATACCAGACCCATGCGTTGCTCCAGCCTATTGAGGCAAAAGCTGTTGTAGTTGTAGAGCAAAATTGTGGTGCCTATAGACATTGATTCTATAATATTGTGCACATTAATGAAGCGTCAGCGCTCTAGGAAGTTGCTCTTGCTTCGAGTATTTCTCTTCAGGCTGCTCTCCTTGTTGAGAAGCCCCAGTACAGCGCAGGCAACATCTGCAGGCGTATCCTTGGGCAGCTCATTGGGAGCATCCTTGACCTCAAGTGCCAAAAAAAAAAGATGAAAATTGAGAAATGTAGATAGATGATGATAAATGTAGGACCTCGAGACATGACCTATGGATATCTATGGATACCTATGGATACCTATGGATACCTATGGCCCAATCTCAGAAGTTCGGAGTTCGTCACACAAGCTGCTCAATTTCCGTGATGGCTCGCTGACGACTCGGGATGCCCGGCGATCTTCATCGTGAGGGTCAGGTCATCACGAGCCTCGAAGGGCTTTCTCAAGGCCGCCAACTTGAAGGAGACTACCTCAACGCTCGAAAATCTCGAAAATGAAAGCAAAAGCAGAAAAAGTTGAGATAAATCACATTTAATTGAAGAAAATTATTGGGAAATTGTATGAAATTGTTATACTCAGGGGACTCAGTGCATTTTCTCTACTCTGAATGCAGAGTTCTCAGCGTCAGAACTCCCCAATGGAGACTGAAATCTGGCAGACTAGGCACTCCCAAACACCAAGCATCTGCCGCAGGACTGTGCGGTCGTCCACAAATGATCTCAGGGGGAAGATAGCTGGGAGTACCTTGAGCTGAGAAAATACCGAACATGACCAACTCATGTCAACTCCAAGCTTCTGATGACTCCATCTGCCTACTATAACCATTCCATCCTAGTGACTTCTTTTCTTAATGTTCCCACTTTACCATACAGTACTTTACCGTCAATCCTTCAGCACGCACCCATTTTTGTCGGGCTGACTTAGTGCTTGCCATTACACAATCTGACTTAATCTGATTGCGTGACGTTGTGTAGCCAGAGGTTCGGTCGGGTGTGGTAGAAAATGCTGTGCTGCCAAGTTACCAAGGGCCACCTGTGGAGCATCTTCAAGAGCATCCATCGGACAAGCCAGCCCAAAGTCCGCCAAACAAATCCGCTCCTGAGGCATGACATATCGCATGGAAATAGTAAATGAATGGACGTTTGACTGTCTTTTTCCAACACAATATATAATTCTTTCAAGCGCTCAACAAAATCTTCATGACAATCTGCAGTTTGAGTCCCAGGCGAAGTTGCTTGAAAGCAAAACATTGGCGCACTTCACATCGCGGTGCAACACCCCTGTCAAGTCGATCTTTTTTCTCAACGAACTCGAAGCCTATGACAATCACCCAGCTTGTTTGCTCAGCGGGCTCTGCGCAAACCGTGCTGTTTCGAGTGCCTTTGCTGTGGACGAAATCCAGAGCACTGCCAATGGAGGAAATGACCTCGGAGGTTTCAAATCGGTGGCAACATCTTTGTCACTTCAGTCACTCCAGTCATTTCCACTCCAGTGACGAATCATGACAGGCGCTGCTCTTTGTGGATTGTCCGAGACACATAGCGCACAAAGGACGCCTCCCAAGGACCTTGCAGCGCCTGGCGCCGCTGTTCATAAAGCCGATTCAAATCACCTCGAATCAACAAATCGAACAAAACTCAAAACAGTGATTCAAGATGTGCTTTCACTCAAGACAATCCATTCACGGGTGGTACAGGTGACAGTAATTTAGTGAAACGACTTTGACAGGAGCCTCTCAATGTCAATGTTAACCTTTCTCAAAAATGTCCAGCAAACAGACTCCTGTGTTGTCATTACAAGTTGTTCGGCGCAAGGGTAAGGCTCGTGTGTACCCCAACCATGAAGTTCGGCAAACAGATCTTTCAGAGTGTTCCAAGCAAATAAGTATCGAGCACAGCCTTCTGTAAACAGTTATGTAACTATGTATGATTATCAAACAAAAAACATCAAAAAACTCTATAGCTGGAGACAAGTAGCCACCATCCATCAGGTCAAGCACCAGCCACCTTGATCGCGTCTGTTTGGAATCAGGATGGTTTCTGTGCAACGTGAAAAAAATGCTTGTACCTTGGGTAAAAATTGTGCATGTGAACTACAGTAGTAAGTTTTTGTCCGCATGGATCTACTTCGGGTCAAAAAGGTCAAAAATCGGATTTCCGAAACCGCGATGCACTTCTGAAGAGGTGCTGCTTCTAGCACACGACCACGCCTAACCCTTATATGATCTTCCTCTGCAAACCTTTACACTGGAAATTCGTTACCATTACAACAATCCTTCTCTAACCTGCGCGACAAGGTTAACCTTTCAAACAAATACCTTTAACCTTGAACCTTTAACCTCAATTTCAAACTGTTCCATGAGTTCCAAGTGACAGCTTGCGATTGGCATCGCCTCCATCCAGGAAAGTGTGGATGACCACAACTTGAAAGTACGCATTGCCGCAGTCTTGCCATGCACTACATAAAGCATCCATGGTCTCCCCTTTTGGGGTTGTTGAATGCCGCAAATGATATGCTTCTGACGTGCATCGCCTTCTGGTCCTTCGAAAAAGTACTCATGGCAACCTCAGCAACGTGGAATAAAAAATAAAAAATAAAAAAAAAAACTGAATCATTATATACAGCCTTGGGGTTGTATCATGTTGTATCATGTTGTATCATGTTGTATCATGTTGTATCATGGTGTATCATGTTGTATCATGTTGTATCATGTTGTATCATGTTGTATCATGTTGTATCATGTTGTATCATGTTGTATCATGTTGTATCCTTGTACCTGTCAAGCTGCGGCCCGGAAGCTTTTGCAACTACAAACCAATGACAGAAACCAAAGATGTCAACACAGTCTGACGCAGGACGAAACCACTTGCTCCCCAAGCTGCGCAGCACGTGTGGATGATTCCAAGACATGAGCAGTCTGGCTTCAGTTTCAGCCTGGCGAAGACAAGATGGAAAATCCAATGATTCTGCGTGGCTTCTGGATGCTTGAGGCACTTTCATCAGAGTTGCAAAGATTCTGCAAAGATCACGTTCACTTCAAAGGTGCGGAGGCTCGAATCATGTTTCGAACAATAAACTGTCAAAGACCTTGCCTCCTGCACCGCATTTTTGCGCCTGCAGCGTAAAGCTGCTCGCAAGTCAAAGCAACAAAGTCGGAAGCAAAATGACACCAATGGAATCCCTTGGCCTGCAGGGCACAACCTTCATCGCCACCCGCTTTTTGGACTGTAGCTCCTTGCGAAGAACATCCGTGCAAACAGAAACGGTCCAGCAACACCGCAAGGGTCGCATGTAAAAAAAACACTGCAGACTGATTAGCATCTGTACTTGAGACATGGGAAGGGCAACACAGGTTCTGCCAGGGCAGCATCTCCTCTCCATGGTAGATGATTCCTTGGCAAAGCCAAGAAAGGATTTATCTACCTATGCATCCTTTTAACAATTGATATTCATATAGTATCAAGTATCATGTATCATTTAAATACTACGTATATTTAAATCATCATTAGCCATCGACTTTTCAATTTATCAACTTGAAAGCACCCAGGACTGCGACGAACGGCGCACCAAAGTCGCGCCCAGGCACCGAAGGAGCCGCGGCCCATTACTTTGGAGGTCTCATAGGCCGCCTTCACTTCGCCGCTCCGCGCCACAAGCATGGCCTTCCCGCAGAATGCAGCGCAATGCAGCACAATGATTTCCCATAGGCAGCACATGGCAGCACACAGGTTTCATCAGGTTTCAATGACTATCAATGATTTTCGAGTTTTCTATCTATGAATCTATTCTTTACACACACTGCCGCTTCAGTTCAAACGGAGTCCAAGTGGACCTTTGCTCTCACCACATCTCACAAAAGGAGGAGCAACAAACAAAGTGGACCTTGTCTTCGCATCCGGTCCCATCCGTGGGCCTTTGACAAAAAGAGAGGCCGCGACGCGGGGGGCTTTGATCCACAGCGCGGCAAGTTCGAGACAGAGCAAGCAGCATCAAACAAGAAGGAACGCATGTGCACCTCATGCACCACTCTCAAGCTATACAAATTACATCATATGATCTCAGGATGGAGCATCTTGGACCCATGATTGTCGGCCTGTTCTGGTCGTCCATGCACTTGTATCCAGTATAATTCACACAGTATTCACATGTTGTATTGTGTATATGCTAGCGGCTAGCACATCACTAAGTAATTCAGTTCATAAGACAGAGCTCTGGTGGTTTGTCTCAGAATGGCTGGCGAAGCCAGGCGAAGTAAACCGGTCAGAATGAAACTTTGATGACCCAAGATGACTTCCTGGTCGGGCGTGCGCTGCTCGATGAAGCACCTCACTGAAGAATTTCACAGCTGGAGAGTCGCACCACAAGAGAAACTGAAAGGAAGACTGAAAAACTGATTTCCTTCACAAAACACCAAATTGGATCAAATTGGTCGATGGCAGCGATGGACCACATACTGAGATTTCCAACTCAGCTTTGGAATACGACTTGATAGCATTCAGCACGGCTCCACCTGAGAGGCTCCCAGGTTCTATTCTTCGAAGACTCTATGTTGTACATCTGTTGTAAATGTTTGAGACTTCGACTTACTTCGATCAGTGCGGAGCAATACTCTGTTTAGCTCACATCTGACCATTAAAGAAGTCAAGTTAAAGAAAGCTTTCCACATGCATGATAGGCGGCCACTCCAAAACTAACTACCTGAGGATCAAATGGATATGAAGCAGGATTAGAATAGCAGTGAAATCAATACAAGCGCTGAAGCACGAATGCAAATTGCTTGAGACGCATGTCCAACGACACCAATTGATGACACATCACATTATGTTGCCCAACAATTATTGTCATCGAATATTGCTCTGAGAAGCACTACTGTCAAGTGCTTTGTGGTCACAGTTCGATTGTGTCGCAGTGTCAAACATGTATCTCTTATTTCTATACATATATCACAAACCTTAGCGCCTTAGCGTGTCTTCACTCTTGGTATTTGCCGACAAGTCAGCTTGCTCATTTGTGCATAATTGTGCATAACCTTTCCAATTCTTTATCTGTGTCCACCTATTCTTCAACTGTGTCACAAGGCAACCAATTGCAGCCGGCACACCTTTGCCTACAACCAGGCCAACCTTGGACTGCGGGATCTCCAACTGAACCTGCAAATCCAGCTGTATCAGAAAACTGTGAGATGCAGCTACGTGCAAAACCGAATTCAAGCCTGAAGCAAGACTAGACCTACTAGTTCTCTCAAACAGCGACTTCTGACTTCATCTAGATATCATATCAGTCATATATCAGTCATATTAGCTCAGTCCCCTTTGAGTTTCTGTTGCATTCTTTTGCGCACCTGAGATTGATTCGGAGGAGGAGCTCCAAGCGCAGCTGGAGGAGCTCCAAGCGCAGCTGGAGGAGCTCCAAGCGCAGCTGGAGGAGCTCCAAGTGCAGCTGGAGGAGCTCCAAGTGCAGCTCCCGGAGGTGTAGGAGCTCCAGGAGGAACTCCTTCGAAACAATGCGGTTAAAATCACTGAAGATCGATCAAGCTGCTTCCAGGTGGCGCTTCAAATTCCAAAGAGATTCAAATTGATCATCCAGACACATCCAGACTCTGTCCTGGAGCTCCAGGGTAGCCTGGTCAATGGGCCAAATGCAACATTTGACACAAAGGATGTTTTGAACATTTTAGCTAAGAATTGACTGAACACTTGAAAGTTCTTGGATGCCAAACTTCTGCCTTTCTGATGCAAGACCAAGCCTGGAAGCGGCGGCCGCAGCTGGGGTGGTCCTGCAACGGATCAAATCAATTCCAAAAAAGTTCTTCCCTCAACGGCAACTCCGAATTCATCAACGCCAGTGGCAGCTCTTCCCTCAACGCGTCAATGCGGAGGCCTGGCATGGTCGGCACACCTGGAAGACCAGCCACTGGCGGCCTGTCAACCCGGCCATCGTGATGGGCGCTGGGCTCGCAGCAGCATGATGCATTGCATCTAATAGATTGATCATATAATGTGTATCCTTAAATATATATACATTATATATACATACATTATATATATATATATAAATATACTGTGAAAGCCAGGCCAGTTCACATGTGCTTGAGGTCATTCCCTCATGGAACCAGGGGGTTCTTCCAGAAACCAGTTGTTGCCGCAGCCTCTGGGCTGGAGGGAGGGATTAGCTTGAGCAATAGCGCTATCAGTGACGCTTAGCGGATACAGCTGTGGCCAGCTGTGGGTGCGTTGGACTGATTGCAGGTCGTGGCTTCGCATTGGGCAAAACAGGAGTTTTGCATTGCTGGACAGGGTTCCAACTGGGATTAGGATTGGAAGTGAACAAGCTACCAGTGTCAATCTGACATTGGTAGCGGAGCTACCTGGCGATCAGGCGCCACAGAATTCATGACTGAATCATCTGGAGGACAGGCTGGAACTGATGGGGGTGGAACCATCTCGAATCAGCTTGCGCTGTTAGTGCCTTCGTTTGATCCTGCAAGTGACAATGTGGACATTTGGTCCAGCAAGGTTCACCTACTGCTTGAAGCATGGCCCCAGACCAAAATCCTGGAGCTCATCACCCGACTGATCCTCAACACAAAGGGATCAGCCTACCAGAAGCTTCATTTGCATCAAAAGGACCTCTTGGTGAATGACCGTAAAGGGGTTCAGAAACTGGTGGAATTGGTTGGGGGCACCTGGGGACAGATTCCCCTTGAGCATCGTTTTGAGTTGGTGGAAAAGGCCTTGTATCGATGTCAGCAGAAGCCTGACGAGACAGGTGACAGTTTCATCGCCCGTGTTGATGTGGTTTGGACTGAGCTTTTGACCAAGGACGTTGACATGGATCAGAATCGATCGTATGTTTTGCTTCGTGGCAGCCGCCTTTCAGCTGAAGACAAAAAGCGCGTGTTGGTGGAGTCCGGAGCTGAACAAATTGGACAGAAACTGGAATGGAAGAAGGTCGTAGCAGCCATACGCATGTTAGGTTCATCTTTCTTTCAAGACTACACGGGTGCCAAACGAGAAAAGAACATGAAAACCTATGACCATTTGGCCTTCAATGTTGATGAAGTAGAAGAGGATGAAGAACATGACATGTATTGGACTGTTGATGATCCACTGGATGATGAAACCTTAGCACAGTTAGCCGATGACAATGATGAAGATGCTGCTATGGTGGTACAGTTTGAGGACGCAGTGACAGAAGCAGTGCAGAGTGATGCAGACCTAGCTGCCTATTTTTCCTCATATCAGGGGGCACGTCGCCGCCTGACAGAACGTGCCAAATTCAGAGGATTTTGGCCCGTGAGAAAAGGAGGGAAAAGTGGGGGCAAGAAAGGTTTTGGAAAAGGAGGCGGAAAAGGAAAGTCACTAGCACAGAGGATAGCTAATTCTACGTGCAGACTGTGCGGGAAAAAGGGTCATTGGAAGGCCGAATGTAGCCTTCGTCAATCAGCCTCGTCCACTGGCCCTCCAAGTGATGGATCAACAGTTCCGATTTCCATGGCGGTCGTCGACGATGTGCCAACAGAGATCCCGCCCGAGATCTCCCATTTGCCTGAGATGAGATTTCCCGAGCCTTTGCCAGATTGTGCAGCCGCATGTTTTGGGGTAATCACGGGAAATAAACTTGGGAATAATTGGAATAATGATAAGGGTAAGAAATGGGGATTTAAATCACATGTTATGTCACGCATCCGAATGGCCCTCAGGAATGAACTGAGCATTCGTGCCAACCACCGTGATGCTGCGCAGCCAAAGTCCCATGATGTAAAGTGTCCCTCGACGTCTCACATGCATGATCCGAAAGATCACCCGGCATCCAGTGTGATTTCACATGACATACACTTTGCGTCATCAGGTACCCATGGCATTGTTGATTTAGGTGCTTCACAGACAGTGATTGGAAGCCATCAGGTGACAGAACTTTTGCAGGGTCTTCCCGAACAGATCCGAAAGCAAGCACACCGTGCACCATGCCACTTAGTGTTTCGATTTGGTAATCATCAGACGCTGACGAGCCAACATGCACTTGTGCTCCCGATCCAAAAGGGATGGTTCCGAATTGCAGTTGTTCCAGGTCCAACACCTTTTTTACTGTCAAGTGCGTTTTTGAAACAGATTCAAGCTGTGATTGACACTGAAGAGGGAACCATGTGGAGTAAGGCCTTACGAAAGTTTCTCACTCTTGAAAGATCTCCAAAGAATCTGTTCTTAATGAATTTGAATCAACTTTGGGATGATAGTTTTTCTGGTGAATCAGGTGAGACCTCTTGCATGGCTCAGACTGAAATTGACCGTGGTGCCAAAATGACAGTCAAACAGCCGCAGGGAAGCCTTAGGGGTAGTGAGCTCAACTTGACAGACCAATCATCTCCGCTTGAAAGTTCAGTCAGTTGCCATGAAACAGTTTTGAGAACCCACTTGCCGGTGAGCCCGTCACCATCATGTCCGACTGACTCAGCAGTGTGTGGTCCAAAGATCAACGCAGAACGTGACTCAACACCGGGGGAACATGACGTCCCTGGCTTTGCAGCTCAAGGAGTACAACAAGTCGCAGAAGAAGCAGATCTCTCGAGAGGTCGTGAGTGCCATGACTCTGGAAGAGTTAGCCAGCGAGAAGATCACCTTCAGAGAGTCAAAGAAGGGTATGACCTATGCTCAGGCGTTCGAGGACGCACAATGGACCGAGTTCATTTTGAACAGGTTCGAGATGAGCGACAAACCAGAGCACATGATGTTTGTGCAGTATGTCCGTCTGCGCCTGAAGGATGTCCAGGTGAAGACCAAAACCAGCAACCAGAGCCCCAAGCCGAAAGAGAACAAGAGCATGCCTCCCGTTCCACAGGAGGTTTGGGAAGATGTCATGCCCACGGACGGCTCAGATCCAGCCGACCTGATGCACCTGCCCTTCATTCAGGAGGAGATGCAAGATCTACGACAGAGCAACCAGCATCTGTCCAATCGAATGGGACAAGTCGAGATGATGATGCACGAGATGCTGGAGCACATGAAGAAGATGCAGGTGAAATCCGAGAACTGAGAGTTCTGAGTGCAACTGAGGCTGATCTGATCCGGCATGGTATGTTTGCAGAAGAGGTGCATTTGAACATGACCCTGGACACAGACTTTGACTTCACACATGATGTTTCCAACAACAGTTATCACCGACGAATCCAACGTATGGTAAAACAATTTCAATCTGAACTTGACCAAGTGATTCAACAAAATCAGAAGAACAAGTTTCGACTTCCTCAACTTGATTTGTTTGAAGTCATGTGTTCCAGTGACAGTGAACTCACAAAGCAAATGTCGTCCATTGGTGGTCGCTCCAAAAGATTCGGATTGGCAGAAGGTGACCTCCAAACAGCTGCAGGACGCCGAAGAATGTTTCAAGTGTTGACCACCCAGAATCCCAAGAATCTGTGGTACAGCCCTGAATGTGGACCCTGGGTGCGTGGACACGGTTCTGTGTGGAAACCGCCTATAGGTCTTATGTGGCGGAATGAATCACTCCATGGGTTGCATGACATTCTTCAGAAACGTCTTGCAAGCCTCTGGCAGATCAGCTTAGCCATTGTTCTGTATCGATTTCAGGTGCAGAGATCACTGCATTTTCACTTAGAACAGCCGGATAGTTCCAAAATGTTGCAGCTCCAACCACTAAGTGAAATTGGTGAACACACAAGGCTTTGTCGCTTTGACCTCTGCCGCATGGGCAACTTGACCGATCCAGAATCAGCCATGCCCATCCGAAAGCGTTTGAACGTAGCAACAACGTCAGATCCGTTGGCCCGAGCCATCCATGGAAAGCTGTACAATCCCGATCACGAACACCGACAAACTGCAGGAAGCCTGCAATTTGTCGATGTTCGTGAGGGAAAGCGTATGTCATTGTCCACTTTTACTGAGAAGTACCCAGCCAAATTTGCTCGACAGGTAGTCAAGATCTTGCTTTATGAAGTTCCAAAGGAAAAGCCTGTGTTTGCAATGGATGACCCACCTTCTCAGGAAAATAACAATGAACACCCAACCAAGAAGAGACGCCTCATGTCAAAATTGAGTCCACAAGCCATTGCACAGCGATTTGCTGACGCCAGCTGGCAGACAGTGATGAGACGTGCCAATGTAATGGCCCCACGTGTTGGACCACTGGTAATTGACACTGGAGAAATCATTCATGAGATTTCCATGTTATGTCCTGAACATGAGATTAAACATGTGGTCCTTTGTCGTGGCACAGACCGGTATCCTGGCCCTACCAGAAATGTTCCACCAGGTAGTGCTCCTCTAACAAAACGCATTTGCATCCGTCGCAAGCATGAAGATGTGGTTGTTGATGATGAATGGGAGCCCTGGGAGAAACTGACATTTAAAGGTTTGCGTCGAAAGGGAACGCCAGCCAGAGTCAGTCTGACCATATTTGCCAAAGCCAAGACAGTTGTAGGCCAAGAGATACCTGTTTCCGAACATGTTCCAGTGCAGTCTCAATCTTCTGCCGACGTCCGTGCTGTTCGCTCTGCTGAGTTCGAAGGATCAGAACCAGAACCAAAGCGACCGCGCACTCATGAGCCAATGGATGTGGCCCAAAGAGTTTCCGAACCAGAAAAGACCGAATCAATAGATCGTCATGTCATTGACCTAGCCTCTCAGAAACATGGACCACGTTTCATGATGTTGAAGCCAGAAACTCAGGCATGGCTTCTCAAAGTTCACCGAAACCTGGGCCATCCGGGAGCTATGAAATTGACAGAGTTCTGTCGACAACTGGGATGCCCCAGTGAAATTCTCCAAGCCATCGGAGACCTGAAATGTTCAACATGTGCTGAGAATCAAGATCCCAAGATAGCTCGTCCAAGTTCCATACATGACCATGGGGATTTTGGAGATGTTGTTGCAATTGATGGTATCACATGGACTAATAAGATGGGGCAACAGTATAACATCTATCACATGTTGGATCAAAGTACCTTGTATCACACTGCCGTGGTTACTCGTGCACATGATGCTGAACAGGCCATACATGCGCTTCACCAGGGGTGGATTCAATGGGCCGGACCTCCAGGTCTCCTATGCATGGATGCAGGGACAGAACTGAACTCCAATGACTTCATGACATTTTTGCAACGGTACTCAATCAAACATCGAACCATTGCCACAGAAGCACACTGGCAAAATTCCAGGGTTGAGAGACATGGAGCTGTACTGCAAAGCATTTTGAACAAAATGGACACCGAAGAACCACTTGATTCCTTTGAAAAAGTAAGCCAAGCAACCGCCTTGGCCACTGCAACCAAAAATCAATGGAGCCGTCACAGGGGTTATCCACCAGAAGTCCTTGTGTTTGGAAAGTCAAGTAGGGTAGCCGGTTCAGTAGTTTCAGATATGCAGTTGCCTTCCCACAGTTTAGCCATTGATGGTCGTCCTGAAGGTCTCCGATTTAGAGAGGAACTGGCCCTGCGAGAACGCGCGCGTCGCGCCTTCACTGCCACTGACAATTGTCAGGTCCTAAGAAGAGCCCTGGTCCAAAGGAGTAGACCCAATCGGGGCAAGTATGTCCAGGGAGATCATGTCATGATGTGGCGAAAACGTGGTGAAGCTGATGGCTCTTGGATAGGTCCCCTTCGAGTTGTGTTGCAAGAAAGTTCACATGTTGTGTGGATCACCATGGGCAGCAAGCTGTATCGCGTAGCTCCGGAACACCTCCGACCGCTGTCAGCAGTTGAGGAGTGGCAACACCGATCCACAATCAATGAAAATCAATCAGGTGATTCTCCACGTTCCACGTCACCAAATCAAAGCATTATCCCACCACATGGCGGAGTACAATATCACAATTTAATTCCCACTGAAGCACCAAGTTCAACTAACACTGCCAATAATCAAGATGTGAATCAGATTCCAATAATCCCCAATGAAGATAACCCTAACGTTTCAGTAATCCCAATAAGTGACAGTAACTCTGAACAACCTGATGGTGAACCAGTTCCCAACAACCAGGATCCCTCCGAAAATGTTGAGCAGCCACCCAATCCAGTGGAAGTGCCAATTCCAGATACGGATGATGAACTCTTTGTGGAAGCCGATCATGTTTTCCAAGTTGATAATGATCAATGCTGGAAATTAGAGATTCCCATTTGTGCTCAAGACATCACCCGCTGGCGTGAGGAAACAAAACCACAGGAAATGGCTTTCCTTGTTTCAGCAGCAAAACAACAGCGCAGTGAGGTGAAATTGTCAGATCTCACAGCTGAAGATCGCGAGCGTTTCCGGCAGGCCAAGATGAAAGAAGTGGAAAGCTGGATCAGTACCGAGACTATCACAAAAATCATGCGTAATCAGATCCCAAAAGCCAACATTCTCCGAAGCCGATGGATTTTAACTTGGAAAGAAGTTGATCCCACAGCTGATCAACCCCAACAATCCCAGAAAATGAAACCGAAGGCTAGACTAGTTGTGCTTGGTTTTGAAGATCCTGAAGTATCAGAAATTCCCCGTGATAGTCCGACAATGAATAAACTGACCCGGATGCTTCTCCTTCAGTACTGTGCCAGCCGAAAATGGGATATCCAAAGCTTCGATGTACAGACTGCATTTTTACGAGGCAGCGAGCAGAGCAATCGCGTTTTAGGCATGGAACCACCAGAAGAGATGCGACAGAAACTCAAGCTCCGTCAAGATGAAGTGGTGCAACTTCTCAAAGGTGCCTATGGGCGTGTTGACGCACCATATCTCTGGTTTGTTGAACTGAAGAAGACCCTAGAGGAGCTGGGATTCCAAGCATCACCGTTTGATCCGTGCCTGTTCCATCTGAGTGACCCCAAAACCCAGGAGACACAAGGTCTGATTGGTGTTCATGTTGATGATGGGTTGTGCTGTGGGAATGAAACTTTTCAGAACAAGCTCAAACAACTGGAAGCCAAGTTTCCTTTTGGATCCCGTAAGATGCACAAATTTGTGTTCACTGGTTTACATGTCACGCAAGAAGCTGATTACACTATCACAGTGAACCAGTCACAGTATGTTCGGGATATTCATGCAATTTCCATCTCTCATGATCGAAGGTGTCAACCAGACAGTGTCGTCACAGAAGAGGAACGACAAGCGTTGCGAGCTCTGATAGGGAGCCTACAGTATGCAGCTGTAAACACGAGACCTGACATATGCAGCCGACTGGGTTGGCTTCAAAGCCAAATCAACAAAGCAAAAGTGTCCACATTGGTTGAAGCAAATCGAACCCTCCATGAAGCAAAACAACATTCCAATGTGGCCCTGCGAATACAATCCATACCAGTTCCTGATTTGCGGTTTGTTGCTTTTTCCGATGCCTCCTTTGCGTCAGAGAAATGCCCTGACTCACATCAGGGAATGATGATCATGTCTGCTCACAAGTGCATTGGTGAAAATAGACGCAGTCCAATCAATCCAATGGTATGGCATTCTAAGAAAATCCAGAAGGTAGCAGTCAGCACGTTGTCTGCCGAAGCAATGGCTCTGGCAGGAGCAGTGGATATGCTTTCTTGGGTGCGCCTTTTCTGGGCATGGATATGTGATCATCGCTGTGATTGGAGACAAGCTGATAGCACTCTCCTCCGACTTCCACCAGCATTTTCAGCGTTGACACCAGAACTGCCTGAGAAACAGCCGATGCCTGAAGTTGCCAAAAGAATCCTCAATGATATTCCCAAGGAACGTTCTGATTTCATTACCACTGATTGTAAATGACTCTTTGACTTAATCAACCGTAATGCTCCCCCAACTTGCACTGAATTTCGTACTCAACTTCAAGCCAAGCTGATTCGAGAACATATCCAAAATGGCATTCAGATCCGATGGGTTCCATCAGCCGCTCAAGTAGCTGATGCGTTGACAAAAGTCATGGACAATACCATGCTTAGGACATGCTTACAGCAAGGTCACTACAGTTTGCATGACGAGCATGAAATACTCAAGGCTAGATCAGATGCAAGAACCAGAATCAAATGGCTTCAAGCTCTCAATCCCGAAAGTTCAGAGCATCGGTAGTTTGTGGAAAAGCCAAGCCGTCCATGCGCTATCCGATTGAAGTTCTGAAAACCCAATTAGATCTTTCGATGATGCAAGCATGGTCTCTGCCTCACAGGAGACAACTACCAGTGATGAGGTTGACATTGTCTTCAATGCGTAATCAACTGGGTATTTTTCCAACATCATGTCCGTGATTGTCTTCACCATCCTGATCACCGAAGTCGTATCTGGAATGTGCACATGATGAACAAAATTTTGATAGTACGAATGTGAAAGCCAGGCCAGTTCACATGTGCTTGAGGTCATTCCCTCATGGAACCAGGGGGTTCTTCCAGAAACCAGTTGTTGCCGCAGCCTCTGGGCTGGAGGGAGGGATTAGCTTGAGCAATAGCGCTATCAGTGACGCTTAGCGGATACAGCTGTGGCCAGCTGTGGGTGCGTTGGACTGATTGCAGGTCGTGGCTTCGCATTGGGCAAAACAGGAGTTTTGCATTGCTGGACAGGGTTCCAACTGGGATTAGGATTGGAAGTGAACAAGCTACCAGTGTCAATCTGACAATATACATTGTATATATATATACACATTATATATATACACGCATTATATATACATTATATATATACATTATATATATACATTATATATATATACATTATATATATATATACATTATATATATATATACATTATATATATATATACATTATATATATATACATTATATATATACATTATATATATATACATTATATATATATATACATTATATATATACATTATATATATATACATTATATATATACACGCATTATATATACATTATATATATATACATTATATATATACATTATATATATATACATTATATATATATACATTATATATATATATACATTATATATATACATTATATATATACATTATATATATATATACATTATATATATACATTATATATATACATTATATATATACATTATATATATATATATTATATATATATACATTATATATATATACATTATACATATATACATTATATATATACATTATATATGTACATTCTGAAGTGATTCTCATGTGGTTGTCCCATGTTTTCATTGTCTTCCCAGCTTTCCCTGACACAGTCAGCCTCATGCCAGGACATGGTCCAGTTGGCGCTGGAGGCGCTGCTTGCTTTGGTGTCGGCGCCTCGTGCAACGACCAAGACACGAGACTATGGAAGACTATGAAAGACTCATTGTTCGACTCATTGTTCAAATATGTTGGAATCATTTGGAATCAGTCAAAACATTCTCCTGGAAATAAAATTGAAACTGACTCGACTGATTCTGCTGAATGGTTAAGATTCTGATGAAAGCTTGAGAAATTGAAATAGGAAAACTCATTCCGTCACAGAAACTGAACACGACCTCTCCACAGTGTTGGACTTCCTTGAGATGTTGCACAGAACCAGGTGCCGGGCCGGAGGCGCTGCCTTCACAGGCAAGGGCCCAGGAGCTATTTCACCAGGCTCCAACTCGCCTCCAATCCGACAGCAACGGACCGCAACTGACAAAATGTACCACACATCTTTGAGCTATGATAGCTGTACATAGCTGTGATGTGGCAAGACATCGATGCCTCTTGACCCTCTCTCCCTCCAACTTTTCCCAGGCCATAGGCAGTGCGCTGGTGCTATTGAGAAATGCAAACCTTATAAAGTATGTCTGGGGAGACTCGGGAGATCGGTTCATTGCGTCGTTGCGTCATCTTTTAATACCTTGCTTCCATGATTTATTTCTTGACTTCACAAACTGCTGATTCACAATTCTCCAGGCATGGCGCACCTGGAGCTCCAGGGTAGCCTGGTCAATGGGCCAAATGCGACATTTGACACAAAGGATGTTTTGAACATTTTAGCTAAGAATTGACTGAACACTTGAAAGTTCTTGGATGCCAAACTTCTGCCTTTCTGATGCAAGACCAAGCCTGGAAGCGGCGGCCGCAGCTGGGGTGGTCCTGCAACGGATCAAATCAATTCCAAAAAAGTTCTTCCCTCAACGGCAACTCCGAATTCATCAACGCCAGTGGCAGCTCTTCCCTCAACGCGTCAATGCGGAGGCCTGGCATGGTCGGCACACCTGGAAGACCAGCCACTGGCGGCCTGTCAACCCGGCCATCGTGATGGGCGCTGGGCTCGCAGCAGCATGATGCATTGCATCTGATAGATTGATCATATAATGTGTATCCTTATATATATATATACATTATATATACATACATTATATATATACATTATATATATATATATTATATATTATATATTATATATGATATATTTTATATTATATATTATAAATTACATATTATATATTATATATTATATATCATATATCATATATTATATATTATATATTATATATTATATATTATATATTATATATTATATATATTATATATTATATATTATATATTATATATAATATATAATATATTATATATTATATATTATATATTATATATATTATATATTATATATATTATATATTATATATATTTTTTAAATATTATATATATTATATAATATATAATATATAATATAATATATATATATATTATAAATATATTATATATATATATTATATTATATATATAATATATATATAATATATTATATATATTATATATATTATATATTATATATATTATATATTATATATATATTATATATATATATATACATTATATATGTACATTCTGAAGTGATTCTCATGTGGTTGTCCCATGTTTTCATTGTCTTCCCAGCTTTCCCTGACACAGTCAGCCTCATGCCAGGACATGGTCCAGTTGGCGCTGGAGGCGCTGCTTGCTTTGGTGTCGGCGCCTCGTGCAACGACCAAGACACGAGACTATGGAAGACTATGAAAGACTCATTGTTCGACTCATTGTTCAAATATGTTGGAATCATTTGGAATCAGTCAAAACATTCTCCTGGAAATAAAACTGAAACTGGCTCGACTGATTCTGCTGAATGGTTAAGATTCTGATGAAAGCTTGAGAAATTGAAATAGGAAAACTCATTCCGTCACAGAAACTGAACACGACCTCTCCACAGTGTTGGACTTCCTTGAGATGTTGCACAGAACCAGGTGCCGGGCCGGAGGCGCTGCCTTCACAGGCAAGGGCCCAGGAGCTATTTCACCAGGCTCCAACTCGCCTCCAATCCGACAGCAACGGACCGCAACTGACAAAATGTACCACACATCTTTGAGCTATGATAGCTGTACATAGCTGTGATGTGGCAAGACATCGATGCCTCTTGACCCTCTCTCCCTCCAACTTTTCCCAGGCCATAGGCAGTGCGCTGGTGCTATTGAGAAATGCAAACCTTCTTTTCAGCACACTCCGCACTGACAAGTAAGTCTGTATGGCATTCGGCCATTCAAAAGCAGTCGGAAGCTCATTAGAGCTTTGCCCACATGTTTAAAAAGCTCGGCCATTCAAAAGCAGTCGGAAGCGTTTAAAAAGCCTCCTCCAAGCGTAGCATCAACTTGTGCTTACGTGGTGGTTTGGGCTGGTGGTTTGGAAGTCTGGGAATTGATGGTTTTGTAAACTTAGAAAAAACAAAAAATATGCTAGCCCCCCCCCCCAAACCTACTTTTTTATGACTTTCATGTTGGTTTTCATGTTGGTGCTTGTGTGTCAGGGGCAGGGACATGCAGATAGGCAGAGGAATTGCAGACAAGAGGAAATACTGTATTTTGATTGTGTGTCAGAGGCAGAGACATGCAAACAATTTCGTTCATATTTATCGACTTGTGGTAAGTAAAGGAATTGCAGACAAGAATGTTTCAGACTGTTTGTGGTGGTGAAATTTTGTATTTTCATGACATTTGCATGATAATGCGAGTTGCAGCAAACAATGAAGCATTGACAGAAGGATTTTTTTTTCTGCGATGGATGGAGCACTGAGATTAAGCCAAGCTTTTGGCGACATGCCATGTACACACAATGCCGGTTTGAAGCCATAGATCCGCATTCCTGTGCCAATACTCGTATTGGGCACTGCGAATTTTGGCACGCAGCAGAGGCGTTCCAACTCGGCAATGTTGGTTTAAATGAATCCTGTCTTTGAGGAAGCGCCAGGCACGGTCTATAATTTGCGTGCCACCTTTAGTCTTAAATTTGCGACCAGTCTTGGGATCCTTGTGTGTGGTCACGCGGACATAGGTGGGCAATTTCCACATCCACTTGCCCTTGACTTTGACACGCTTTTTGCAGTGTCGGACATGGTCGTGCAAAACCCCGCTCATTTTGAGTTTGTACGACTTGGCTGCATCTGTGTGAAGAACGACGATGCGGTCCCGGTGCTTGGTCGCAAGCGGCTGCCACTCAATCTTGCGGATTGCGCCTGGTCCAGGCGCAGATGTTTGAGGAGTCAGCCGCTTCAGGACCAACGTATGTAGAGCACCTCGTTGCACGATGCCGCACCATTGCTCCCAAATGATCGGCTTCGCGGGGTCCTCGGCCATTTCTTGCAAGTCTGTGTTGCTGAATGTGGCCTCATCTGCTTCCACATCAGCCCAGGTCTTGGCGTTGCCGAAGAGGATGGATTTCTCCTTCTCCTCGACCCAACGTTTGCGAAGATGGCTCAGCCTGTGCTCCATGTCCTCAATGGCCTTGTGGTTGATGTGAAGAATGCGATGGATGGCAGGGTGCGGGATGCGATTGAGCAACAGGAACAGCAAAGCAGATTGTGTTTGCAGAGGAGTGGCACTAGCACCAGTTGCATCCTTGAAGATTGGATGTAGGTGATGAGGGTTGATGTATGCCTGGCAGCCCTTGCGGTTGCACCGATGTCGCGGCATTGAGGCGCCAAGCAGCAGTTGAGCCTTTGACAAACGGCCTCTGCCACAACGGGGGCATGTTTTGCCTGTCCAATCATGTAGAAGCTGATCTTCACGAAGTAGACGAACCAATTGAACATCAGTAGCTTGCAGCAAGTCTGCGAGCTTGCGTTTCCAGGACGTTCTGTCCATTCGTTGTTGTTGAACAGCCTCCTTCGAACGCACATAGGGCACTTTCTTCCACTGAGTCGTTTTTGCCCTGGCAGGCCTCTTCAACACACTTCTTCCTTTACCTCTTTTGGGATCAGGAAAGAAGTTGAAGGTGCCCTTGTCCTTGGTATGGCCTTTCTTGACCGGTTTTCCCCCAGCTTTCTTAGCACAAGGGCGAGGGCAGCGCTTCGCAGGCATGGCTTCGATGCTACCAATCGATCGAAAGTGTGAACCCAAAAGCTAGATGGAATGCTGAACTGACACGTGTTGATACACTCTACGTACAACACATGTGGTAGAGCATGTATCAGTTTCAAGAGGCAGAGCACCATGCAAACCAGCAGTGACCATTAAGTATTTTTGACATGACAAGAAGAGTCTGCGACTAACCATGGAGTCTCTTTTCTAGCGAGCGGGTGCAGAATGCGAAGATGCTGAATGGCACAGACACAGTGCCCGTCACTGTATCAAGTCCACACAGCAATATTGAAGACTATCCGCTTTCAGCGTAGGCTGCAGTCATGGAAGCCAGCAAGCTCCTCACCAAGGATATCCAACTCAGCATCCATCACCTTCTCCAGTTCCTCCTCCAAGGTTGGATCTGGGCACTCTTCTGCGTCATGTGGAAGACCGAGCTCAGCTGCGTCAGGATTCGGAACAGATGCTCCCAGTGAAGCCTTGCTCTTCTTGCGGACTGGCGAAGGACTGCTGAGATCGATCACACCTGTTCCAGGACGAAGGGACTGAAAGACCGCGCGCTCCCGCTTCACTTCCACACGGTCCTTCTTGTCTTTGTCGACATCCCAATTGGTCCATCCAAAGCTGGCCCGGTCTGTGTCCACGTCGATGGGATCCCGGCGTGTTTCACGAGCCAATAACGCATTCCCATCTGTGTACCTTAGCAGACCATGTGAAGCAGAAGGTTTGCAGTAGACAGTTTGAAGCAGACGGTTTGAAATAACAGTTGGTACATGAGATTGAAGTATACAATGTGGTAAGAGGCAGGTACTGCAAGAATATGTTTTAAGCCAAGCTACTCCTGTGATTCCATTTTGACATACGGGATGCTGTGCTTTCGCTCTTCCAATCCATCTTCTGCGCTGGCCTTAGCATGGGCTTTCTCTAGACATGTAGAAGGTCTTGAACTGGAGCCCCACAGAGCTTCTCGCATCTTCTCACGGTTCTTGCTGTCTGGGCGCCGGGACTCGAAGCATTTCGCCATGATGGCAGAGATCCACGCCTGCTCCTTTCTGACTTCAGTGTCAAAATTTGGAGGGATGGTCTTGTTGTTGGATTTGAACATGCCATAGAACTCCTTGCCATCAGCAGTGAGGAAATCGGGGTGGTCGACCGCAATGCGCTCCACAGGATCTTCGTTCACACCATCAGGCCTGAAGTAGACAAACTTCTTGGTCACCACAATAAAGACAGATCGTTTGAGAAGAGCATTGATGTCTGCGTGAGAGGCATTGGTAGACACTGCCGGACGGATCATCTCCCAGAAGCTTTTGAAAGGAAGAGTTCCAACGAACGCACTGCCTTCATCCACAGAAGCATCGTAGGCATTGGCGGCGATGGCACGAGGTTGGTTTTGCACCCACTTGGATGCACCCCAGCGAGCCCAGGCCATGGACTCGTACAAGCCAACGTCCAAGAAAGACTTGAGGATTTTGAGACCCACATGCTGCATCTCAGGATCATCCAAGAAGTCGCCCATGATGACTGATCCAGCCTCGCCACGGAGAAAGTCTACCTCAGGGGTGCATCGGATGCATGGAGCTTCTTCACGACTGAAGCGCGTCCGGTTATACCGGCATTGTGCCATGAGGATGCTCCGACCCAAAGGACTTTTACCAGTGTTAGGTTCTCCCAGCATCACTAAAGCAGCCACATCGAAGTTCCAGATCTTCTCCAGCTTCTCCAAGATCCACTTCTGGAAGAACTTCTCTGTCAAGGGAAGGGGCCAATCGAATTCCTTGCGCGCAAGGGCGCCTTCTGTGGACAAGCAGCGCAAAGCTTTTTCGACAAGACTGACAGGCCATCCATTGATAGGAGATGTTTTCTTGCGAATTTCTTTTGTTTGCCAAGAGAGTTGCTGTAAATCACTGCCGCTTCGGGGCGCATTTTTCCTCAAGAATTCAAAGCCGCATTCGAGGGCATCATCATCCAGCTCCTCAAAAGCCTTCAGCTTTGCTTGACTGGCCGCGGTCTCGGCGGACAGATCAAAGCAACGAAACTGCCTCCCACCCATATTTTGCAAGCAATATTGCAAAATCTTCTTGCCCACAGTTGGCTTCTGACTCATGAAACTAGGTTTGTACAAAGTTCCAAAGGCAAGGTTCTTGACAAAGGATGCTTTGGCCTTGTTTGGGAACATGTAATGCTTGAAGACGGTTGCTGTTCCATCATCTTCTTCTACAATGACCAGTTGCATCTTGACCTGACTTGCTACAGCTATCTTAGGACCAAATGGATGAGGCAACAGTTGCAGATCCTGATGGGTGATAGCTCGTTTGTAGTGCAACCCCAAGTCCTCGAACGAAGTTTGCATTGTGTAGCCTGCCACGACTTCCAGGAAGTGCACCATAGGATTCTCTCCATCCTGAATCTCGATCATGGGGAAGTTCACATGGTTCCAACTGCCACGGGGGAGAGCTGCTGAGACATAAGGGGCCGGAAGGGCTCGACACATGTACCCATCGCAGACGGCCTCCAATTGCTCGAAGTTCATGTCCTCAGGAGCAACAGCCATTGTGCAGCAGAAGCGGAAACAGGAAATTGTATGAGCAGAAGTGGCTGTAGCAGGATGCAGGTTGACACAGACAGTTGCGTTGGTTTAGAAGATTGGTAGCCATGAAATGAAGCAGATGCAAGTTTTTTGTACAGAGTTCAATTGGCAGACAAAGTCATTGGTAGGATTGTGACAAGACAGCACAAACACATGTTACTTGAAGTGAGGAGGGTCTAGGCTATTCACAGCAAGGGTTTTCATATGATTATTTCTGAAGCAATTACGGGTGTGATATATAGTGACTTCAGTGCGCATTCTTGGCTGTGCATGTAGACAAGGCAACTGTGCATGTAGACAAGGCACAAGCAGCTCAGCATTATTTTTCTCTCGCTGCAGTGCTCTGATCTGGTCTTAATAAACACGTAATGCGTATGCCAGCATCATAGCTCACCGCCCACACCAGAAAGCAGCTAAAGGAATACCTATCTGCAGCAAAACAATTACTTTTTGTGCCCACATTCTTTTCCAAAACCACTTCCATGACTTACTGGCTTTCTGGTGTGCACGGCGCCGGTCCGAGCAGCTCGGGCGGTGTCATCGGCACCCTTGTGCCGACGTGTGGCGAAATCTCCGTTGGAGGAGTGGGAGGAGGCGGGCCAGGCGGAGTTCGTGGGGCCCTTCTTGGACTCCGGGATCGGTCACGTGGCCGTTCCTCATAAGGACGTGACTCCCACCAGCTTGGGTCGGTGAGAGGTGGCAAAGTCCACGCAGACCTTGGATGGGAACAATGTTGAAGCAATGGGCAGATTTGAAAGGCAGGATTGCAGTGACAGCCGTTGAAAGGGATGAAGCAGACCAGAATTACAAATGCCATTGGAAAGTATTAACAGGATGGTTCGCGTCCAAGGCACTCCCAAAAATCATCCTCATAATGGATCTCCGGACTGTCCGGACGAGGAGCCGCAGCCATGAGGCAATGGCAACGGGAACCAGCAGGAGATAAATAAAAGGAGCCTCTTCGCGGAAATACTGCGGATTCCATCCGTAAACCGAAAAAACTGAAAAAACTGGAAAAACTATATTTTTCTAGAACTATGGCTGGGACCCAGACCTAGATATAGTTACCCAAAAATATAGTTTTTTCAGTTTTTTTAGTTTTTTCAGTTTTTTAGACATAGTTCCCAAAAATTATAGTTTTTTCAGTTTTTTCAGTTTTTCATTTTTTCTGTTTTTTTAGTTTAGACTTGGGGCTAGACATAGTTCCTAAAATTTATAGTTTTGCTTCAGTGTTTTCAGCTCTAGTTTTTAGTTTTTTTCAGCTTTATTCACTCCAGCTAATAATCTACATAAAATACTGTAAATACCAATACAAATGTAAAAAAGGTAGGTTTTGGGGGGGGTACCAAAAATATCAAACCCTGCAAACAATGAAATCGTTGAAAATAAAGAAAACAAATTTAAAACAACAATGATTGCTACCAGATTAGGTTTGTTTTTGAATTGATATTCATCTTGTATCTCGGAAAATGTACACTTATTTAATGTCCAATAATTTCACGTGATTGTTTAATTGATTATTGAATTCTAGTGCATTTTTCTGTACTTGTTTATTTATTTTTGAAATGGGGGAAAGACAGTTTCTTGAAACCGTGTGGTCCTATCCTGTACTCTGACTGATGCAGGTTTCATGGATTTTCCATGGAGCTTCCATGCAGGTTTCATGTTGGTTACATGCTGGGTTTGCAAATTTAGCTTACTGGTGGGTAACCTCCATGACAACTCCCTGGAACCTGCATGGAATCTGCATGGAACCTCCATGGAACCTGCATCAGTCAGAGTGCATGATAAAACCAACAAGTGTAGATAGAGGCACCACCTCCATAACGCACATGGAAACTGCATGAAATTCTACATCAATTCTCCATGGAACCTGCATGGAACCTCCATGAAAACTGCATCAGTTAGAAGGCGCCATGCAACCATCACGTTTAGACACAAGAAACAACGGTTACCTACATGAAACCTCCATGAAACCTACATCAATTCTCCATGGAACCTGCGTGGATACTCCATCAAGGAAGACGCCATACAATCATCAGGTGTAGATACAGGGAACATGTTCGAGTTTTTTTTAATGGAAACTACATGGAAACCATCAGACGCTTTGATGCAAATCGATCGCAAATCGATCGTAACTAAATTGATCGCACAAAAACTGTTATAGCATCTGTGCGTTTTGATGTCGTTTTCACTAGGCCATCTGTCTTTGCTGATGTTTCTTTTGGTTTCTGTACTGGAAAAGTCAAATTCTTCCAGAATTTCTATTTATCCTGAGTGTTCGTTGCTTGGCGGTTTTGATGTTGGCAAGGCCAGGGTTTCAAGTGTGGACTTTGTAATGTGTCATTTTGATGTAGGATTTCGACGTTGTTTTGCGATCATTTTGCGATCCTTTGTCGATCGATTTGACATCGGCCTAAAAACGAATAAGAAGGCCATAAAACAACATCAATATGACATCGACAAGAACCTAAGGCCTGTAGAAAACGGCACTTGCCAATTCATATATTCATATGGTTTGGTGATCATAGAATCCAAGATGACATAAGTGAGTTCATTTCTCTTGGTGGTTTCGTCTTTTAATTAACTTAGTTTGCAATATTATATGTTAGGAACCTCCATCAAGTTGACACCGAGACAGACATAAAACTCCATCAAAATGACATCAAACAAAAATTCACATTTGAAACCTTGCCAAAATCGAAACCACCAAGCAGTGAACACTCAGGATAAATAGAAACTCTGGAAGAAATTGACTTTTCCAGTGCAGAAACAAAAAGGGACATCAACAAAGACAGATGACCTAGTGAAAACGACATCAAAATGCACAGATGCTATGACAGTTTTTGTTCGTTTTTTTTACGATCAGTTTACGATCGATTTACGATCGATTTGCGATCAATTTGCGTCAAAACGTCTGATGGTTTCCACGTAGTGTCCACTTTAAAAAAAAAGTCTCTGTTCCCTGTATCTACACCTGGTGCTTGTATGGCGCTTCTTTGATGGAGTATCCATGCAGGTTCCATGGAGAATTGATGTAGGTTTCATGGAGGTTTCATGTAGGTTCCGTTGTTTCTTGTGTCTAAACGTGATGGTTGCATGGCGCCTTCTAACTGATGCAGTTTTCATGGAGGTTCCATGCAGGTTCCATGGAGAATTGATGTAGATTTCATGCAGTTTCCATGTGCGTTATGGAGGTGATGCCTCTATCTACACTTGTTGGTTTTACCATGCACTCTGCCTGATGCAGGTTCCATGGAGGTTCCATGCAGATTCCATGCAGGTTCGAGGGAGTTGTCATGGAGGTTACACACCAGTAAGCTAAATCAGCAAACCCAGCATGTAACCAACATGAAACCTGCATGGAAACTGCATGGAAACTCCATGGAAACTCCATGAAACCTGCATCAGTCAGAGTACTGTACAGGATAGGACCGCAATGGAATTTGTTTCAAGAGAAACTGTTTTTTTTCTCTGCTTTGCTTTCATGTAGATTATTTAGATAGAATAGATAGGTAAGGTCACTTGGATAGAGTAGGCATATTAGATAGATCAGATAGAAAAGGTAGACTAGGTGGATTAGATAGATTAGATAGATTAATAGACAGACTTGAAAGATTAGAGAGGTTGGATTAGATTAGCTTAGATTAGATTAGATAAGATCAGAGAAGATTAGACTAGTTTGATAGACAAATAGACAAACAAATAAATAGATAGATTATGTAGATATATGAGATTGGTTGATAGATTGATAGATTGATAGATTGATAGATTGATAGATTGATAGATTGATAGATAGATAGATAGATAGACAGACAAACAAATAGATATATTGGATATGATATATTAGATAAGTAAATAGATAGACAGACAGACAAACAAACAGATAGACAGATACTTAGAAAGATAGATTAGATTAGATTAGATTTAGATTTAGATTTAGGATTTAGATTTAGGATTTAGATTTAGGATTCAGATTTAGGATTTAGATTTAGGATTTAGATTTAGGATTTAGAATTCGGATTTAGGTCTAGGATTTAGATTTAGGATTTAGATTTAGGATTTAGAATTAGGATTTAGAATTAGGATTTAGAATTAGGATTTAAAATTAGGATTTAGAATTAGGATTTCGAATTAGGATTTAGAATTAGGATTTAGAATTAGGATTTAGAATTAGGATTTAGAATTAGGATTTAGAATTAGGATTTAGAATTAGGATTTAGAATTAGGATTTAGAATTAGGATTTAGAATTAGGATTTAGAATTAGGATTTAGAAGAGGATTTAGAATTAGGATTTAGAATTAGGATTTAGAATTAGGATTTAGAATTAGGATTTAGAATTAGGATTTAGAATTAGGATTTAGAATTAGGATTTAGGATTAGGATTTAGAATTGGGATTTAGAACTAGGATTTAGAACTAGGATTTAGAACTAGGATTTAGAACTAGGATTTAGCATTAGGATTTAGCATTAGGATTTAGAATTAGGATTTATTTAACATTAGGATTTAGCATTAGGATTCAGCATTAGGATTTAGCATTAGGATTTAGCATTAGGATTTAGCATTAGGATGTAGGATTAAGATTTAGTCTTAGGATTTAGCCTTAGGATTCAGCATTAGGATTCAGCATTAGGATTTAGCATTAGGATTTAGAAGGATTTAGAAGGATTTAGCATTAGGATTTAGAATTAGGATTTAGAATTAGGATTTAGAATTAGGATTTTTTAGAATTAGGATTTTTTAGAATTAGGATTTAGAATTTGGATTTAGAATTTGGATTTAGAATTAGGATTTAGAATTAGGGTTTAGCATTAGGATTTAGAATTAGGATTTAGAATTAGGATTTAGAATTAGGATTTAGAATTAGGATTTAGAATTAAGATTTAGAATTAGGATTTAGAATTAGGATTTAGAATTAGGATTTAGAATTAGGATTTAGAATTAGGATTTAGAATTAGGATTTAGAATTAGGATTTAGAATTAGGATTTAGAATTAGGATTTAGAATTAGGATTTAGCATTAGGATTTAGCATTAGGATTTAGCATTAGGATTTAGCATTAGGATTTAGCATTAGGATTTAGCATTAGGATTTAGAATTAGGATTTAGAATTAGGATTTAGAATTAGGATTTAGAATTAGGATTTAGAATTAGGGATTTAGAATTAGGATTTAGAATTAGGAATTAGAATTAGGATTTAGAATTAGGATTTAGAATTAGGATTTAGAATTAGGATTTAGAATTAGGGATTAGGATTAGGATTAGGGATTAGAATTAGGGACGAGAATTAGGGATTAGAATTAGGGATTGGAATTAGGGATTGGAATTAGGGATTAGAATTAGGGATTAGAATTAGGATTAGAATTAGGGATTAGAATTAGGGATTAGAATTAGGGATTGGAATTAGGGATTGGAATTAGGGATTAGAATTAGGGATTAGAATTAGGATTAGAATTAGGGATTAGAATTAGGGATTAGAATTAGGGATTGGAATTAGGGATTGGAATTAGGGATTAGAATTAGGGATTAGAATTAGGATTAGAATTAGGGATTAGAATTAGGGATTAGAATTAGGGATTAGGATTAGGGATTAAGATTAGGGATTAGCATTAGGGATTAGGATTAGGGATTAGGATTAGGATTAGGGATTAGGATTAGGATTAGGGAAAAAACAAGGTGGGGGGTCAAAAAAACAAGGTGGGGGGTCAAAAAAACAAGGGGGGGGTCAAAAAAACAAGGTGGGGGGTCAAAAAAACAAGGTGCCCTTTGAGAAAGATATGTTTAAGTTGATGAACAACGCTGTTTATGGAAAAACGATGGAGAATGTAAGAAATCACATTGACTTTGAATTAGTAGCAACACAGGAAAGGATACAAAAATGTATCAACAACCCTAATTACAAAGGATGTCATATTATAAATGAAGAACTGGCAGGAGTGGAAAAAACGAAAACAGTGTTGAAGTTGAATAAGCCCATCTTTTTAGGAATGACTATTTTAGATTTAAGTAAGGTTCATATGTATTCGTTCTATTATGATGTCTTGAAGCCGAGGTATAAGGATGATATAAGATTGATATACACTGACACCGACAGTTATGTTTTACAAACTTTCACCGAAGACCTTTTTGAAGACTGGAAGGAAATAAGGGACTATATGGACTTCAACGGTTATGACAAAAACCATCCGTGCTATGATGCTACTAATAAAAAGGTTTTGGGTAAATTTAAGGATGAGATGGACGGAAAAATCATAACAAACTTCATCGCTTTGAAACCAAAAATGTATTGCCTAAAAGTCTTCAACGAAAAGAAGGCAGAAAAGAAAGCGAAAGGTGTTCCTAAACTGAAAGTCAAAAAGGTATGAAAGATTATGAAGCAACACTACACGAGCACATACCGAAGAATGTAAATTTCAATGCCATCAGAAGTAAAAACCATCAAATCTACAGTATCAACCAAAGCAAGGTCGGCTTAACATCTTATGACAACAAAAGGTATTGGTTCAACGATGTGGAAAGCCTACCGTTTGGGCATTATTTACTTCAAACTTGATAATATTATAACATAATAATATTATCAATTCTTCATATCAAACTCCAATTACACAGTTGTAGTTTCGGTAGTTGATATATCAGTTTGTTCTGCTTTTCCTTTTCCAGTTTCTCCACTCTTGCCACCAACTCTTTTACGCTCTTGATGAGTAAAACATCTGTTCGGGTCTTTTCATCTTCGTCTATTTTCTTGATTTGTTCAAGGTAGTCGGTTTCAACACTGCTGTTTGAATTGCCCATTGTCTATATATGATTTTAGATTTTAATTTTTTGATTTGGATTTCGCCTTTGCTTTCGGCTTGACGATGTCTTTGATGAAGTTTTCAACCTCAAACAATCTACTTTCTAAATGCTGTATCTTATCCTGTTGTTCTTGGCAACATTTCCATAACAATATATTTATCTTAATATAATTCATATTCAAATTGTCTTCCTTATCCTTACCAATAATATTTTTACTAAATACTTCCGGCAGTTCATCCAATAGTTCATTTGCTAAAAACCCTATCTGCTGACCCTTACCGTGCTTTTCATCTTTGTATTCAAAAGATTTCACATTTATCTTTTTAACGATGTCAGAAACATCAACATCAACATCTTCAATGTTCTTTTTGAGTTTCTCATCACTAACAGAAGTGTCCAGTAGATTTCCAATAATACTCCGACCTGTGTTGTCCAGAGCGCAATTTAAATCCAAACTTTCACCAGTTCTATTGTATCTCATAAATTCAACTCTATTATTTCCTGCTACATTACCACCGTGGAAGACTAAATCAGTATCTACACTCCTTGACCTAAAATAATTAGCATAAGAATATTCAGCACTTATACCCTTGCCGGTAGGAATTGATACAACATCAACATTATCAATATTAGCAGTATTAAGAAATCTCATATATTCAACTCCGTTTCTTTGAAAAATCATATCAACATCTCCAATTGTATTCATCGCATTAGCTAATAATGTATGGTTTTCACCGCATCTAACGACGCTTGAATTTAAATACAATGGCATATTTGTATTTAGAAGGTCTCCAACAAAAAACCGTATAACACCATCACTATTTTCTTGGACAAAATCAAACAATGAATTGGATGGGATGCTCTCTCTCATATAACAACTGGTAAATTCCAACCTTGCTGGATTTAGTGGTAATTTTAATGATTTTGCTAATTCTATTCTGTCGTTTGCTTGATTGAAAGTCATATAGGTATTTGAATTTCTTTGAAAAACTAAATCAGCGTCAGACCTTGTGTCAATGTTATTTGTTCCAACTTTGTAAGCAGAACCAACCAGCAAATCTCTTCCAATAGCAACATTATTATCACTGGCGCTTACTATGATGTTTGCTCCAACATTTCTATTTCCAATAAACATACGGATATGAGGGTTTGTTGAGTTTTCATTTATAATATCAAAATTGTTGTTAGGTGCGCTGTATCTATGTAAAATGGTTGCCAGTCCATCATTAAATTCTAACTCTCCATTGCTTAATGCCAATCTCAAATTCTTGCTACAATCAATTCTATTAGCACCATTAAATTTTATAAACTCAACTCCGTTTCTTTGTAAAGCCATATCATTATCACCTGCTGTATTGATTGTATCTATTTTAGCACTGCTTGACTGTAATGTGATACCGCTATTCAGTTCTACCTGATTATTTCTTAAATAAAAGAAGTCAATAGCATTTCTTCTAAAACTTACATTAGCATTACCAACTGAATTATAAATATTACTTGCTACATTCTTTGAAAACTCAACTTGTTGTAATGTCCCTTCCAGTTTCATATATTCAACCCCGTTTCTTTGTAAAACTAAATCACTGTTGCCGTGGCTGTTTAATGTATTAGCATCAAAAGTTCCACTAACAACAACATCACCTGCTATTGCTTGCGATGCTTCACCTGTCAATTTTACGCAGTTGCTTAAATCCACACTACCACTACCAATTTCTGGACTTGTAGGTTTATGAAATGTTATTAGGTTGTTTTGCAATGTCATCACTTTGTTTGTTCCAACCGATGGGTCGCCGACATAAAAATCCATTTGTCCCGTTTGTTCCATCATAACATAGTTCAAAAAGTTTCCCGAATTTAGCGTTTCATTTATATAACTGTTAGTATGTTGAAACTGCAATTTACTATTTAACGGTATATCTAATTTCGTTGCTAATGCTAATGGTTTTCCTAATATCAACCCACCGCTTCCTTCATAATCACTATCATATTCTAAATAAATCAGTGTGTTATTATGTTTGAATTGAATGTTAGATAAACCACCATAACTATCAATAATGTTGGTATTGATTTTGTTTCTCACTGTCAAGTCATCATCAATGTCGGTATGATTATTAATAGTTAATTTATTACTGACATCAACATTTAATATATTTGAACCGTTCCTATTTATATTAAGAACGGTATTGCCGTTGGTGTCATAAGTGCCACCTTTTACTGAACCAGTAAATGTTGGATTAGTTACATTCAATTTATCGTTTAACATACTGTCAGATTGACTTTTTGTATAATGACTTGAAAAGATACTATCTACTTGGCTACTGCTATAATAAGGTATGAATAAAGCATCAGTTTCATTTTTGGTGTAATAATTCGTTAAATCAACATCCCCACCACCACCACCTCCTGCGATGTCAAGAATGTTTTTTAACTGACCATCATTCGGGTCTATTGTCCTAATCTCCTGTGCCTCTACAGTCCTATTTATATTATAATAATTTGCCATATATTATAATATATATATATATTATATAATTTAATTTTCAAAAATTATTCATAGAAAATAACGGATTGTGCCTTTATTTCCAAAATGCATTCGTGTTCAATGACGATATACATTTTGTCTGGCATCAGTCCAGTGTCAGTTCCGTTGTTGGTTGTATAAAGGTCTGTTCCATACAGTGGTTTGACACGGACAACCATATTTGAATTGTTCTTCAAATTCAGTCCAGTGTAATTGGCACTGTTGAGTTTCTTTAGATTGAACCCTGCCAAAAAGGAATTCGTCCTATACATATGAGGTTTGATTGAAACGTGATTGTTTCGTGTTTCTTGTAGATGCTTGTAGTTGTCAGCAACACCCATCGTAGGCATTTCAGGGATGACAGTATTACCAATACTCAACTGAAAGGATAAATCAATATTTTCATAGTATCTTTGAGCAGTTGATGTTCCACTTTCCCACGAAAGGGGATGATAAAGAAGATTATGAGGTTTCAGCACTTCTTGGAAACCACCCTTATAACCAAAATTTGAATAGAAAGATATGAAGATGTTGTCAGCCTTGCTTACATTTCTAACGATTGTTGTGAAGATGTCGGTGCTTCTGCTTGTTGTTTGAGTTTGGACTGAAACGCTGTTGAAAGTTATAGGCAAGGATTGTTTTTCCAAAATTTCAGCATACTCTGCAAAAAGCCCATCGTCAAGTCGGTGAATATCACAGGTGATAATTGGTTGTTCAATGTTCCATAAGAATGAGGTATTCGTTGTTGTAAAGTCAGCACTTTGATTAACAAGCGGTTCGGTGGCATCACTGACTAAGGTTAATTCAATGACAATCGGACAGTATGATAAAGGAACGAAGTTTGATACATTGAAAAAGGGACAGGAAGGTCGGTAATAAACGGTCTTTTTGTTTTTAAATCCACCGAAATTGTCAGGTTTGGCTTGGTCAATGACGTTCAACTGTGTTTGACCTGGGTTCGTTGCCAAAGGGGTTTCCTTCATTTAAAGGTCTCTCCTTGCAAAGTCGCTTGTCTGTTTAAGCTTCAGCAATGCATTTGAACCCGCCATCCTGCATTCTTGAAAAAATGAGGATGGCTGGGACAACCTTTTTTTTTGTGGCGCCAAGGGAAAACTTCAAAAGACTTCTCAAGTTTACCAGCCGTTCGCCCCAGCCCGTTTATAAAGGATGACACTGTTGTTTGATGAGTTTGAGCCAAGAAGGGTTGTCTTAATTCCTTTGTCTCTAATGTAGGCGCTCCACCATGATTTTCCATGTCCATACACCTTTTAATAAGTTTTCATTTTGTTTTGCAAGGTAACCTATTTTATTTTCATTGTCTTTATGCTTTCTATGACCTTCTTGATTTCGTTGTATGTTAGGTGCTTTTTCTCCTTGGTATTCTCGTTCTTCAACTTCTTCATTTCCTGCCTGTTGTTCTTCAAATATTCCCTTACGATGTCTTCCATACAATATGACTTATATAAAATAAAATCATATTATCTTATTGATTGGTTCTGCCACATTCTTTTCTGACTTTCCCATATCACCAAAATGGACGGCGTGAAAACCGTGATTGTATAAAGGGTTATAACTGTTCTTATTGACTGTTATATCCACGCCTCTGTCAAACATACTGACTGGGTCTCCTACTGCCCTGAACCTTGTGTTCTTGTTGTCAGTGTTGTCATTGAAACTCACAGTTGGTGTTCCGTAGGTTCTGGTGGTAAATCTTTTGTTGTAGTCTTGATTTAGTTTCATTGTTATTGCCGAACCCAAGGAATGACTGACGATAGTATCAACATTCTTAATGTTGTTTCTGATGAAGTCGTTTGCCGTCTTATACCGCTTTGACCTATGAACCATATGAAAAGGAATGAGTGTGTCGTCCAAAATGTCTCTTGGAAAATCTTTCGTCCCCGCTATGTAAAGTGTCTTGTTCTCTGGATGGTGGTATAGTCCTAAATCTGTTTTGTTGTTGTATGCCCTCTTCAGTCCCGTCTCGTCGTTGATGTTGTTGAATTCCTCCAAGTATTTGTTTCCTTGTTCTATCTCCTTGCTGTATTTCTCCAACAATTCCTTCTGTTTGTTGTAATATTTCTTGTTGTATTCTTTGCCATCAATCTCTTTAAAGGGATTTATCCGCTGTAGTCGTCCCTGTGTCTTCATATCATCAATTATCCTTTTTTGGAGCATATACAATAATGTATAGAATAAAAAAAATAATTGTCTAAAGTTATTATATCATAATAAATGAGTAGATTTAAAAAGATATACATAGACAGCCACCACCGAACCCAGAACTCCAACAGTAGCAGTGATTTTGAAATCTATTTACCCGAAAGTCAGGAATGCGGGAACGACACCAAACTATACATTCACGAAATCACCATACCCAATTCCATTTATCCAGTTCAAGCGGGGTTGAACAGCAACATATATCCAAGACTAACGGACTTTTCAAACACTACGGATGTCAGAATTGAAATGTTAAGTGCCTCCTATGTTGGTGCTACATTGGCATCAACCCTTCAAACTAAAATGAACGAAGCAACAAATGGATTTAGAGCCAACAACGACTATTTCAGTGTGTCCTACGACTTTGACACCAACAAAATAACCATCACCTTAAACTATGTGGATTTTTCTTTCAAGATAATGACGGACTATGAGATGGAATATAACACAGTCCAATGGACGGGAACATCTTATGATAGGAACAATCTAAAATCAATAAATCAAGTGTTAGGGAACTACACCCCTTCGTTAAACTATCCTGATTGGAAGAGTGGGTATTTGACATTATTGGCATTAAGAAATTTGTATCTTACTTGAAGCGAATTGAGTGATGCCAAACAATTAGGTTCAACGGGCGCTTACAACATCATTAAGAAAATGCCCATTAATGCTCCTTTCGGTTCAGTCATCTACGACAACGAGATAATCAGCGTAGATTACATCAATGTATCAAATAGAGTGTTGAGAACCTTACATTTTAAGTTGGTAAATAGTTATGGTAATGTGGTTGATTTAAACAATGTAAATTGTTCCTTCTCACTTACATTTGTAGAAGATGATTGTAAAGTTCATTGACAAAATCAGGAGGAATTCTATACAGTTCATCCTGACGATGTATTATAGGATTATCGCCCCAGTCGCTCTTTTTGCCTGATGGCAACCGTTGTGCTGTTTCTTTATGTTTGTTGTTGATGATGTTTCCACAGTCTTTTTTACACAATGGTCTGGGTTTCCAAGTTTTTAGGTTCGTCCATATCCTCTTTCGTTTGCGATAAGCAAACCCGTATTTACAATAATAAAGGTCAAAATAATCAAAATCTTTCATAAAGTCCTGATGCTTCAAAAGACCTGTCTGCGGGTTTTCTATGAACCATACTGATGGATTGAAGTATCTTATTATTTCAATTTTCAATGGTCTTCTTTACGATGCTGTTGGCATAATCTATTTTTCTAACACCAGTGGTTTTAGCAATGCTATATTCAACACAAGGGGGAGAAGCCCAAATTATATTAAACTCATTTTGTTTGAAAACTTTGTAGTTCCAATTGAGGATGTCGGTGTTGATGTTGGCATCCTTTAAGTCCAACGAGACAACATCAAAACCTAACTCTTTGGCGACTTTGCCTACACTACCCGTTCCAGAAAACAGTTCAAGCAATTTCATATTATAATTTTATAGATTTAAAATATGAAATTACGATAGCAATACGTAGGAGTTGTTTGTCGGGTCTTTAATGATTTTGTAGTATGCTAATGTGTCTTCTTTCGGTTGAGTGATTTTACCCGAAGTAATCCATTCAAAGTATTGCTTCCTTTTTTCTTCCCACGAACCGATGGGTCTGCCTATCTGCTTCTTTTCGAACGCCTTGTTTATTCTATCCTTGTTGTTCTCCTTATTGACATTTTGTTTCTCCTTTTCTTTCTTCAAAAGTTCCAACACATAATCCAATTTTTCAATCACTTCTTCTTTATTATTCACCAGTTCTTCTTTTATCTCGCTTCTCATCTCCTCTAATGTTTTACCAAATCTCCCATACCAACTATATATTAGTTTTATATAGTTATTTATTTAAATATTTATATATTTATTTAGATATTTATTTATCAAATTGCTTTCACGCAAAATCTACTCTTTACATCGTTTTTGGAGAAACTTTTTAATCCATATCATCCATTGACTTTCTGGTGCTACTTCTCGGAGTGCTCATTACATCGCTTATCATCTTGTTAGTGCTCTCTACTTTCTTATCTTCGGGTGTGATTTGTCTGTTCCAACTGAAGGAGATGCTGTGGTCTTCACTGTCCAGTTTAATGTCTCCGTTGTCATCCCTACTAACATTCATCGTTTTATCATTTTTGGTTAGTTTGAATGAGCAGGGATTACAAGAACACTTAATACCTTTCGGGTTGATTTGAATTTCGTTTCTCAATTGTAATTTACCCTTACATAAGGGACAGTCAAAGGTGATGAATTTGCTTGACAGTTTTTGTTCCTCGTTGAGATTGACAAAGGCAGGTTCTTCATCTGACAGTTCAAAATCCTCAGGGATTGGTTGTTTCATAAAATTGTTTTTCTTTTTCGGCATCTATTTTATATTTGAGAAAATTTAAAACAATTTTGGTCACTTCCAATGTGTGCTTACAACATCTTTTGATTTTATTATCTTTTATTACTGGAAATTTATTATCATCAGTTATTCTTTCTTCAACATCATCTATTGTTTGTATATATGCTTCATATTCACTGAGCGTCATTTAATATAAAATAATTAGATAATATTTCCTTACAATCTAATTATTTTGGGGCGGGGTCATCAAGGGGATATAGAAAATTGCAACGCACTGAAAATGAAATCACGAAAACAACTTGGCAACTTGTAGCGTAGTAATCATCTTCTATTGCTTGTTGGTAGAAAGAGAAAACGAATTAACGACTTATGCGGATTGAAGCAACTGTCCCATTTTCACACTCAACAACCCATTCAAGGCGAAAAAGGTTTCCTTCAATATCTTATATCATAAATTTATTTCTAAATACTTTTAATATATGATAAATATAAAGCCCTACAAACATAAAGAATATAATTGTAAGCAGTCATCCTATGGATATATGGCGTGTCTTCCCGCAAGGATTTTGTTGAACGCTCCATCAGGAACAGGTAAAACGGTTGCTTTGACAAATTTGGTGTTAGACATCTACAAGGGTTGCTTTGAAAAAATCTACATCTTCTCACCGACCGTTTTTATTGATGACAACTGGACGGTTGTAAAAAGTTACATTGAAAAAGAAATGGACATCAAACATACGGATGAAGATCCCATTTACTTTGACACCTTTGAAGAAAAGGATTTGAAAAAGGTAATAGACACACAGGAAGGGATTATAAAGTATATGAAGGAAAAGGACTACAAACACCTATATAACATTTGTATTATCATAGACGACTGGGCTGACAACGAAAAGGTGGTCAGAAAGAACAAGGAGTTAATCAAACTCTTCACCAAAGGTAGGCATTGGTATATCTCAACTTTTATCACATCGCAATCTTACACGCAAATATCACCAGTCGTTAGGAAGAATGCCACACAACTGTTCATCTTCAGGCTTCGCAACCAAAAAGATTTGGATGCCATTTTGGAAGAATTGAGCGGGTTGTATGACAAGAAAACTTTAGACACGATTTACCGAGTTGCCACTGATGACAAGTATGTTTTTTTTTATATATTGATTTGATGGAAAGGGATAAGAAGAAGATGTTTTACACAAATCTAAATCAAAGAATTACGGTGGAATGATTGATAATAATATTATTGAATGTTATTATCAATTATTTTGATTTCAATTTTGGATAGATGATTGACTTCTAAAGTTCCTTCGCTTCCTTTAGATGTTGTTTCTTATCCTCTCCTTTGCTTGATTTCCACTGACCATAGACTTGTTGAAACTTTTGATAGTCCGCTGTGTCTATGCTTTTGCTGTTGTTCATTTCCTCAAACTTCTCTCGTATCACTTGTATTCCTACCTTGCTTGGTGATATTGCTTTGCTCATCGTTGGTTTCCTGACTGGTGCTTTTGAAGATGATGCTGTTTCTTCCTGTGCTGAAGTGGCACAGAGGTTTGACTGTAGACCACTTGGGGTGTACGGGCGCTACATAGTATGGGCGCTACGGAGACTGATTGGGCGCTACGGGGACTGTACGGGCGCTACGGAGACTGTACGGGTAGTGCAGTAGTAGTAGTAGGTAGTAGTAGGTAGTAGTAGGTAGTAGTAGGTAGTAGTAGGCGCTGCGGAGACTGTACGGGCGCTACGGAGACTGTACGGGCGCTACGGGGACTGTACGGGCGCTACGGAGACTGTACGGGCGCTACGGAGACTGTACGGGCGCTAGGTGTCTCTGGCGGACATCGCACTTTGTAGTTCTTCCTTCAGTTGTTTTACAAGGTCATTTTTGAATACTTCTGGGTCAAAAGGCGGTTTCGCCCTTGATGGTCTTACCCTCTTGGGTTTTGGCGCTGGTTGTGGTTTCTCTTCAACTGGTTTTTCAATTATATATATTTCTTCTGGTTTCTCCTCTTCTTTCGGTGCTTCCTCCTGTATTGGTTCTGGTATTGCTTCTTCCTTTGGTTCTTCATTATCAACCTCTTTTACGACTACCTCTGTCATATATTAATATTATAGATAATTTTTTATACTTTCAAAATTTCGTGTCTCAAATACGGTTTCTTGAGACCCTCCAGTTTGAAGGTTCTGTTTCCGACATCGTCGTATTCTATCTTGATGATTTTGTAGGATTGTTTGCTCCATTTTGAGTTATACTCCTTCCTCTCCGTGTAGTTGTCTTTTTTCTTCTCAAAGACCTTGACCATATCATTCACTTTCACCTCTGGGTATTTGCGATTGTTCTTTTCCCTCCTTGTCAAATTGACCCTGACATCCATATGGTTTTTGTCGTCGTGGGCGTCCTTGGGTTTCATTTTTGTAGATGAATGGACGGTGTCGTTGTATTTATCCAACGCTTTGGACAACATAACAGTCCAACTGCCACGATTAAACCTGACCCTATCGTGTATCATATTCTTCATTGTTCTGATGAAACGCTCCACTACATTAGCGTGTGTTAGGGTTACGACGTGAGTGATGCCTTCTTTATCAAAAAAGTCTTTAACTCCAGCTTGGAAGGCACGGTCATTATCGCTATAAACTGACATTGGAAACCCCATTTGTTAAAACTCTCTTTCATCGCCGACAATGTGATTGGTCCAGATTTCTCTTTCATAGGGACGACATTAGCCAACTTGCTGAAGATGTCAATGACTACCAACCCATATCTCGGCTCACCATTCTTGATTGGAACTTCAACCTCTGGTTCTTTGGTAAGGGGTATATATTAGTAATGATACTAAAGTTGCGAAGGCGCGGTGTAGGAGTTTGAACCTCTGTATTTCCTAATCTGTTTGTTGGGTTGTTTCCTCATAAAGGTTTCCACATTCACCCTGTTGATACGGGGCTTGTTCCTTGCTTTTTTGAGGGGAGATGACGAGCCGAAGCCCGTAGTAGTAGGTAGTAGTAGGTAGTAGTAGGTAGTAGTAGGTAGTAGTAGGCGCTGCGGAGACTGTACGGGCGCTACGGAGACTGTACGGGCGCTACGGGGACTGTACGGGCGCTACGGAGACTGTACGGGCGCTACGGAGACTGTACGGGCGCTACGGGGACTGTACGGGTAGTAGTAGGTAGTAGTAGTAGGCGCTGCGGAGACTGTACGGGCGCTACAGAGACTGTACGGGCGCTACGGGGACTGTACGGGCGCTACGGAGACTGTATGGGCGCTACGGAGACTGTACGGGCGCTACGGGGACTGTACGGGCGCTACGGAGACTGTACGGGCGCTACGGAACTGTACGGGCGCTACGGAGACTGTACGGGCGCTACGCAGACTGTACCGGCGCTACGGGGACTGTACGGGTGCTACGGGGACTGTACGGGCGCTACGGAGACTGCACGGACGCTACGGAGACTGTACGGGCACTACGAAGTCACAGACTCTCTCAGATTCTCACAGACTCTCGCAGACTCTCTCACAGACTCGCTCAGAGATTTTCTCACAGACTCTTTCAGACTCTCTGAGATTCTCTCACAGACTCTCGCTCAGACTCTCTCTCAGACTCTCTCTCAGACGCTCTCAAAGACACTCCCACAGACTCTCTCACAGACTCTCTCGGACTGTCTCTCAGACTCTCACTCAGACTCTCTCAGACTCTCTCTATGTCTGTTAGTCTGTCTATATTCCGCCGGTCTCATGACGGAATTTGGCCGGTCTCATGACGAAAATTCGGTCTCGTGACGGAATTTGGGCGTATTTCTGTCTTTTTCTATGTCTGTTAGTCTGTCTATATTCCGCCGGTCTCATGACGGAATTTGGCCGGTCTCGCAGACTCTCTCAAGCTCTCTCAGGCTCTCTCAGACTCTCTTTCTCTCTCTCTCTCTCTGTCTCTCTCTCTCTCTCTCTTTCTCTCTCTCTTTCACAGACTCTCTCAGACTCTCGCAGACTCTCTCAGACTCTCTCTGAGAATCTCTCTGAGAATCTCTCTGAGACTCTATCTGAGAATCTCTCTGAGACTCTATCTGAGACTCTCTCTGAGACTCTCTCTCAGACTCTCTCTGAGACTCTCTTTGAGACTCTCTCAGACTGTCTCTCTCTCTCTCTCACAGACTCTCTCAGACTCTCTCAGAGTCTCTATCAGACTCTCTCTCAGACTCTCTCTCTCCGACTCCTAGACTCTCTCCCAGACTCTCGCTCAGGCTCTCTTTCAGACTCTCTCTCAAACTCTCTCTCAGACTCTCTCTCAGACTCTCTCTCTCAGACTCTCTCTCAGACTCTCTCTCAGACTCTCTCTCAGACTCTCTCAGACTCTCTCAGACTCGCTCACAGACTCTTTCAGACTCTCTCTCAGGCTCTCTCAGACTCTCTCAGACTCTCTCTCTGTGTTAAGGGATTTCAGGGTTAAAGTTTGGAGGGTTAAAAGATTTTAGGGTTGAGGCTAAGGGATTTTAGCGTTAAAGGATTTTAGGATTGAAGGATTTTAGAGTTACAGGGTTCTTGTGTTAAAGGATTTTAGGGTTAAAGGGTTCTGGCGTTAAAAGATTTTACGGTTAAACGATTTTAGGGTTAAAAGTTTTTAGGGTTAAAGGATTTTAGGGTTAAAGGATTTTAGGGTTAAGGGATTTTAGGGTCAAGGGGTTTGTAGGGTTAAAGGATTTTAAGGTTAATGTGTTTTAGGGTTAAAGGATTTTAGGGTTAAGGTGTTCCGGCGTTTAAAGATTTTGGGGTTGGATGATTTTAGGGTTAAAGGATTTTAAGGTTAAAGGGTTTTAGGGTTAAAGGGTTTTAGGGTTAAAGGATTTTGGGGTTAAGGGATTTTAGGGTTAAAGTTTGTAGGGTTAAGGGATTTTAGGTTTACGGGGTTTTAGGGTTAATGTTTTTTAGGGTTAAGTGATCTGACGGACAGTAAACGCTGACAAGGGGATAGCTCCCATCCCACGCATTTTCATCTAAGAATCTGCTTCCTGCTCATGTTCCAAGAGGTTCCCAAAAGGCTCCCAGAAACTTCGCAGAAGGCGCCCAGAAAGTCTCGAGAAAGCACCCAGAAAAGTTCCCAGAGGGCTCCCAGAAGGCTTCCAGAACGCTCCCAGAAGGCTCCCAGGAGAAAAAGGTTTTCCCAGTGCTGCTTCAAAGCAAAAACAGAACCACAGGAGGAGAAAAAGGTTTCCCAGTGCTGCTTTTTGCCAAAAACAAAACCTTGGGAGGAGACCAACCTTTGATTCATTAAAAACAAAAAACAACCTGTGTTGGCGCACACTTGGCGCAAGCCACCTAAAATTAGGGATTAGGATTAGGGATTAGGGATTAGGATTAGGGATTAGGATTAGGGATTAGGATTGGGGATTAGGGATTAGGATTAGGATTAGGGATTAGGATTAGGGATTAGGATTAGGGATTAGGATTAGGGATTAGGATTAGGGATTAGGATTAGGATTAGGGATTAGGATTAGGGATTAGGATTAGGGATTAGGGATTAGGATTAGGGATTAGGGATTAGGGATTAGGGATTAGATTAGGATTAGATTAGGATTAGATTAGGATTAGATTAGATTAGATTAGGATTAGATTAGATTAGGATTAGATTAGACTAGGATTAGATTAGATTAGGATTAGATTAGATTAGGATTAGATTAGATTAGATTAGATTAGTTAAACAAAAAATAAAACAAATACAAAACACACACACACACAAAAAACATTTTTCAAATCTATTTTGCACATAACTCTGATTTCCCAGACTTCCAAACCACCAACCCAAACCGCCATATAAGTATAACCTGATAGCAACTGTCAAGCAGGATCCGAAAGCCCGTGATGGAAGGCTGCCTAGGGTGTTGTTGGGCAAAACTCCGCCATCCCGGCGTGCTGTGCAGAACAACCACAGGTCTGCCATAAGCCTTCACAGTGGCATTCGAACGGCTCCCCAAAAGTGCCCCACTCCTCCACAATAGTCAACAAGGACGAGCGAGTGCCAAATACCATCAGGATCAGGGCCAGAATGAATTCTATGCCTATAACAATCCACTCAACAATCTTGATGAATTTGGAGCAACGGCCGCCTTTCCTTCCTTCTGAATCCCAGTCAGGGTGGTCCCAGGACATCCGCATGTAGCAGATCAAAGGGATCAACCAGCAAGTTATCGGCGTCACGCTTGCTCCCAAGAGATCCACTGCTGCTCCAAAGAAGGGCACAATGTTGGCCAAAATCCAGGTAAGCACCAGCATAGATGTGACAATGCATACCCAGCCGATCCAAGATCTTGGACGATTATCACTTGCATGTGCATATGTGCGGTCAACTGCTCTGTGCACCGATTTGCACAATAGCACTCCTTTGATCAGATACGAAATCAGCATGTGAGTCAGCATGCATCCTGCTGCCACTTGGAAAGCACCGCCAAACGGAAGATTCTCATTCATCATCCCAGCAACCTTGTTGCCCATGTACAGGTAGCCCCCAATGCCAGCCACTGCAAACATGACAAGCTGGAAAGGAGCAGAAATCTTGGCGTAAGCTGTAGGCATCTGCATTGGCTCCTTCATCTCTGCTATAATTTCAACAAGGATGAGCTGAGATGTCATTCCAAAGGTAAATGCCGAAGAGCCACTGAAGATTTGTCGCAACGACAAATCGCTAAACATCTCCACTTTGCTGCCTGGCACCTTAATCTCCTCCGTGCCGATGATGCTATAGAAGCCCAAGGGGATCAGAATTGTCCCCATCAGAGTCGCAACATTCATCCAAACCAAGGATTGCCAAGTGCCCATGCGACGGGCAGTGGCGGCGAATGGCAGAAGCAGCAGGGCAGCATAAATCATCCAAGTCGGAAGACAAACGTGATTGTGATAGAACAACATACCCATGCCCTTTCCTGCACTTAGCAGGTAGAGGCCCATCACGCCCAAAAGAAACGATTTCTGAGAGAAACCTGTTAAAGAGATGATCGCGCGCCGTTGCCATGTAGGTGCTTTTGCAAAAGCACCCCTCACATATGCTGTGTAGGTGGTGGTGCCAATGCAACTGGGGCAAAACATCCGAACTCTCCACATCACGATGGATACATGCACATTTGCAGCCAGAAGTAAGACAAGCGCAATGATACCCGGATAGAGGCCGAAGTTCGCCATGGCCACCGGCATTGCCAGAATTCCTGCACCGACCACATCTGCCACAATGATTCCTGCAGTCAGAAGTACGCCGTTGTGGCCTAACAGTTCCTTCAAATCGCTATTCGTTGAATCAATCCAGGTACTTTCATGGTCTGATTCAGTCGTTTCTTCAAAGTCCGACATGGCTCTTCACAGGTGGCCGAGTGGCACAGAAGCGGAATCCCAAGAACAGAATTGCAAACCTTCTAAAGTATGTCTGGGGAGACTCGGGAGATCGGTTCATTGCGTCGTTGCGTCATCTTTTAATACCTTGCTTCCATGACTTCCATGACTTCCATGATTTATTTCTCGATTTCACAAACTGATTCACAATTCACATCAATTCAACGTTCACCGCGCACCTAAGATCTTCTTGAGATGCAGAACCGCCTCATCTTCAGTGATGTCCACCATCCTACGGCAGGGTTTTCAGATGTTTCCAGGTCATCCCAGGCTCGGTCCCAGACTGCGTATCGTCACCCCAGTATCGAAAATATTGGAGCCCGTGAGAAAACCAGATCTTTTTAAAAAAATAAAACCAAGATGCAGCCCACGAACCCGAATGCTCACACTATGTTAATGGCACAGATGTCGAAACACAAGGATATGCAGTCACGCAGAAGACTTTTCTGCAATAGTTGATTTGAACAGTCTTGTACATATATATTTCCCCTGTTACCAGTCTGCAGTGTGGAGTGGAAAGCGTAGTGTGGAGTGTGGAGTGGAAAGTGTAGAGTGTGGAGTGTGGAGTGTAAAGTAAGGAGTGTGATGCGTAAAGTGTGGAGTGGGGAGTGTAGAGTGTGTAACGTGTAGTGTGTGGAGTGTAAAGTGTAGGGTGTGGAGTGTGGACTGTAGTGTGGACTGTAGTGTGGAGTGTGGAGTGTAGAGTGTAAAGTGTACAGTGTGCAGTGTAGAGTGTAAAGTGTGGAGTGTAGAGTGTAGAGTGTAAAGTGTAGAGTGTGGAGTGTAAAGTGTAGAGTGTAAAGCGTGGAGTGCAAAGTGGAAAGTGTGGAGTGGAACGTGTAGAGTGTGGAGTGTAAAGTGTGGAGTGTGGAGTGTAAAGCGTGGAGTGAGGAGTGTAAAATGTAAAGCGTGGAGTGAGGAGTGAAAAATGTAAAGTGTAGAGTGTGAAGTGTAAAGTGTAGAGTGCGGAGTGCGCAGTGGAAAGTGTAGAGTGTGGAGTGGGGAGTGTAAAGTAAGGAGTGTGGAGTGTAAAGTGTGGAGTGGGGAGTGTAGAGTGTGTAAAGTGTGGAGTGTAAAGTGTAGAGTGTGGAGTGAGGAGTGTAAAGTGGGGAGTGTGGAGTGTGGAGTGTAAAGTGCAGAGTGTGGAGGGTGGAGTGGAAAGTGTGGAGTGTGGAGTGTGGAGTGTAAAGTGAGGAGTGTGGAGTGTGGAGTGTAAAGTGTGGAGTGAGGCGTGTGGAGTGTGTAAAGTGTGTAAAGTGTGGAGTGTAGAGCGTAGAGTGTAAAGTGTCGAGTGTAAAGTGTAGAGTGTGGAGTGTGGAGTGTAAAGTGTGGAGTGAGGAGTGAGGAGTGTAAACTGTGGAGTGTAACATGTAAAGTGTAGAGTGTAGAGTAAAAAGTGTAGAGTGTAAACTGTAGAGTTTGGAGTGTGGAGTGTAAAGTGTGGAGTGAGGAGGTAAAGTGCAAAGTGTAAAGTGTGGAGTGAGGAGTCTAAAGTGTAAATTGTGGAGTGTGGAGTATAAAGTGTAGAGTGTGGAGTGCGGAGTGGAACGTGTAGAGTGTGGAGTGTGGAGTTTAAAGTGAGGAGTGTGGAGTGTAAAGTGTGGAGTGAGGACTGTGGAGTGTGTAAAGTGTAAAGTGTAGAGTGTGGTGGAGTGTGGACTGTAGAGTGTGGAGTGTAGAGTGTGGAGTGTAAAGTGTAGAGTGTAAAGCGTGGAGTGCAAAGTGGAAAGTGCGGAGTGGAGTGTAGAGTGTGGTGGAGTGTAGACTGTGGAGTCTGGAGTGTAGTGTGTGGAGTGTAAAGTGTCGAGTGAGGAGTGCAAAGTGCAAAGTGCAAAGTGTAAAGTGTGGAGTGTAAAGTGCGGAGTGTGGAGTTAGGAGTCTAAAGTGTAAATTGTGGAGTGGGGAGTGTAAAGTGTAGAGTGCGGAGTGTGGAGTGTAAAGTGTAGATTGTGGAGTGTGGAGTGTAGATTGTGGAGTGTGGAGTGTAAAGTGTGGAGTGTGGAGTGTAGAGAGGGGGGTGTAAAGTGTAGAGTGTGAAGTGTAAAGTGTAGAGTGTGGAGCTTCCCCCATAGACACGGCGAGGCCACAGGAAAACCGGAGCCTCGAGACGAGACACGTGGGCGCAGAAAAAACGAGCATTTCGTGCGAGACTGCTTCGAATTTTGACATTTTCGACACGTCATTAAACAATTTGGAATGTCACAAAGTGCCATGCCCCCCACGCAAAACGATAGACAACCTGCTTGAAAACCTTTGAGAAGGAGAGATTTTGTCGCTTCCCCCATAGACACGGCGAAGCCACCAGAAAACCAGAGACTCGAAACGAGACAGGTGGGAGCACCAAAACGAGCAACTTCCGCCAATTTTCACAGGTGGAAACATGCGAAAAGAAGATATTTTGTACCTCCCCCCATAGACACGGCGAGGCCACAGGAAAACCAGAGACTCGAGACGAGACACGTGAGCGCAGAAAAACGAGCATTTCGTGTGAGACTTCCTCCCGTTTTCACAGTTGGAAACCTTCGAAAAGGAGAGGTTTTGCAGCTTCCCCCATAGACACGGCGAGGCCACAGGAAAAACCAGAGACTCGAGACGAGACACGTGGGAGCAGCAAAACGAGCATTTCGTGCGAGACTTCCTTCAATTTTGACACTTTGTAGCGTCAAAATCGACGTTTTCCTACGAGTTTTCTTGGGAACCTCTAAATTTGCTACTTCAAAATCGATGTTTCGTGCGAGGCTTCCGTCAATTTTCAACACATCTCACAAACTGCCACGCCTGCCACGGAATCTGCACCTTGTCGCAACTTGACGCAGCCCTGCCAATGCGATTCGCAAAAACCCACAACACGACACGTCTAAAGTCTAAAGTGATGCGCCTGCCACGCAAAATGACGATGGGCACGTCCAAAGTGCTGCGACTGCCACGAAAACTGCAACGCATCTTCTGAAAATGTCGCAAAAGTATTGCGCCTGCCACACAGAACGACTTTCGACACGTTACAAAACACGTCTGCATGTCACGAAGTGCCACGCCTGCCACGCGAAACGAAGCAACGAGAAGTTTGAAACCTCCGAAAATGACCACCTCTGCAGAACTTACCATAGGCACGGCCATATGGTCCTCACGCGGACGGTTGCGAACGGTTGCGAACGGTTGCGAACGGTTGCGGACGGTTGCGGATGGTTGCGGACGTACACGCAACGTCGAGCGAACACACCCTCAACCCCCAGATCCCCAGAGTGAAACGGGAACCCTTGCTACGCATTCGGGAATAAACAACATCAAAAATATGTCTTATATCTTATATAAAGAAATATGCGAGTCATCAATCTCAATCTGCTGCGGGCCAAACAAAGAGCAAGAGCTTTAGCGGTAGTGTCCGATACTTCTTTTCGGATGTTTTTTTTTCCCGAATGCGTAGCAAGGGTTCCCATTTCACTCTGGGGGTCTGGGGATTGAGGGTGTGTTCGATCGACGTTGCGTTTCTGTTCGTTTCCGTTCGCAACCGTCCGCAACCGTCCGCAACCGTCCGCAACCGCGCGATTGCCATATGGCCGTGCCTATGGTAAGTTCTGCAGAGCGGGTCATTTTTGGCGGTTTCAAACGTTTCGTTGCTTCGTTTTGCGTGGCAGGCGTGGCACTTTGTGACATTCAGACGTGTTTTGTAACGTGTCGAAAGTCGTTCTGTGTGGCAGGCGCAATACTTTTGCGACGTTTTCAGAAGATGCGTTGCAGTTTTCGTGGCAGTCGCAGCACTTTGGACGTGCCCATCGTCATTTTGCGTGGCAGGCGCGGCACTTTAGACGTGTCGTGTTGCGTGTTTTTGCGAATCGCATTGGCAGGGCTGCGTCAAGTTGCGACAAGGTGCAGATTCCGTGGCAGGTGTGGCAGTTTGTGAGATGTGTTGAAAATTGACGGAAGCCTCGCACGAAACATCGATTTTGAAGTAGCAAATTTAGAGGTTCCCAAGAAAACTCGTAGGAAAACGTCGATTTTGACGCTACAAAGTGTCAAAATTGAAGGAAGTCTCGCACGAAATGCTCGTTTTGCTGCTCCCACGTGTCTCGTCTCGAGTCTCTGGTTTTTCCTGTGGCCTCGCCGTGTCTATGGGGGAAGCTGCAAAACCTCTCCTTTTCGAAGGTTTCCAACTGTGAAAACGGGAGGAAGTCTCACACGAAATGCTCGTTTTTCTGCGCTCACGTGTCTCGTCTCGAGTCTCTGGTTTTCCTGTGGCCTCGCCGTGTCTATGGGGGGAGGTACAAAATATCTTCTTTTCGCATGTTTCCACCTGTGAAAATTGGCGGAAGTTGCTCGTTTTGGTGCTCCCACCTGTCTCGTTTCGAGTCTCTGGTTTTCTGGTGGCTTCGCCGTGTCTATGGGGGAAGCGACAAAATCTCTCCTTCTCAAAGGTTTTCAAGCAGGTTGTCTATCGTTTTGCGTGGGGGGCATGGCACTTTGTGACATTCCAAATTGTTTAATGACGTGTCGAAAATGTCAAAATTCGAAGCAGTCTCGCACGAAATGCTCGTTTTTTCTGCGCCCACGTGTCTCGTCTCGAGGCTCCGGTTTTCCTGTGGCCTCGCCGTGTCTATGGGGGAAGCTCCACACTCTACACTTTACACTTCACACTCTACACTTTACACCCCCCTCTCTACACTCCACACTCCACACTTTACACTCCACACTCCACAATCTACACTCCACACTCCACAATCTACACTTTACACTCCACACTCCGCACTCTACACTTTACACTCCCCACTCCACAATTTACACTTTAGACTCCTAACTCCACACTCCGCACTTTACACTCCACACTTTACACTTTGCACTTTGCACTTTGCACTCCTCACTCGACACTTTACACTCCACACTCCACCCTTTACGCTCCACACTCCACACTTTACACTCTACGCTTTACACATCTTTACACTCTACACTCCACACTTTACATTTTACACTCCACACTTTACGCTTTACACTTTACACTCCTCACTCCACACTTTACACTCCACACTCCACACTCTACACTTTACGCTCTACACTTTACACTCTACACTCCACACTCTACACTTTACACACTCCACACTCGTCACTCCACACTTTACACTCCACACTTTACACTCCACACTCATCCCTCCACACTCCACACTCTATACTTTCCACTCAACACTCCACACTTTACACTCCACACTCCACACTTTACACTCTACACTTCACACTCTACACTCTACACTTCACACTCTACACTCCACACTCTACACTCTAGACTTTACACTCTACACTCTACACTCCACAGTTTACATTTTACACTCCACACTTCACACTCCACACTTTACACTTTACACTCCTTACTCCACACTCCACACTCTACACTTTACACTCTACACTTTCCACTCCACACTCTACACTTTACACTCCACACTTCACACTCTACACTTTACACTCCACACTCCACACTCTACACTTTACACTCTACACTTTACACTCCACACTCTACACTCTACACTCCACACTTTACATTTTACACTCCAGACTCCCAACTCCACACTTTACACTCCACACTCCACACACTACACACTACACTCCACACTTCACACTCTACTCTTTACACTCAACACTCCACACTCTACACTTTACACTCTACACTTTACACTCTACACTCTAAACTCCACACTCCACACTCCACACTCCACACTCTACACTTTACACTCCTCACTCCACACTCCACACTCTACACTCCACACTCCACACTCTACACTCCACACTCCGCACTCCGCACTCCACACTCCACACTCTACACTTTACACTCCACACTCCACACTCTACACTTTACACTCTACACTTTACACACTGTACACACTCCACACTTCACACTCCACAATCTACACTCCCCACTCCACACTTTACACTTCACACTCCTTACTTTGCACTCCACACTCCACACTCTACACTTTACACTCCACACTCCGTTTCTACACTTTACACTTCACACGCCACCCTCCACACTTTTCAGTTTACACTCCACACTTTACACTCCTACACTCCACACTCCACACTTTACAGTCTACACTCAGCATTCTACACTTCACAGTTTCCACTCCACGCTCCACGCTCCACACTCCACACTTTACACTCTGCACTCCACACTCTACACTTTTACACTTTACACTTTAAATGTACAAGACTGTGTAAATAGACTGTTTCAGAAAAGTGTTTTGCATGACTGCATTTCCATGTGTTTCGACATCATCACCAGTAACATACGTGTGAGCATTCGGGTTCGTGGGCTGCATCTTGTTTAGATGACTGCGCACCGGCATGAAACTTGTGCAGCCCGATAGTTAAGAATTCAGTTGCCAAACCAGTTGAAAGCACTTCTCCTCGGCAACCCTGGAACTGAAATCCTTTGCAGGGAGCAGCTAGTTTGATGGCACAGGAGGAAATTAGCACCAGGAATTGCCTACAACTAATAGGTAAGTCTTGTTTGATCAAACATCAATGACAGTAACAAGTCAGGAAGATCAATCAAAAATAATCAAAATGTCAATTTCTTTGCAAAGCAATTCAGCATAAGTAATTCAGCATATTCCAGCTAAACAACTACCATCAACTACATATAGGTGTCCGTTGCTGCCCTTGCCTTCGGTTTGCAGAGTCCTGCGAGGCAGGGGGCGACGATCTACTGAGTCCTGCGCCAGGGAAAAGAGCTTCGATCACCTTTAGAATTCCAAAAATATGATGATCATGTCAAGTCTGTCAAGTTCATGTTTTCTTTCGGTGTCTGGTCATTTCTAGTAGAATAGTGAAGATCCAACAACGTTTCACTAGGCGTCTGGGCTCGTTTGAGGAAGTTGGTCACAGGATTTGTGCCCAAGAGATGCTGCATTCTTCTTGAATCTAAGATCCGCAGAAAGCTTTCAAATCTTGGCATCTCTCCAGAGTAGGTTTTCGATATTCCTAGGCATGGCCTGACCCTGCACACCTGTGGAGTTAGTAAGATGTCCAATGGTACGACCGAGGCTCTCAAACACTTTGAGTTGAATCTGGCATGGCGCGGCTGTTGCTCCTGAAAACCGGCCGCTTATCGAGAGGCCCGCATCACTTACCTAGCTAAGCGACACTCCTCCCACTTGGGCATCTAGTCGAATCTAGTCTTGAAGTCTAGGCGGATGGCTGATGATCTGGTTGGAGTATGGACTGAAGTGTTGGATAGGTTGGAGGTTGGGTGATGGAAGTTGGTTTCTGTATGAAGCAGCTGTCAGCGTAAGGGAATGGGAAAAGGGGTAGCGCGGTGTGGTTCTGCTTTGGCTGGATACGGGCCCCAAGCCCTTCAGCTGTACTCATATGATATCTCCCCAACTTTGAGCCAAGGCCAGCAATGACATCAGGACTCGCCTGGGTTGGAACAAAAACTGTGGAAGGCGGGCACTGATTCAGGGTTGCACATCCACTAAAAGCTGTTGCGCCTCTAGAACCATCTAGAACCTATGTCGCTTGAGATCCGAGTTCCATTCCTGTTCCCGAGAAACAGTGCACCCCACTCAGATAGCTTCCACTAGAGAGGTAGGACTTGCTGCATCACACAGAAGTTCAAGCACGCGATGCTCAGTCGCTTTTGCTCGCGTCGTCTCTTGCGTGAGAGGTTTTCAGCCGTGATGGGCACACAAGAGTGTTTCAGTGCTGCCATCCGATGAGGTGGAAGGAGAGCGAGCTCGGGCCTGCGAGTATGCACCATTGAGCCGTGATAGGACTCAATTCACTTTGCACCAATGAGATCAATGACATGAGAAAATGCAATGAGCTTATGGATCAGCTGCGGTCACCTACCGATCCGCGCATTGTGGAGTCTCTCGCCTGTGTCGGACTAAAACCACGTCCAAAGTCTTCCAGGATAGCTCTGGCTGCCTCCGGCATCTTGGACCATGGGTGTCGATGCTAGAGGACTGTCCCCTTTTGACAAAGTGGGACAAGATTTGACAAGATTTGACAAGATGTGGCATGTGACAAGTATTGAAAAACCATCTTATTCAAACAATATCAAGCACATCCTATCTGCATTGACCAGCATGGACCGACTTGAGTGTAGCAGCGTAGCTTTGACATAGCGACCGCACCCACTGGCAACAGCGGCACGGCACCCTGCCTCTAAAAGCAGCTCCTGACGGCGCTGTCTTTGTCGCCGTGCTTCCGCCAAATTCTCTTGGACGGCACGGACCTGCACATCTCAAATCGACTTCCTGAACGTAATGAAAGCTCCACAAAAGTTCAACAAGTGCTCCCAATCAGGTTCTATTGCAACATTATTGCAATATTATGCCATACATGAATCTCTCAAACTAAAGTAAAAGAAAAAATGCACTGGATATGGGCAATTTGCCGAAAAGAAACACCATAAAAAAATGGTAGAAGGGGGAAACTGGGGAGTGAGGGTTCAAGGTTCAGGTGGGAGGCTGTTATGTTTTTGTTCAATGTTGTAAATCTAAATGTTTGACTGTTTCTTTTTGATTATCTTGCTAAATGTTTCGTTGAGGTTGTTGTGATAATGTTTGGTTTGGATGAGGGTAGGTTTTGTTGAGGGTGTTTTGCCCGTTATGTTTTTATGTTGATGTTCAATGTGTGTTCCTTGGTTTTGATGATTTTTGTTTGGGTTTCTGGGAGTGGTTTGAGGGGGCAACTTTCACTGTCAATGTTTGGTTTTGGATGAGGGGGATAATTGTTGAGGTTGTTAGGGTTTTATGTTTGGATTGTCAGTCGTCAGGAGTTTGAAAAGAAGGGAAGACGTCATCAAGATAATCTATGGTTTCTTGGTGTTTTATCCTGTTCTTTTCTTTATCACTTAAGACGGGTTGCTCTATTTGTTTAGTGTTAGTGTTGTTCAGATTGTTCTTATGACGTTGGGTTCTTTCGTGTCTTAACATTTTATTTCTTGAAATGTCAATCTTACAAATTGGACAGTCAACCTTTTCTTTCTGTTTCTCAAGTTTTTGTCCTTTGTATTGTTCATAATGTTCCTTTGCCTTTTGTCTCAATTCTTCTCTGTGGTTTTCTCTATAGCGTTGTTTGTATTCAGAACATTTTTGACATAGTGCCTTTCCATCATCAAAGTTCTCCAGTGGTTTGACTGTTCTACATTTTGAACATTTCTTACCTTTCTCTTCACTCATTGAAGTATTATGGGGCTATATCTTTGAATAGGTTTCTGGGTCTTCAAGATTACTTCATAATATATTGTGTTAAGATATTATGAATTAATCATTTATGCTTTCCACTTTCCTATTCCATCCCACCAGTGTTCAATCACTCTCATTTGTGTTAAGCAAGGTTTTTCTGTATCATTCATTTCATCCATTGCTATTGATAAAAGAGTTAGGTTAATAATCACAGCGTTGAATTCTCCATCACGGTTGAGTTCTTTACCACTTACCACAATCAATGATGACTTTTTTATCGGTGAGGTGTTCATACATCTTTTTCATAATGTCAAATCTTACAAACGAGTATATTATCATACCATTAACTCCTTCTGCTTCTTTCATCCTATCAATTACTTTCTTCCAAAATGTTTCTCCTTCCTCATCATCTGGTGACGGCATAGGATGATACTTTACAAAGTCTCTAATCTCTTCATCTTCTTTTTCTATTTGTTTTCTTTCCCAGTCTTCATCCTCACTATCACTACCAACTTCAACATACAACCCTAAATTTTCTGAAATTGAACTCAAGTCCTCAATTTTTGCTCTACTCATTTTCTCTTACTATATATAGTTACTTTTTCTTTAAGTATTTACCACTTTTTGTAGGTGCTCTTCTATTTCTGTCAGATTACAATAGTTTTCATAACCATTTAAAAGTTGTTTCATATATTCACGCAAGAAGACTTCCCAAAGGTCTTTTATCTTGTATTCCCTATTTCTAAACATATAATGTCTTTCACCATCAGGAAACCACCAAACTCGTAAATGTCTAAACAGTTTCATTCCTTCAAGGTCGTGGAAGTTCTCCATAATGTGATGTGTGTATTTCCATTCCTTCTTTACAAATGATTTGACAGCAGACAGAAACAGTTTATTCTTTTTGAATTGCTCTTTGAGACTTTTATTGTCCAGCACGGTGTCTATCTCCTTCCTGAATGTTCTTAAATTCACCCGACAGGTGTTAGACAAATAGATTGGTGTTGGCATTTCAGTTTTGAAGAAAAGTATTTGTTTTTCTGATGTTGTTAGATGTTTGCCTTTGTGTTCTTTTTGAAATTCATTCTCCTTTAGGTTCAGGTTTTTACATTTGAAACAATGAAGGTTGTAATTACATATCTCATCACAAATTCCAGCAGGAAAAATGTTGTTCAATAAAACCTTTATGTTAGTCATTTCGTTTTTACAACATCCACAGTTTTTATAAGTAAATAGCATCCTCTTACTATATATAGGTAATTTTTCTTTAAGTAGTTTTTGGGGTCTCTTTCAGTTTTTGGGTTTTCTGTTGTCCCGTATCCACTGTAATCGCTTCATTCGTTGTGTTTCACTACTATCACTTTCATATTCTTCATTTTCAGGTTCTTCTTGCTTATCTTCATTTCTTACTTTTTCTATCATCCGTCTTATTTTGTCTATACCGTGTTCTCTGTCAAACCCTTCCATTACATTTCTCACTTTTTCCAAACCGATATGTCATTCAATCTCTTCGTCTGTCATTTGTCGGAATTGTTCTTTATATTCTTCGTCATACTCGTCTTCCTCTTCATCCTCATAGTTCATAAACATTTCCATTCGTTGCTTTTCCGTTTCCAGAAGTTTGTTTTCCATCTGTTGGAATTTCATTTGTTTCTTGCCACACTTTCCACAAACATTTACAAAGGTTTTAAGCAAATGACCCCAGTTAGGTTTTTTGTAGTCGGCACTGTTTAGATTGATACACTCACTCATTATACGACATCCACAGTCAAATTTAGTCATCTTGTTTAGTCTTACTATATATATAGGTATTTTTTCTTTAAGTATATTTTTTCAGTGTTGATAATTTTAAATCTAATACTATAATATATGGCAAGGAGACTATCAAGAGATGACATCATAAGCAATGTCTATTACAATCTTGAAACGGGCTTCGGCTCAATCAATGAGACCCTCAAAAAAGCGAAGGAACAAGACCCGACCATCAACAGGGTGAATGTGGAAACCTTTATGAGGAAACAACCCAACAAACAGATTAGGAAATACAGAGGTTCAAACTCCTACACCGCGCCGTTCGCAAGGTTTGAGTATCAGATTGACATAATGGATATGAAACCCCTTACCAAAGAACCAGAGGTTGAAGTTCCAATCAAGAATGGTGAGCCGAGATATGGGTTGGTAGTCATTGACATCTTCAGCAAGTTGGCTAATGTCGTCCCTATGAAAGAGAAATCTGGACCAATCACATTGTCGGCGATGAAAGAGAGTTTTAACAAATGGGGTTTCCAATGTCAGTTTATAGCGATAATGACCGTGCCTTCCAAGCTGGAGTTAAAGACTTTTTTGATAAAGAAGGCATCACTCACGTCGTAACCCTAACACACGCTAATGTAGTGGAGCGTTTCATCAGAACAATGAAGAATATGATACACGATAGGGTCAGGTTTAATCGTGGCAGTTGGACTGTTATGTTGTCCAAAGCGTTGGATAAATACAACGACACCGTCCATTCATCTACAAAAATGAAACCCAAGGACGCCCACGACGACAAAAACCATATGGATGTCAGGGTCAATTTGACAAGGAGGGAAAAGAACAATCGCAAATACCCAGAGGTGAAAGTGAATGATATGGTCAAGGTCTTTGAGAAGAAAAAAGACAACTACACGGAGAGGAAGGAGTATAACTCAAAATGGAGCAAACAATCCTACAAAATCATCAAGATAGAATACGACGATGTCGGAAACAGAACCTTCAAACTGGAGGGTCTCAAGAAACCGTATTTGAGACACGAAATTTTGAAAGTATAAAAAATTATCTATAATATTAATATATGACAGAGGTAGTCGTAAAAGAGGTTGATAATGAAGAACCAAAGGAAGAAGCAATACCAGAACCAATACAGGAGGAAGCACCGAAAGAAGAGGAGAAACCAGAAGAAATATATATAATTGAAAAACCAGTTGAAGAGAAACCACAACCAGCGCCAAAACCCAAGAGGGTAAGACCATCAAGGGCGAAACCGCCTTTTGACCCAGAAGTATTCAAAAATGACCTTGTAAAACAACTGAAGGAAGAACTACAAAGTGCGATGTCCGCCAGAGACACCTACAACAAAGCCAAGGAGGAGAAGAACAAAGCGACGAGAGAGAAATTCAAATCTTTAGCATCAAAAATTTTGTAAAGTATATTATATATAAAAATGAACATCAAGGAACAGAAAACGGAACTCAACAAAAAAGACATCTACGACAATGTCCGCAAGGACATCAACAGGAAACAAACCGTCCATTCAAACAAAAGTGCCACTTACAGGAGCGGAACGCCCGAAATGCCAGACAGAAGAAAAAAAGTGTATAGCAGTTATGACCACTACTATCACAACGACAGCAACACGGCAAGGATGCCAACTCACAACCATCATCTTTATCTTAAGCGTCTTCTGGAATATCACAACACCGAGCACGACTACAAGGTCTTACAGGTGAAGCAGAGGATGAAGGAAGAGAATGAGATGCTACAGAACGAGATGACAAGGTTGAGGGAGGTGAGGAAAAATCACAGATTGGAAGATTACGGGGCGAACGTCCAGAATATGAAACAGAGAATTGATGAATATAAACAGTGGTTGAGAGGCGATACACAAGATTAATATAAAAATCTAAAGTATTAATATATAGCAATGACAGCAGAAGTAATCAACGCAAAACAGGGATTGACACGAATACCCACTTACGCAGAACTCATCAAGGAAATAGACAGGGAAAAATTCAAAACAAATGACATCAGAAAAATCTTTGATAGGAACGCTTGGTATTTTCACGACAGTCCGCAGGGTCAAGCACTGAACACAAACAACATCCACCCAGCAGACTTACAACAAATAAAACTTTAAAAAGATGGCAGAGGAAGCGACCGCAAGACGGGAAGAAGAAACACCCAATCTTAACTTTGAAGATATGACTGACTTGAGGGATGATGCCATCAGCGACTTTGAGATGTCCTTTGACAGAGAGGCGGAGTTGAGGGAAGAGAACGAAAGGAGAGTAGCAGAACAGGCAAACTTAAGTCATTCACAAGACCACTATATGGCAAACAAGGGAGCATACGACGCCGTTGGAGCAACAGCATCGGCGGGGATAGAAGAAGACGAAGAACCACCTTCAAGCAGTAGAAGCATCTTAAAGAAATTTCTTGAATCATCCAAACCAGTCGCCACAGCAGGAGGAACAGCAAAGGGAGGGTCAATAGGAGGACTAATAGCATCAAAACTGACAGACGCCATCATACCCGATGAGGACGAGAATGAGAAACCACCAAAGATAAAACCAACGAAGAAGACCATATAAGACCAAGTCAATAAAATCATCAAACCCAAAAAACTCAAAGACCCATCAACCAAAATGAATGTAGATGTAGCGCCAGAAGAAGACAAAGCACCGATGGATACATCAAGCAAGTTGGTAGAGAAAAGGAGACCGACGGGAAACAGGACGTCAGCATTCAAGAGACAGAAGCCAAAACCACCAACGCAGGAGAAGAGAGAATTTCAGGAAGACCCATCCACAACCACCAAACCACCCAAAGCAAGACGAGTAAGAGGAAAGCAACCACAACCACAAGCATTAGGAGCAACCATCAACATCCCCAAAGACAACAAGACACCCAACGTAGATGAAGCAGAGACAGCACAGGAAGAAACAGGGGCATCATCTTCAAAAGCACCAGTCAGGAAACCAACGATGAGCAAAGCAATATCACCAAGCAAGGTAGGAATACAAGTGATACGAGAGAAGTTTGAGGAAATGAACAACAGCAAAAGCATAGACACAGCGGACTATCAAAAGTTTCAACAAGTCTATGGTCAGTGGAAATCAAGCAAAGGAGAGGATAAGAAACAACATCTAAAGGAAGCGAAGGAACTTTAGAAGTCAATCATCTATCCAAAATTGAAATCAAAATAATTGATAATAACATTCAATAATATTATTATCAATCATTCCACCGTAATTCTTTGATTTAGATTTGTGTAAAACATCTTCTTCTTATCCCTTTCCATCAAATCAATATATAAAAAAAAACATACTTGTCATCAGTGGCAACTCGGTAAATCGTGTCTAAAGTTTTCTTGTCATACAACCCGCTCAATTCTTCCAAAATGGCATCCAAATCTTTTTGGTTGCGAAGCCTGAAGATGAACAGTTGTGTGGCATTCTTCCTAACGACTGGTGATATTTGCGTGTAAGATTGCGATGTGATAAAAGTTGAGATATACCAATGCCTACCTTTGGTGAAGAGTTTGATTAACTCCTTGTTCTTTCTGACCACCTTTTCGTTGTCAGCCCAGTCGTCTATGATAATACAAATGTTATATAGGTGTTTGTAGTCCTTTTCCTTCATATACTTTATAATCCCTTCCTGTGTGTCTATTACCTTTTTCAAATCCTTTTCTTCAAAGGTGTCAAAGTAAATGGGATCTTCATCCGTATGTTTGATGTCCATTTCTTTTTCAATGTAACTTTTTACAACCGTCCAGTTGTCATCAATAAAAACGGTCGGTGAGAAGATGTAGATTTTTTCAAAGCAACCCTTGTAGATGTCTAACACCAAATTTGTCAAAGCAACCGTTTTACCTGTTCCTGATGGAGCGTTCAACAAAATCCTTGCGGGAAGACACGCCATATATCCATAGGATGACTGCTTACAATTATATTCTTTATGTTTGTAGGGCTTTATATTTATCATATATTAAAAGTATTTAGAAATAAATTTATGATATAAGATATTGAAGGAAACCTTTTTCGCCTTGAATGGGTTGTTGAGTGTGAAAATGGGACAGTTGCTTCAATCCGCATAAGTCGTTAATTCGTTTTCTCTTTCTACCAACAAGCAATAGAAGATGATTACTACGCTACAAGTTGCCAAGTTGTTTTCGTGATTTCATTTTCAGTGCGTTGCAATTTTCTATATCCCCTTGATGACCCCGCCCCAAAATAATTAGATTGTAAGGAAATATTATCTAATTATTTTATATTAAATGACGCTCAGTGAATATGAAGCATATATACAAACAATAGATGATGTTGAAGAAAGAATAACTGATGATAATAAATTTCCAGTAATAAAAGATAATAAAATCAAAAGATGTTGTAAGCACACATTGGAAGTGACCAAAATTGTTTTAAATTTTCTCAAATATAAAATAGATGCCGAAAAAGAAAAACAATTTTATGAAACAACCAATCCCTGAGGATTTTGAACTGTCAGATGAAGAACCTGCCTTTGTCAATCTCAACGAGGAACAAAAACTGTCAAGCAAATTCATCACCTTTGACTGTCCCTTATGTAAGGGTAAATTACAATTGAGAAACGAAATTCAAATCAACCCGAAAGGTATTAAGTGTTCTTGTAATCCCTGCTCATTCAAACTAACCAAAAATGATAAAACGATGAATGTTAGTAGGGATGACAACGGAGACATTAAACTGGACAGTGAAGACCACAGCATCTCCTTCAGTTGGAACAGACAAATCACACCCGAAGATAAGAAAGTAGAGAGCACTAACAAGATGATAAGCGATGTAATGAGCACTCCGAGAAGTAGCACCAGAAAGTCAATGGATGATATGGATTAAAAAGTTTCTCCAAAAACGATGTAAAGAGTAGATTTTGCGTGAAAGCAATTTGATAAATAAATATCTAAATAAATATATAAATATTTAAATAAATAACTATATAAAACTAATATATAGTTGGTATGGGAGATTTGGTAAAACATTAGAGGAGATGAGAAGCGAGATAAAAGAAGAACTGGTGAATAATAAAGAAGAAGTGATTGAAAAATTGGATTATGTGTTGGAACTTTTGAAGAAAGAAAAGGAGAAACAAAATGTCAATAAGGAGAACAACAAGGATAGAATAAACAAGGCGTTCGAAAAGAAGCAGATAGGCAGACCCATCGGTTCGTGGGAAGAAAAAAGGAAGCAATACTTTGAATGGATTACTTCGGGTAAAATCACTCAACCGAAAGAAGACACATTAGCATACTACAAAATCATTAAAGACCCGACAAACAACTCCTACGTATTGCTATCGTAATTTCATATTTTAAATCTATAAAATTATAATATGAAATTGCTTGAACTGTTTTCTGGAACGGGTAGTGTAGGCAAAGTCGCCAAAGAGTTAGGTTTTGATGTTGTCTCGTTGGACTTAAAGGATGCCAACATCAACACCGACATCCTCAATTGGAACTACAAAGTTTTCAAACAAAATGAGTTTAATATAATTTGGGCTTCTCCCCCTTGTGTTGAATATAGCATTGCTAAAACCACTGGTGTTAGAAAAATCGATTATGCCAACAGCATCGTAAAGAAGACCATTGAAAATTGAAATAATAAGATACTTCAATCCATCAGTATGGTTCATAGAAAACCCGCAGACAGGTCTTTTGAAGCATCAGGACTTTATGAAAGATTTTGATTATTTTGACCTTTATTATTGTAAATACGGGTTTGCTTATCGCAAACGAAAGAGGATATGGACGAACCTAAAAACTTGGAAACCCAGACCATTGTGTAAAAAAGACTGTGGAAACATCATCAACAACAAACATAAAGAAACAGCACAACGGTTGCCATCAGGCAAAAAGAGCGACTGGGGCGATAATCCTATAATACATCGTCAGGATGAACTGTATAGAATTCCTCCTGATTTTGTCAATGAACTTTACAATCATCTTCTACAAATGTAAGTGAGAAGGAACAATTTACATTGTTTAAATCAACCACATTACCATAACTATTTACCAACTTAAAATGTAAGGTTCTCAACACTCTATTTGATACATTGATGTAATCTACGCTGATTATCTCGTTGTCGTAGATGACTGAACCGAAAGGAGCATTAATGGGCATTTTCTTAATGATGTTGTAAGCGCCCGTTGAACCTAATTGTTTGGCATCACTCAATTCGCTTCAAGTAAGATACAAATTTCTTAATGCCAATAATGTCAAATACCCACTCTTCCAATCAGGATAGTTTAACGAAGGGGTGTAGTTCCCTAACACTTGATTTATTGATTTTAGATTGTTCCTATCATAAGATGTTCCCGTCCATTGGACTGTGTTATATTCCATCTCATAGTCCGTCATTATCTTGAAAGAAAAATCCACATAGTTTAAGGTGATGGTTATTTTGTTGGTGTCAAAGTCGTAGGACACACTGAAATAGTCGTTGTTGGCTCTAAATCCATTTGTTGCTTCGTTCATTTTAGTTTGAAGGGTTGATGCCAATGTAGCACCAACATAGGAGGCACTTAACATTTCAATTCTGACATCCGTAGTGTTTGAAAAGTCCGTTAGTCTTGGATATATGTTGCTGTTCAACCCCGCTTGAACTGGATAAATGGAATTGGGTATGGTGATTTCGTGAATGTATAGTTTGGTGTCGTTCCCGCATTCCTGACTTTCGGGTAAATAGATTTCAAAATCACTGCTACTGTTGGAGTTCTGGGTTCGGTGGTGGCTGTCTATGTATATCTTTTTAAATCTACTCATTTATTATGATATAATAACTTTAGACAATTATTTTTTTTATTCTATACATTATTGTATATGCTCCAAAAAAGGATAATTGATGATATGAAGACACAGGGACGACTACAGCGGATAAATCCCTTTAAAGAGATTGATGGCAAAGAATACAACAAGAAATATTACAACAAACAGAAGGAATTGTTGGAGAAATACAGCAAGGAGATAGAACAAGGAAACAAATACTTGGAGGAATTCAACAACATCAACGACGAGACGGGACTGAAGAGGGCATACAACAACAAAACAGATTTAGGACTATACCACCATCCAGAGAACAAGACACTTTACATAGCGGGGACGAAAGATTTTCCAAGAGACATTTTGGACGACACACTCATTCCTTTTCATATGGTTCATAGGTCAAAGCGGTATAAGACGGCAAACGACTTCATCAGAAACAACATTAAGAATGTTGATACTATCGTCAGTCATTCCTTGGGTTCGGCAATAACAATGAAACTAAATCAAGACTACAACAAAAGATTTACCACCAGAACCTACGGAACACCAACTGTGAGTTTCAATGACAACACTGACAACAAGAACACAAGGTTCAGGGCAGTAGGAGACCCAGTCAGTATGTTTGACAGAGGCGTGGATATAACAGTCAATAAGAACAGTTATAACCCTTTATACAATCACGGTTTTCACGCCGTCCATTTTGGTGATATGGGAAAGTCAGAAAAGAATGTGGCAGAACCAATCAATAAGATAATATGATTTTATTTTATATAAGTCATATTGTATGGAAGACATCGTAAGGGAATATTTGAAGAACAACAGGCAGGAAATGAAGAAGTTGAAGAACGAGAATACCAAGGAGAAAAAGCACCTAACATACAACGAAATCAAGAAGGTCATAGAAAGCGGAAAAGAGATAAAGAACAATGAAAATAAACCTATAGAAAACAAACCGCAGAGCAAAGGTAAGAAAACCAAAAATACATTTAAAAAATATAATTTTGATATAACTTGATTAAGTATAACGGATATTTAAAAAAAAACTGAAATAAGTTTTCAACAGAAAACTTATTAAAGTATTTTTTTTGATTTTATCAATAAAATTTTCTATATAGAATATATACAAGTATGGAAGCATTAGAAATCACAGATGTTCTTAACGAAAACGTCCTTCGGTATAGATTGAAAGGTGGAGCGTCCTACATTAGAGACAAATGAATTAAGACATTTTACCCTTCTTCGGTCTCAACCTACTCATCAAACTCAAACAGTGTCATCCGCTTTAATCTAACGGGTGGGGCGAACGAATGGATAAACTTACGAAGTCTTTTGATAGGTTTTACCCTCATCAACGCCGACAATGATGGAACAAAAGAGTTGAGACCAGCATATAAGCCATCCTCATTTTTTCAACGAATGCGAGTGATGGCGGGTTCAAATGTCATTGCTGAAATTCCTGACTTAAACAGATACGAAGCAATGATGGATACTTTACAAGACGACGGTTCAAGAAACTATACTGATAATCTTGGTTTCGGTGAGACCTTTTACAATGAAGGAAACCGATTTTTGACCTATACACAGTTGGCAACGAACCCAGGTTCAAACACAGTTCAGAACGTCATTGACCAAGCCAAACCTGACAATTTCGGTGGATTTAAAAACAAAAAGACCGTTTATTACCGACCTTCCTGTCCCTTTTTCAATGTATCAAACTTCGTTCCTTTATCATACTGTCCGATTGTCATTGAATTAACCTTAGTCAGTGATGCCACCGAACCGCTTGTTAATCAAAGTGCTGACTTTACAACAACGAATACCTCATTCTTATGGAACATTGAACAACCAATTATCACCTGTGATATTCACCGACTTGACGATGGGCTTTTTGCAGAGTATGCTGAAATTTTGGAAAAACAATCCTTGCCTATAACTTTCAACAGCGTTTCAGTCCAAACTCAAACAACAAGCAGAAGCACCGACATCTTCACAACAATCGTTAGAAATGTAAGCAAGGCTGACAACATCTTCATATCTTTCTATTCAAATTTTGGTTATAAGGGTGGTTTCCAAGAAGTGCTGAAACCTCATAATCTTCTTTATCATCCCCTTTCGTGGGAAAGTGGAACATCAACTGCTCAAAGATACTATGAAAATATTGATTTATCCTTTCAGTTGAGTATTGGTAATACTGTCATCCCTGAAATGCCTACGATGGGTGTTGCTGACAACTACAAGCATCTACAAGAAACACGAAACAATCACGTTTCAATCAAACCTCATATGTATAGGACGAATTCCTTTTTGGCAGGGTTCAATCTAAAGAAACTCAACAGTGCCAATTACACTGGACTGAATTTGAAGAACAATTCAAATATGGTTGTCCGTGTCAAACCACTGTATGGAACAGACCTTTATACAACCAACAACGGAACTGACACTGGACTGATGCCAGACAAAATGTATATCGTCATTGAACACGAATGCATTTTGGAAATAAAGGCACAATCCGTTATTTTCTATGAATAATTTTTGAAAATTAAATTATATAATATATATATATATTATAATATATGGCAAATTATTATAATATAAATAGGACTGTAGAGGCACAGGAGATTAGGACAATAGACCCGAATGATGGTCAGTTAAAAAACATTCTTGACATCGCAGGAGGTGGTGGTGGTGGGGATGTTGATTTAACGAATTATTACACCAAAAATGAAACTGATGCTTTATTCATACCTTATTATAGCAGTAGCCAAGTAGATAGTATCTTTTCAAGTCATTATACAAAAAGTCAATCTGACAGTATGTTAAACGATAAATTGAATGTAACTAATCCAACATTTACTGGTTCAGTAAAAGGTGGCACTTATGACACCAACGGCAATACCGTTCTTAATATAAATAGGAACGGTTCAAATATATTAAATGTTGATGTCAGTAATAAATTAACTATTAATAATCATACCGACATTGATGATGACTTGACAGTGAGAAACAAAATCAATACCAACATTATTGATAGTTATGGTGGTTTATCTAACATTCAATTCAAACATAATAACACACTGATTTATTTAGAATATGATAGTGATTATGAAGGAAGCGGTGGGTTGATATTAGGAAAACCATTAGCATTAGCAACGAAATTAGATATACCGTTAAATAGTAAATTGCAGTTTCAACATACTAACAGTTATATAAATGAAACGCTAAATTCGGGAAACTTTTTGAACTATGTTATGATGGAACAAACGGGACAAATGGATTTTTATGTCGGCGACCCATCGGTTGGAACAAACAAAGTGATGACATTGCAAAACAACCTAATAACATTTCATAAACCTACAAGTCCAGAAATTGGTAGTGGTAGTGTGGATTTAAGCAACTGCGTAAAATTGACAGGTGAAGCATCGCAAGCAATAGCAGGTGATGTTGTTGTTAGTGGAACTTTTGATGCTAATACATTAAACAGCCACGGCAACAGTGATTTAGTTTTACAAAGAAACGGGGTTGAATATATGAAACTGGAAGGGACATTACAACAAGTTGAGTTTTCAAAGAATGTAGCAAGTAATATTTATAATTCAGTTGGTAATGCTAATGTAAGTTTTAGAAGAAATGCTATTGACTTCTTTTATTTAAGAAATAATCAGGTAGAACTGAATAGCGGTATCACATTACAGTCAAGCAGTGCTAAAATAGATACAATCAATACAGCAGGTGATAATGATATGGCTTTACAAAGAAACGGAGTTGAGTTTATAAAATTTAATGGTGCTAATAGAATTGATTGTAGCAAGAATTTGAGATTGGCATTAAGCAATGGAGAGTTAGAATTTAATGATGGACTGGCAACCATTTTACATAGATACAGCGCACCTAACAACAATTTTGATATTATAAATGAAAACTCAACAAACCCTCATATCCGTATGTTTATTGGAAATAGAAATGTTGGAGCAAACATCATAGTAAGCGCCAGTGATAATAATGTTGCTATTGGAAGAGATTTGCTGGTTGGTTCTGCTTACAAAGTTGGAACAAATAACATTGACACAAGGTCTGACGCTGATTTAGTTTTTCAAAGAAATTCAAATACCTATATGACTTTCAATCAAGCAAACGACAGAATAGAATTAGCAAAATCATTAAAATTACCACTAAATCCAGCAAGGTTGGAATTTACCAGTTGTTATATGAGAGAGAGCATCCCATCCAATTCATTGTTTGATTTTGTCCAAGAAAATAGTGATGGTGTTATACGGTTTTTTGTTGGAGACCTTCTAAATACAAATATGCCATTGTATTTAAATTCAAGCGTCGTTAGATGCGGTGAAAACCATACATTATTAGCTAATGCGATGAATACAATTGGAGATGTTGATATGATTTTTCAAAGAAACGGAGTTGAATATATGAGATTTCTTAATACTGCTAATATTGATAATGTTGATGTTGTATCAATTCCTACCGGCAAGGGTATAAGTGCTGAATATTCTTATGCTAATTATTTTAGGTCAAGGAGTGTAGATACTGATTTAGTCTTCCACGGTGGTAATGTAGCAGGAAATAATAGAGTTGAATTTATGAGATACAATAGAACTGGTGAAAGTTTGGATTTAAATTGCGCTCTGGACAACACAGGTCGGAGTATTATTGGAAATCTACTGGACACTTCTGTTAGTGATGAGAAACTCAAAAAGAACATTGAAGATGTTGATGTTGATGTTTCTGACATCGTTAAAAAGATAAATGTGAAATCTTTTGAATACAAAGATGAAAAGCACGGTAAGGGTCAGCAGATAGGGTTTTTAGCAAATGAACTATTGGATGAACTGCCGGAAGTATTTAGTAAAAATATTATTGGTAAGGATAAGGAAGACAATTTGAATATGAATTATATTAAGATAAATATATTGTTATGGAAATGTTGCCAAGAACAACAGGATAAGATACAGCATTTAGAAAGTAGATTGTTTGAGGTTGAAAACTTCATCAAAGACATCGTCAAGCCGAAAGCAAAGGCGAAATCCAAATCAAAAAATTAAAATCTAAAATCATATATAGACAATGGGCAATTCAAACAGCAGTGTTGAAACCGACTACCTTGAACAAATCAAGAAAATAGACGAAGATGAAAAGACCCGAACAGATGTTTTACTCATCAAGAGCGTAAAAGAGTTGGTGGCAAGAGTGGAGAAACTGGAAAAGGAAAAGCAGAACAAACTGATATATCAACTACCGAAACTACAACTGTGTAATTGGAGTTTGATATGAAGAATTGATAATATTATTATGTTATAATATTATCAAGTTTGAAGTAAATAATGCCCAAACGGTAGGCTTTCCACATCGTTGAACCAATACCTTTTGTTGTCATAAGATGTTAAGCCGACCTTGCTTTGGTTGATACTGTAGATTTGATGGTTTTTACTTCTGATGGCATTGAAATTTACATTCTTCGGTATGTGCTCGTGTAGTGTTGCTTCATAATCTTTCATACCTTTTTGACTTTCAGTTTAGGAACACCTTTCGCTTTCTTTTCTGCCTTCTTTTCGTTGAAGACTTTTAGGCAATACATTTTTGGTTTCAAAGCGATGAAGTTTGTTATGATTTTTCCGTCCATCTCATCCTTAAATTTACCCAAAACCTTTTTATTAGTAGCATCATAGCACGGATGGTTTTTGTCATAACCGTTGAAGTCCATATAGTCCCTTATTTCCTTCCAGTCTTCAAAAAGGTCTTCGGTGAAAGTTTGTAAAACATAACTGTCGGTGTCAGTGTATATCAATCTTATATCATCCTTATACCTCGGCTTCAAGACATCATAATAGAACGAATACATATGAACCTTACTTAAATCTAAAATAGTCATTCCTAAAAAGATGGGCTTATTCAACTTCAACACTGTTTTCGTTTTTTCCACTCCTGCCAGTTCTTCATTTATAATATGACATCCTTTGTAATTAGGGTTGTTGATACATTTTTGTATCCTTTCCTGTGTTGCTACTAATTCAAAGTCAATGTGATTTCTTACATTCTCCATCGTTTTTCCATAAACAGCGTTGTTCATCAACTTAAACATATCTTTCTCAAAGGGCACCTTGTTTTTTTGA
>CAMXCT020001347.1:107811-186715 GCA_947184155.2 Cladocopium goreaui
CCTCCTTCCCTCCTTCCCTCCTTTCCTCCTTCCCTCCTTTTCTCCTTCCCTCCTTCCTTCCTTCCCTCCTTCCCTCCTTCCCTTCTTCCTTCCTTCCCTCCTTTCCTCCTTCCCTCCTTTCCTCCTTCCCTCCTTTCTTTATGGTCATTTTTTTTGATGCATTTATATTTTTTGCTTGATGCATTTTTATTTTTTTTGATGCTTCTCCCCATTTAGGGTTTCGTTTACGGGTTCTTGAGGATTTAAGTTTGGGTTCCATTTAAAGGGTTTAAATCAGAGTTTTTTAGGGTGTCGCTTGGGGTTTCTTTAGGATGTCATTTAGGGTCTCATTCAAAGTTTCGTTAGGGTTTCATATGTGGTCTCTTGAGGTTAACTGATGGTTTCTTTAGGGTTCATTTAGGGTTTCATGTAGGGGTTTCTTATCAAGATATCTTTAAGGCTTTAAGCTTTCTTTGGGTTGCACCTAGGGTCTTTGGACACACACACACAAGAATCAGGTTGGCATTTAGTGATTCTTTAGAGTTTCGTCTAGGGTTTCTTTAAGATTAACATTTCTTTAGCGTTTCATTTAGGGTTTCATTTTGGGTTTCTGTAACAGTAGGGTTTCATGTAGGTTTGATTTACAGTAGGGTTTCATTCAGGGTTTCTTTATGGCTTCATTTAGGGTTTCATTTAGTGTTTCTTTAGGGTTTCATTTAAGGTTTTATTTTGAATTTCATTTAGAGGCTCTTTAGTGTTTCATTTAGGGTTATGTTTTCTTCAGGGTTTCAGTTTGGGTTCCATTTAGGGTTTCATTCAGGGTTTTTTAGGGTGTCGTCTAGGGTTTCTTTAGGATGCCATTTAGGGTTTCACTCAAAGTTTCGTTCGGCTTTCATTTATTGTTTCTTTAGGTCAATTTATGGTTTCTTTAGGGTTCATTTAGTGTTTCATGTAGGGGTTTCTTAGCAGGAATTCTTCAGGGTTTCTTTGGGTTTCACCTAGGGTCTTTAAGGTTTCATTTAGGATACAAACAGGAGAGAATAAACCAAAAGAATTAGGGGTTCATGTAGGGATTCTCTGGGATTCTTTAGGGTTTCCCGTTTCTTTAAGATTTACATCTCTTAAGGTTTTTTTTTCCGGGTTTCTTTAGGGCTTCTGTCGGGATTCATGTAGGGTTTGATTTAGAGATTCTTTACGGTTTTTTCCAGGGTTCAATTTAGGGTTTTGTGCATGGTTTCTTATCAAGAAATCTTGTCAAGGTTTTCAAACGTTCATATGGGTTTCTTAAAGGTTTCTTTAGGGTTTCATTCAGGGTGGCTTTGGGATTTTAAAATCTTTTGATGGTTTCTTTTGGGTTTCATGTACGGTTTCTTTAGTGTCTCATTTAGGGTTTCGCTTACGGGTTCTTGAGGATTTAAGTTTGGGTTCCATTTAAAGGGTTTCAACTACAGTTTTTTAGGGTGTCGCTTGGGGTTTCTTTAGGATGTCATTTAGGGTCTCATTCAAAGTTTCGTTAGGGTTTCATATGTGGTTTCTTGAGGTTAACTGATGGTTTCTTTAGGGTTCATTTAGGGTTTCATGTAGGGGTTTCTTATCAGGATATCTTTAAGGCTTTAAGCTTTCTCTGGGTTGCACCTAGGGTCTTTAGGGTTTCATTGAGGATACACACACACACAAAAGACTCAGGTTGTCATTTAGTGATTCTTTAAGGTTTCGTTTAGGGTTTCTTTAAGATTTACATTTCTTTAGGGTTTCATTTAGGGTTTCTGTAGGGTTTCATGTAGGTTTGATTTAGGGTTTCTTTAGGGTTTCATTCAGTGTTTCTTTGGGGCTTCATTTAGGGTTTCATTTAGCGTTTTTTTAGGGCTTCACTTAAGGTTTCATTTAGGGTTTCTTTAGGGTTTCATTTAAGCTTTCTTTAGGGTTTCATTTCGAGGTTCTTTAGTGTTTCATTTAGGGTTATGTTTTCTTCAGGGTTTCAGTTTGGGTTCCATTTAGGGTTTCATTCAGGGTTTTTTAGAGTGTCGTCTAGGGTCTCTTTAGGATGCCATTTAGGGTTTCATTCAAAGTTTCGTTAGGCTTTCAATTGTGGTTTCTTTAGGTCAATTTATGGTTTCGTTAGGGTTCATTTAGTGTTTCATGTAGGGGTTTCTTAGCAGGAATTCTTCAGGGTTTCTTTGGGTTTCACCTAGGGTCTTTAAGGTTTCATTTAGGATGCAAACAAGAGAGAATAAAACAAATGAATTAGGGATTCATGTAGGGATTCTTTAGGGTTTCGCGTTTCTTTAAGATTTACATCTCTTAAGGGTTTTTTTTCCGGGTTTATTTAGGGTTTCTGTCGGGTTTCATGTAGGGTTTGATTTAGCGATTCTTTAGGGTTTCATTTCGGTTTTATGAAGGGTTTCTCATCAGGATTTCTTATCAAGATTCTCAATCGCTCATGTGGGTTTCTTTAGGGTTTCTTTAACGTTTCATTTAGGGTTTCATTCAGGGTTTCTTTGGGCTTCATTAAGGGTTTCATTCAGAGTTTTTTTAGGGTTCCATGTAGGGTTTGATTCAGGGTTTCATTTTATGTTTCTTCAGGGTGTTATTTAGGGTTCCTTTGGGGTGTCATTTCCAGTTTCTTTAGTGTCGCGTTTAGGGTTTCGTTTACGGGTTCTTGAGGATGTAAGTTTGGGTTCCATTTAGGGTTTCAATCAGAGTTTTTTAGTGTGTCGCTTGAGATTTCTTTAGGATGCCATTTAGGGTTTCATTCAAAGTTTCGTTAGGGTTTCATTTGCGGTTTCTTTAGGTTAATTTATGGTTTCTTTGGGGTTCATCTAGTGTTTCATGTAGGGGTTTCTTATCAGGAATTCTTTAGGGATTCTTTAGGTTTCACCTAGGGTCTTTAAGGTTTCATTTAGGATGCAAACAGGAGAGAATAAAACAAATGAATTAGGGGTTCATGTAGGGATTCTTTAGGATTTCATTTAGGGATTCTTTGGGGTTTCATTTTAGGTTTCTCTAGGATTTACATGTTTTAGGGTTTCATTTAGGGTCTCTGTAGGGTTTCATGCAGGGTTTGATTTAGGGATTCGTTAAGGTTTCATTTAGGGTTTAATTTAGAGTCTTATGTACGGTTTCTTATCAGGAATTCTCATCAGGGTTTTCAAAGGTTCATGTGAGTTTATTTAGCGTTTCAGTCAGGGTTTCATTTAGAGCCTCTTTAGGGTTTCATTTAGGGGCTCATTCAGGGTTTCTTTAGGGTTTATATCCGCCGACCCCGGCAGACGCAAGGGGGAGCGCGCCAGGGAATAAGACAAGCAAAGACATGCAATGGCCAGTAGCCAGCAGCTTATATATATATATTATTTATATGTATATATATATATATATTATTTATATTTATATTTATATATATATATTATATATATATTGGTTATATATTGGGTATATCGATAATATGTAAGCGATATATATATATCCGCCGACCCCGGCAGACGCAAGGGGGAGCGCGCCAGGGAATAATACTTTTGATTCTTGTTTCGGACTACTACCGCTGCAGGGGTTTCAGAAGGGACGTTAGGCACTTTTTGGGCTCGATTTTGGCGCTGTTCCGTCCTTCAAGGCCACTGTGTTTCCCCGTCCGGGAGGGTGCGTTTTCAGCCTTGTTTCGGACTACTACCGCAGCAGGCGCAGCAGCAGCAGCAGGAGAAGTAAAGCAAAGACAAGCAAGTTTAGCCGCACCAGCAGCAGGAGCAGCAGCAGCAGCAGCAGTAGCATCAGCAGACGCCAGCACCAGCATCACCAGCAGCAGCAGCAGCAGCTGCAGTACAGTAGCAGGAACAGCAAGAATAGCTGCAACAGCAGCGCAGCGGACGCCTGCACCACCACCAACAGCAGTAGCTGCAAAAATGTTGTTCTTCGGGGCAGCACACCACCAGCAGCAGCAGCGGGAGCAGCAGCAGCAGCCAGCAGCAGCAGCAGCCAGCAGCAGCAGCAGCAGGTCAAGCCCCGGGGCAGCATGTTTTTGGAGGTCGTTCCATCCTTCAGTAGCATGGTGTTTCGGTGTGGCGAAGGGTGTGTTTTGGAGGCTTGCAGCGTTCCGTCCCTCAGGGCCAGTGTGTTTCCTTGTCCGGCAGGGTGCGTTTTGAGCCTCCGGAGGAAGAGCAGCACCAGCAACAGGAGCAACAGGAGGGTTCTATGTCTCATTGTACAAACAGTGGTATAAAAATTGGTCGAAAACTATAAAACCTTGTCCAAAACTATTGTTTTTCTAGGGTTTCAGAAGGGACGTTAGGCACTTTTTGGGCTCGATTTTGGCGCTGTTCCGTCCTTCAGGGCCACTGTGTTTCCCCGTCCGGGAGGGTGCGTTAAGGGACGTTAGGCACTTTTTGGGCTCGATTTTGGCGCTGTTCCGTCCTTCAGGGCCACTGTGTTTCCCCGTCCGGCAGGGTGCGTTTTCAGCCTCGGGAGGAAGAGCAGCAGCAGCAACAGGAGCAGCAGGAGGGTTCTATGTCTCATTTTACAAACAGTGGTACAAAAACTGGTTGAAAACTATCACCAGCAGCAGCAGCAGCAGCTGCAGTACAGTGTTTCGGTGTGGCGAAGGGTGTGTTTCGGAGGCTTGCAGCACCTGCTCCAGCAGCACCAGCAGCAGGAGCAGCAGTAGCAGCTGTTATGTTCCCATCCGAGGACCAATAGCAGCAGCAGCAAAAGCATCTGCAGCAGCAGGCGCTTTGTTTTTACCAGAATCCAGAAGAGACGTCAAGCCTCGGGACAGCATGTTTTTGGAGGTCGTTCCATCCTTCTTCTTTTCTATGGGTTTCAGAAGTTACGTTCGGCATTCGGAGGAAGAGTAGCAGCAACAGGAGCAGCAGGAGGGTTCTATGGTTTTGAGCCTCCGGAGGAAGAGCAGCAGCAGCAACAGGAGCAACAGGAGGGTTCTATGTCTCATTGTACAAACAGTGGTATAAAAATTGGTCGAAAACTATAACTATAAAACCTTGTCCAAAACTATTGTTTTTCTAGGGTTTCAGAAGGGACGTTAGGCACTTTTTGGGCTCGATTTTGGCGCTGTTCCGTCCTTCAGGGCCACTGTGTTTCCCCGTCCGGGAGGGTGCGTTTTCAGCCTCGGGAGGAAGAGCAGCAGCAGCAACAGGAGCAACAGGAGGGTTCTATGTCTCATTGTACAAACAGTGGTATAAAAATTGGTTGAAAACTATAAAAACTTGTCCAAAACTATTGTTTTTCTAGGGTTTCAGAAGGGACGTTAGGCACTTTTTGGGCTCGATTTTGGCGCTGTTCCGTCCTTCAGGGCCACTGTGTTTCCCCGTCCGGGAAGGTGCGTTTTCAGCCTCGGGAGGAAGAGCAGCAGCAGCAACAGGAGCAACAGGATGGTTCTATGTCTCATTGTACAAACAGTGGTATAAAAATTGGTCGAAAACTATAAAACCTTGTCCAAAAATATTGTTTTTCTAGGGTTTCAGAAGGGACGTTAGGCACTTTTTGGGCTCGATTTTTGGCGCTGTTCCGTCCTTCAGGGCCACTGTGTTTCCCCGTCCGGGAGGGTGCGTTTTCAGCCTCGGGGGGAAGAGCAGCAGCAGCAACAGGAGCAACAGGAGGGTTCTATGTCTCATTTTACAAACAGTGGTATAAAAATTGGTTGAAAACTATAAAAACTTGTCCAAAACTATTGTTTTTCTAGGGTTTCAGAAGGGACGTTAGGCACTTTTTGCGCTCGATTTTGGCGCTGTTCCGTCCTTCAGGGCCACTGTGTTTCCCCGTCCGGGAGGGTGCGTTTTCAGCCTCGGGAGGAAGAGCAGCAGCAGCAACAGGAGCAACAGGAGGGTTCTATGTCTCATTGTACAAACAGTGGTATAAAAATTTGTCGAAAACTATAAAAACTTGTCCAAAACTATTGTTTTTCTAGGTTTCAGAAGGGACGTTAGGCACTTTTTGGGCTCGATTTTGGCGCTGTTCCGTCCTTCAGGGCCACTGTGTTTCCCCGTCCGGGAGGGTGCGCTTTCAGCCTCGGGAGGAAGAGCAGCAGCAGCAACAGGAGGGTTCTATGTCTCATTGTGCAAACAGTGGTATAAAAATTGGTTGAAAACTATCAAACCTTGTCCAAAACTATTGTTTTTCTGGGGTTTCAGAAGGGACGTTAGGCACTTTTTGGGCTCGATTTTGGCGCTGTTCCGTCCTTCAGGGCCACTGTGTTTCCCTGTCCGGCAGGGTGCGTTTTGAGCCTCGGGAGGAAGAGCAGCAGCAGCAACAGGAGCAGCAGGAGGGTTCTATGTCTCATTGTACAAACAGTGGTATAAAAATTGGTTGAAAACTATAAAAACTTGTCCAATCTTGTCCAAAACTATTGTTTTTCTAGGGTTTCAGAAGGGACGTTAGGCACTTTTTGGGCTCGCTTTTGGCGCTGGTCCGTCCTTCAGGGCCGCTGTGTTTCCCCGTCCGGGAGGGTGCGTCTTCAGCCTCGGGAGGAAGAGCAGCAGCAGCAACAGGAGCAACAGGAGGGTTCTATGTCTCATTTTACAAACAGTGGTATAAAAATTGGTCGAAAACTATAAAAACTTGTCCAAAACTATTCAGAAGGGATGTTAGGCACTTTTTGGGCTCGATTTTGGCGCTGTTCCGTCCTTCAGGGCCACTGTGTTTCCCCGTCCGGCAGGGTGCGTTTTCAGCCTCGGGAGGAAGAGCAGCAGCAGCAACAGGAGCAGCAGGAGGGTTCCATGTTTCATTTTACAAACAGTGGTACAAAAACTGGTTGAAAACTATCACCAGCAGCAGCAGCAGGGGTCAAAAATAGAGTTTCATTTAGGATTTCATTCATGAGGGGTCAAAAAAACACGGGGGAGGTCAAAAAACAAGGTGGGGGATCAAAAAAAACAAGGGCCCCGTATACTTTCATAAAATATCATGCACCTGTGCGGCGCAACCATGCACCTGTGCAGCGCAACACTAGCTGTATAATAATAGGGCCAAAAATATCGTATATATACATATGTATATATATATATAACTATTATACAGTTACTTAGATCCATGAACCCATAAAAACATAGGATCATAATATTAACATACACCCAAATGAAAAACCCATTTGCAAATACAAGTTCCAACCTATCAAATATATTTCACAAAAATATACATAGGAAAAAGGGCGAAAGCCTCAAGGTGCGAAGCACCAAAAAAAAAAATCCGGGGTCGGCGGCAGGGGCGGCAGCCCTTAAATATAAGGTTTTTTTTGTTTCTTAGGGTTTATTTAAGGTCTCTTTAGTGTTTCATTTAGGGTTTCGTTTACGGGTTCTTCAGGGTTTCAGGTTGGGTTCCATGTAGGGTTTCATTCAGAGTTTTTTGGAGTGTCGTTTAGATTTTCTTTCGGATGCCATTTTAAGGTTTCAGTCAAATTTTCGTTAGGCTTTCAATTGTGGTTTCTTTAGGTCAATTTATGGTTTCGTTAGGGTTCATTTAGTGTTTCATGTAGGGGTTTCTTAGCAGGAATTCTTCAGGGTTTCTTTGGGTTTCACCTAGGGTCTTTAAGGTTTCATTTAGGATGCAAACAAGAGAGAATAAAACAAATGAATTAGGGGTTCATGTAGGGATTCTTTAGGATTTCATTTAGGGATTCTTTGGGGGTTCATGTAGGATTTCTTTAGGATTTACATTTCTTTAGGGTTTCATTCAGGGTTTCTTTACGGTTTCTGTAGGGTTTGACTAAGGGATTCTTTAGGGTTTCATTTAGGGGTTTAATCTAGGGTTTTACGTGGGGTTTCTTATCAGGAATTCTTATCAAGATTTTCACACGTTCATGTTGGTTTCTTGAGGATTTCATTAATGGTTTCATTCAGGGTTTCTTTAGGTTTTCATTTAGGGTTTGACTTAAGTTTTCTTTATGGTGTCATTTAAGGTTACGGTTTCTTTAAGGTTTCATTTAAGGTTGCTTTAGGGTTTCTTTAGGGTCTTTAGGGTTTAATGTAGGATACAAAAAGGACAGAATAAAGCAAAATGAAAGAAAGAAAACAAATAGGCAGTAAAGACAGGAAGCAGAGAAGCAAAGGAGCAGAGGAGCAGGAAGTAGAGCGGCAAAAACGCATGACTGGGGAAAAGAAAAAGTAGAATAGTAGTAGTAGAAGTAGAAAGGCATAGAAGCACAAAAGCAGAAAAGCTGAGAAGCAGAAAAGAAAAGAAGCCGGTAAAGCAGAGAAGCATGAAAAGCAGAGAAGCAGGAAAAGCAAAAAGCAGGCAACGCAAAAAGCAGAAAAGCAGAGAAGTAGACAAGCAGAGAAGCAGCAAAAGCAAAAGGCGGACAAGCAGAAACGCAGAGAAGCAAAGAAGCAGAAAAGCAGAACGGCAGAACAGCAGAAAAGCAGAGAAGCAAGAAAGCATAGAACCAGGAACCAAAAAAAATCCAAAACCTGCCGCGGAAACAAAATATCAATCCCAAGGAATTTAATGAATTTCATGGGGGTCCGGAAAGCAGATCCAGGGGGTCAAAAAAGCAAGGTGGGGGGTCAAAGAAACAAGGTGGGGGGTCAAAAAAACAAGGTGGGGGGTCAAAAAAACAAGGGGGGGGGTCAAAAAAACAAGGGGGGGTCAAAAAAACAAGGTGGGGGGTCAAAAAAACAAGGTCAGGGGGTCAAAAAAAAACAAGGTGGGGGGGTCAGAAAAACAAGGTTAGGGGGTTAAAAAAACAGGGGGTCAAAAAAACAAGGTGGGGGGTCAAAAAAACAAGGGGGGGTCAAAAAAACAAGGTGGGGGGTCAAAAAAACAAGGGCCCCTTTCTCAAAATCGCTCTTTGCCTCTTTTCGCTTACCGGTGTTAAAGTGAATCCAAGGTTTCAACCAACATCTCTGTTGAAACTTCACTCCTCTATGAACTTTCTTTAACTTCATCCCTTTCTTCAAATAAAATTGTAGTGCCTTGATATGGACTACATAGTTCGTTTTATCCATTTGGTTTAGGACTAATTTTGGTTGTTTCTCATCCTTCGCTTCCTTTCCGTTGTAGTAGTGTCTGTGTAGTTCCCTTTGATGTTTTGATAATAATTTTTCTTCTACTTTCATATTTTCGGGTGCTAATGGATAGTCTGACTGTTCGTCCTGTATTTCTTTTGGATACTCTAAATCAACATCTAATATGTAAGCAAAGTCATCGTTCTCGTTCCAATCCATTATCATTTTTTCATTCAACAACTTCTTAATCCATTTCAGTTCTCCAATGGGTAGTTTCATTGACATTGCCAGTCCATAAAGGTTATTAGCATCTAAATAACTGATGTAATTAGATGGTCTGTTTTCATCGTATTCGTCTTCCATATACTTATTGTTTGCTTTTGCTTCCTTATGACTTACCTGACACATTCCACCTCTCAAACCCTTCTCAATCATCTCATACATAGTCTGGTCGGTCAATGGCTCTAATATGACACCCGTTTTTAGAAGCATAGCATCCCAAGCAAAGTTAGGAAGGGTAAAATAGTGTGCGGGGTCTAATCCATAGTATTCTAAACAAAGGTCTCTAAAATTTTCAAAGACATCAGTTAATAGTAAAACATCAGTTCTCAAATACAAGTCGTGGTATTGACCCAGATTTCTTATTCCGAAATGTTCCCAAATTTTTAGTGCTCTTTCGTATTCATCATCTTCAATATTACTTTCGGTAAGATTGCTGTAAAACTTTTCTTTCGGTGGTAGTTGTCTTTCTCTGAACTTATCAAAGGAAGTGAAGTAATCATAAGGATATACACCTTATCAGTCAGTAAATCTAAATCTTCGTCATTGCCAACGTAGGGGTTTCTCTTGCTGGACTTGAAGTTGTTTTGCCAGTTTTCCTTTTTATTACCGTCTTCATATTTACTCAACTTCACTAACTTATCCAAAGATGATGATAAGAAACTGAAACTGTCTTTGAAGCAAAGGTTTTTAAAAGCGAAGGTGATAAACTTTTCACTGTTAAGTGCTATTACATCTATTTTCGCTCTTTCTGATAGTTCATTTGCTCTTTCAATGATTAAATGACTGTCATAATTTTTGAGGTTATGAAGGAAGACTGGAATTTTATAATATCTCATTGAAAATTGTAAATTACAATCATCGTGGGCACATCCCCTATACTTACCTGTAAAGTGGCAATGGTCTCTACACTTCTTATCTCCTTCTTTAAAGTCCATTCCACATATAAAACACTTCGTTGCTGTTTTAAAGTCTCTCCAATCATCCGCTCTCATTATTATGTCCTTGTTTTCTTTCATCTTGTCCATTATCTTATCTTTAATTTTAATCATTTTCTTCACAAAAACATCCATACAATCTTCGCCTCTATATATAAGAAGGGTTCAGATGCTCCATCAAAGGAACTAACAACATTAATCATAAAACCGCAGGGTCTGTGATGTTGGTATTTGTCAGTCTCCATTTCTTTCGTTGAAACTGTCCCCGTTCTTGTTGTCAAACATTCAAAATCAGCATAAATAACAAACGGTGCTTTTAGTTTTTTATAGTGATTTTTGAAATTGATGAAGAACTTGTCGGGGTCATCTTGGTCAAATGATGGCATTTCTATTCGTTGTCCTTCAACTGCCATACATCCTTTTTCACTGTGTTCGTCTAAAAGTGCTTGTGATTTAAACCCGTGATTACAATGAAAGCAGTGATATTTTTTTTCATTGTGTTTGTTGGTCTGACTTCCCATAAGTTCATTATAATCTTTTATATAAACATAATGGTAGTCATCTCCATCTTCAAGTTTTAAAAGACTGATTTGATGGGTTGCTCTTTTAACCTTCGTTTTTCTATACAAAAGTATTGACTGTTCATCATCTTCGGGATTGAGAAAATAAACATTAACCGCAATCTTTCCATCATTGTTTTCTTCAAAAGTGTCAATGTCAATATTTGATGATGGAAAATTTACATCAGTCCAATTCACTTCATCATTTAAGTTTTTGTAGTGATAAAATCTGTTTGGATGGTCTTTCTCATAAACCTTACATATACCACATTGAATGGAATACTTGAAACACTTGTTGTCTTCGTTTTGGATGTTGATACACGCTTTCTTGCTTTGAACCCACTTTGGTAAAGGTATGAATTTACCCCCACGAGTTGGATTGTATTTGTCAAAATTAAACTTTATCTTATCCATTTGTGTTAGGACTAATCCGCTCTCCGACGCTTCCAACACTTCTGCCTGATGTTCAATGTCTGTTGCCATTTGGTTCAATACGTTGGTGAGTTCATCTTCATTTGTTATTTCATATCTTCTACTCCGGACTTCTCTTCTGACGACTTCATTGGTTTTCTTGCTCTTGAAGTTGCTGAAGGTTTGTAATAAAACCTTCATTCCCTTATGTTTTCGTAAGTATTCTTTTATCTTGAAGTCTTGATATTTTAGGTATTGTATTGCCTTGACGCCTTTAACTCTGATGTCGTTGATGGCATAAGATGATGTATAGTTCTTGAAGGCAGATTGTTCGTCGGTGATGGTTGCTTTGTATCTCTTTTGTATTCCTATGAGTGCTTTGTTTTTGTCTAAATTTATCCATCTAATACCTCTCTTTTCTTTCAATTCGTATCTTTTGTAGTCCATAGTCTGTCTAATCTTGTTGAACTTGGTTTTCAATCTGTTCGTGATTGGTTTGTTTCTTTCAAAGTTGTAGGTCTTATCACCTATTTTGAGTTTCTTGATTTCTTCCCCATTCCGTTTCAATATCTCACCCTTTTCGGATGACAAAAGGGAATCTAAAACAATCTGTTGTGAAGCGTCCATTATATTATATTCTATAGTGTTCCCGAATAGAATTGAAAATGACAGAAACGGAACAAAGCAACTGCATCGGTCAGTCAGCACCTTTTGTTATGCAGTTGGCTTTGCGGCTGTGTTTCTGTCAGATGCCAATCGCATCAATCACAAATGGTTTCACAGAAACTCTGAACTGCAGTGGTGGTGTCACACGTCAAAATCCACACCGAGCGGTAGCCATCTGATGCCATCCTTGCCATGATGAAGTATGGAATCTCCTTGGACTGGAAGATAGTCAGGACTTGTTGGTGAAGCAATTCCACCTGATCCTTATATTGCTCGGGCACCGCATCAGGTGGGGAATCCAATACATCAGGCACCGCCGCCATGTTCGAAAAGTAGGGCAGTGGTGGGTGGGTTTTCGAAAGTATTGGATCGCAGGGGGAACAGCTTGAGCCAAAATGGCATAGCCATTTTGGCAACTATATCGTCAACACATTACTTGCTCTCCACAAGTTCCAAGCAAAGAAACAAGTGTTCCCGAATAGAATTGAAAATGACAGAAACGGAACAAAGCAACTGCATCGGTCAGTCAGCACCTTTTGTTATGCAGTTGGCTTTGCGGCTGTGTTTCTGTCAGATGCCAATCGCATCAATCACAAATGGTTTCACAGAAACTCTGAACTGCAGTGGTGGTGTCACACGTCAAAATCCACCCACACCGAGGGTCGGGTGACACCACCACGCCAAACCGAAGGATGGAGCCCGACCCAAGGTAGGACCCCTCCCTCGGTGCCAGAAGCTAACCGTGGAAAGAGGGCCCCCTCCATTGTCTACCTGACTAGGGTCCCAGCTGGGAGCTTGTCATCATCCGACGCTGTGTCATTGGCATCATCTGAGAAGAGGTCTGAGCTCAGGGCGTCGGAGTCCGAATCTGAGGTGCTGGCCGGTTCAACCTGGTGTGTGTTCCCCCAGCCTGGTGGAAAATCATGCGACTTGAAGCACCTGGTACACTTTGCATATCTGTGAGGTTCTTGCCTGTAGTCTTCCGGATTCAGGTCAAGAGCTTTTGACGCTGACGGTTGCCATCCACAACCCACCGCCTTCCCATCCTGGTTTAGGAGGTGGATGTTCATGAGTCCAGTGGATCGGTTGACCTTCGAGGCACTGACCACTCGGAGGGAGCCCCCCCGTGGTGTAGCTTCTGGGAGGCCCGGGGACCATGATAACTTCTGCCAGCTCCCTGTCGAGGAGTCTGGAGAGGCCGCCTGCTTCTCGGCAAGGGCCTGCCTCCTGGATTTGAGTGGAGGCGATCCTGACTTGTCTGGACTGTCCCTCGGGGGCGATGGGTCCAATTCGAGGATCTCCGTGTCCCAGTCTTTGTGGTCCAGGTCAATGGGGACTGTCTTGGCCCCCGTCAAGTCGAGCTTCCCCAGTTTGTCTGCCACGGCAGTCCAAGCTCTCTGGACAACCTTCCGTTTTTCTCTGGTATAAATGTCTGCAGTGCTCTCGGTCGTCCAGTTGCCAAGGTATTGACGTTGATCACGTGGCATACCCAGTTGGTATGCACAGTCCGGGATGAAGACCCGGAAACTGTGCCAACTCAGGGGTCTGAATGCCGAGCTCTCCAGTGTACCTTGACGATGAAGGGCATCCTTCAGCCATCGGAGGGTCCGATCTGCCTGTCCCGGTCGGGGAATCAGGCCCGTGAAGTCAGAGCTGACTGTTGGGATGAGGTAGTCCATGTCCTTGAACTTGTCCTGGGCAATCAAGCGGTCCCAGGCTTGGGGGAGTATGGACCACCAGTCCACACCTGTGAAGGAATAAAGTGGTGCAATCAAAGGCACCGGGTTCTTCTTGATCCTGAAGGCGCTCACCGTCTTCGTCTGCCAGGCTTGGAGCTCCAGTGTTGTCTCTGTGAGCTTGTAACCCCCCGGGCTGGTATGCTGCAGGTCGTTGAACCGAGCGCTGCAGGCGACCTGAAACCTGGCCATGGCGCAGATGTATCTGTCCAGGGTACTCTTGGCTGTCGTTGGGCCAGTGGGATCTGCGCCCGATGCAACCTTTTCCAGAAGCATGATTACTTCCTTGGAAGGCAGCTGGGCTTTGCGCTGAGGCTTGATGTTGGTCTCCACCAGGCCTTCTTGGATGGTCTTCCTTTTTGCCTTGAGACGTTCGAGACTGTCAGGGTCAAGGAGGCCAAACCTGGCCGAGAACCATCTTAGGGTATTCCATATCCCTTGGAGTTTGTGTGGTGTGATCTCCTGGTCCCTCAGGGTGTTCAGAAGAGATCTAATATCACTTTCTTTCCAAGGAATTGTGTTGAAGCCCAATTTCTGGATGCTCTCGAAGCAAAGGCAATGAATACGCAAGGTCCTGAACCTGGTGTCTCCAAGGAGGTCCAAGTACTCCTGGTGAACATTGTCCCCGTGGACCGCATGCAGGTAAGGGATGTCTTTGGCAAATGGCAGAAGGAGCCCAATGATCCTTTCTGCCCAGCGGTCTCTGAGGTGGAGTTCTAACTTCCTTTGGGTTGTAGCCGACTCTTCCTTGAGTCGCCCAGGCTTCCAGTGCCTCCATTTGGCCTCCACAATGGCCATTATGGGAGGCCGTGCATGAAAGGCTCGCCATCTAGCCCGGTCCATGCTTTCCTGTTGCTGTTGAAGGGGTGTGTGGAAGGCTGAATCTGGTGCGCCCGCAATCAAAGTGAAGAGGCTAAAACATGCATCATAGGTCCTATCTCTCTCTTCTGGGGGCGCTGGTTGTGGCACCCGGTTCATGCAGTCTGCCACAAAGTCTTCCATCCAGGGCGTGGTAGCCACCATCATGGAGTTACTGTGAGCCACGTTCATTGGGTCGATGTCATTGCTGGGGTGTACCCGAGAGGTCCAGGTTCCCCCATCCATGGCCTCCGGATGGTCCGGTGGCACTTGTTGCATGCAGAGCTGCATGAACAACTCCCCCTCCGTTTGTGTGGGGAAAATGCCATGGTCCAGCAGGCTGTCTCGCATGTGTTCAGGGAGCCGAACCATTGCCAGGCCAAAGGGTGTTCTACGCACAAGATCGGGTTCCATGATGTCCCGACTCTACTATGGCCAAGCCTGGCCCAAAAAGGGTACTGCGGGTGTGCGGAGCACTAACACGTGAAAAAGGCAAGCAGGAAGAACAACACCGAAAGCCCAGGAAAAACCATCAGAGTTGCAACTGGACAGAACTGAGTGCAAGTCACATGGACATCTGTCACATCAGCGTAACGGGCGAAGCCCGAAAGGATACCAATAACATCAAACCAAGGTAAAACATGGTAAAACGCAGCAATGTTCAAATAGCCACATGCTGTAAATGATTCTGAGGCAGCCACATGCAGGTTTCCCTTTTCACTGTGTGAGCTGGCATCCCAGCGGTCTGGCCCCTGTCTTGGCCCTTGTCGTGGTGCGCAACCAATGCTATTCATACAAAAAGGAAGGTGTCTGCAGAACCGAGTGGTGACGTTGGTGCAAGACGCTACCAGGCCACCAGGTCAGTAAAACAACCCTTCGCAAAAACTCCGCTCTCAGGCAGGCCGGACTCTGCTCGCTGCCAGCGCGTTGATCTTCTGAAGGCCCTCGAGGTCAGGGTTGCTCAGAAGGACCGACCAAATGGCGTTGGAAACATTGGCATTGCCATTCTGGCAAGAAAACTTCAAGCGTTGGGTGTGGTCAGGGTCCACTTGCAATGCCACATCTCGCGGGGCCGCAGTCGGCTCCACTCTCTTGTAATACTCAAGCCTGGACTTCACCCAGCTGTTGTACAGCTGTTGGGGTGGCTCGTCCAAGATCAGTTGGAGGTTGACTTTGACTCCCCGGTGCTCTCCAAGCAATTGGACAAAGCGGGAAGCTCCTTTCCCTTGTCTCCAAAAGCCCTGGCAGGCCTTGCAGACCCATCCTCCACGAGTCACTCCAGCCTCCTTCGTCTTCAGTTCCCATGGACTGATGCTGCTGAGGATGAGCCCGCAATCAGTGCGGCCCCAAAAAGCATGGACTCCCCGGTGGCCGTAGTGCTCCCGCTTGTACTTGGGGCTGCATATGGACACCACGTTCTCCAAGGAGAGCTCTGGGTACTTACCGGTGCCCGAAGCTACCGTAGTCGCCTGCAGAGCCTCCGGTTCCAGCGCAGTCTTCAGGAAGCCATCAATCTCTGCCTGGGAGTAGCCCAGACGGCAATAAAAGCTCTCCGCCTTCTCATGGGGAACCAGGGCAACCCACCATAGCTCACAGTTGCACCGCCAGGCAACTTGCACTTGCACCATGCTGTGGGCCCCCAGAGTGGCTGACAGCGCCTGGAAAACGTCCGGGAGCTGCCTGAAAGCATCCAAGGGCAAGGTGATGCGCTCATCACAAACCGCTCGAAAACGGAGCTGCTCCTTTGTGTCCTGGATGTCCTGCTCGGGCAAGTCCAAGACCACCGCTGGGGTTCTGGCTAAGAAAACCGAGGCAGCCAAAAAGCTGCCAATTTCCTTGTAGAGCAGCTTGATTTCATGTTGTGATTGGGGAAACCGGAGGCCCACACTGGTGAGGAAGGACTTGATCTCTGAAGTCCTCTGCCGGTGTGCCGCCAACTCTGCCACCTTCTTCTGGCGGATGCCTTCCCCATGCCCTCTGCGCATCGGTTTGACGATCAGCGGCATGCCACACCAAGCCTGGTAGATCTCCTTGAACGTCCAGGACTGTCCAAGCATCGTAATCATGGAGGGAAGGTCCCATGATTGCACCCTCCGAACCAGGTGGGTATCGTCGGTGCCAGAAGCTACCGCCGTCCCCGGGGCCCAGAAGAAGCCAATGATCTTGTCCAGGTCTGGTCGCTTGCCCTCGGCAATCTGTTGCAGGACCACCTGTTCTGTGTAGGTTTTGGGCGTGTAGAAGGAGGTGCCCAGCGGGTTTGTCCTGAGTTCCAAAGCCAAGACCTCAGCCGTAGGTGCCGGTTTCGCCCAGGCAGGTGCCATGAGCGGGCCCTGTCGCAGTTCCCACTCTCCGCCCCAGGCTCTGACTTCACCTTTGTGGTACTGCAAGATGGAGTCAAGGATTGCGTACTTGCGTTCCAGGCTGTCCGGCGGGAGGAGTCGTGCTAACTGGGCCTCTTGGGAAGATATCATCTCCGTCCCCGTGGTGTACATGTCGAGTTGCGTTTTGGGGAACTCCGTCATGAGGCGGTCTTGGGACAGCGGAGGCTTGTTATCCTTGATGAGCTCTTTCATTCGGAGGTAGGGCTGCTTCAGTGCCTCCATGTCAAATTGTTCAGGGCCCTGAGGTCCCATGGCCGGCGCGAAGAGGTTGTTCTGCCATGCCTCTTGCAGGGCCGGGGTCCACAGTGAAAAGGACGCCACTTCAAGGGGCTTGAGGGCCTTGCGTCGGCCTCTGGACTCTGTGTCCAGGGCCTTGTTGGCGGCCGCCGCTTTCTCCTGTGTAGTCTGTGCCGCCACCAAAGCCTCGTAAGAGGAGGTGAGACCACTTTCTTCATGTTTTCTTTTGAGGTAGGACCGAAACTGCTGGAGGTCAGCGTGGCGGAGCATCTTGGCACTGACCGGATTCTGGGTTTCCTGTGCACCCTGCTGGATGGCAGTCAGTGTATGCAGCTCATCTTCCATCGCCAAAGTCTCTTGCTGGTGTTGAATCTCCTTCTTCCTGCTCTTGGCCTCCTGTGCCGCTTCCGTAAGCTCTTCTTCTGGTGTGGCCAGCAAGTCCACCTTGAAGCGCATCAGTTCAATGGTCTTCGGATGAAAGATCACAGCAGTTTGAGTAGAGTCTCGATCATCCATAGTGGGGGGGCGTTCGCCATCTGGATGAAAGATCTCGTCCTGCCCGAAGGCCACCACGTGCTGCTGCAGTGTCATGCGCTGGGAGGCAGGAACTTGCTCCGAAAAGCTGACCAGCCCCGTACTGGCGCCCGAAGCTGCCGCAGGGGGAGGTCGGCCAAGATCTCCCACTTCCACAAAGCCGGAGGCCTTAGTAACCTTAGTATCTGTGGGAACCCAAGTCGGTCCCGCCTCAGTGAGCCTAAGTTGCTAGGACTGGCCGGCCACCTCAATCACTGACAAAGGTGTCATTGACAGGTCAACAGGCTGAGAGCCTTGACAAAGCAAACATTTGGATAACTGTCCCCACGGTGCATTGCAATCAGAACAAACTAATTGCGGAGAAGTTCCAGGGTCCTTCTCTTTCAAATTCACCATGGATCCCCCACGCTGCGTGGTGTGCCGGAGTTTCAACATCTGTGTGTGGACAGCCTCGCGCTTCGAAATGTGGTACACCTCTGCGATCTTGACCACCAAGGATGCCGTCCACGGAGAACTGCGGAAAGCATCCAAAAGGGAACGCAACTCACCATGCGTAATGTCTCTGAAGTACTTGGCAGCCGAGTGAGGCAGGGCTGGAATCAAAGGTGCCCAGCCTTCGATGGTGAAGGTCTCTGTGGTCGGATCCATGTGGAGTGTCAACGTCTCCTTCTCTAAGACCCGTGATGTCTGGGTCGGAATCTGTGCCTCTGCATGGACGAAACCCGACGGAGGTTGCCCACTTGACGCTTCCACACTTGTCTCCGGCTTGGGTTCCAAGCCCAAGTTTGCCATCACTTTCTCCATCTCATGGAGCTGCGAAGCCAGAGTCTCCCTGGTGATGGCGGGATCATCTTCAATCTCTGTAATAACCTCGGCCGGCGCAGCCTCGGTCACCTGGGTGGAAAGCACCATGTAATCGTCCCCTGCGTCCAAATCTGTCCCAATCAGCGAGAAAGAGCCCACGGTGCCAGTCTCACTAGCCACTGGACTAGAAGCCGCCATGGCCAAAGAAAAGGATCGGAACGTGTTTTTTCGAAAGTATTGGATCGCAGGGGGAACAGCTTGAGCCAAAATGGCATAGCCATTTTGGCAACTATATCGTCAACACATTACTTGCTCTCCACAAGTTCCAAGCAAAGAAACAATTATTATTAGTGGATGTTTCTTTAAGTAGTTTTTCAGTGTGAATTGTTTGTTGAGGATGTTGCGGTTGATTGGATTGTTGCTGGATTAAGTTTTGAGATAAAATTTCATTTTTTAACCTTACACCCTCACCCATATTCTCTATACTATATAAGGTGCTATTTTTTTAAGTAGTTTTCGGGTAAGGGTTGCCTGTTGGAATTTTTGGGATTGATGTTTGAGTTCAACAGTTCATCAATGACATCTGCTGTTGATACATCTATTGGTTTGACGGTGCTTTGATAGATTGGATTTGCTCGTGATTGTTCGTCCGCAGTCAGGACAGGTGAAAGGGGTTGATAATTTTTTTTGATAGTATTTTGAAAAATAATTCGGGTCTAATGGTTTCTTGTCATAAGTTCCGTCGGGTTTATAACGACTTCTTGAAGTCGTTAAAATAGCCTCTGGTTGCTTCCATCGCGTGGATGTTGTGGTTGGTAGGTTGTGGATGTTGTCGGATTGGTGTAGTGTTTCCGCCATTTGGTCAAAAAGGTCTTCGTCCATTTCTTGCTTCATGCCGTTAATATACATATAGCAGGGCATATTCAATTCTTAATTATATACGGCGCTATTTCTTTAAGTGTTTTTGGGTCTTGTGTTGGTTGTTGTGGTGAGTGTCTCATAGATTTTATGTCAGATTGCGCGGAAAATCTCATAGAATGTTATGTCAGTTTCTGGTGAGGGATTGATAGATTTTATGACGCTTTCAAGCAAAGGCTTGAGGAAACGACACGGATATAGTCCAAACGGTGTCAAATTAATGACGCCAAGGGCTCCTGTGCTGTGTCAATTGGTCGCGCAATGCGAACCCCAACATTTTGTGCGTTGATACTCTGTTTGGGGTATCATTGATACTTAGATACTGGCATCGGGGTATCATTGATACTTGGTTCTGGGTATCGTTGATAATTGGATACTGGTATCTGGGTATCATTGACACTTGGTTCTGGGTATCGTTGATACTTGGATACTGGTATCTGGGCATCATTGAAACTTGGTTCTGGATATCGTTGATACTTGGATACTGGTACCTGGGTATCATTGATACTTGGTTCTGGGTATCGTCGATACTCGGTTTTGGTGTATCCCTGATCAGAAAATCTGCTCCCAATTTCGGAGTAAGTGCTCGGAAACAAGGCAAAGTAAATGCATGAATTCTGGTGTTTGTTAAGGAGTTTGGTATCGTCTGCGAAACTGGGGTGGCACGCGATCACCATTCCACAAAAACATCGTGCAAAACCGGAACGTCCCTCAACGAACTCACTGAAGTCAAAGTCTCTTTGACCTTGGACACGGACGCGTCATGGTCAAGAGAAGCGCTCTTTAAGTGCTTGGACGCTATGCAATTCCACACAAGAAATATGGCACAATCAAGAAAGCAAGGTTGACATGACAAAGCTGGACATCTGCAAAGCAACAAAGACCTTTTAAGCGGGGCAATTTGAGGTCTCTCCAACTATACAAATACACGCATGGTGAAACAGAGCATCCTCACCTTTTCGGAACAGGTGAGCAAATCATGCCCTTGATCTGGCTGGCTAAAGCCTCTGCAACTGGTTTGTCAGCACCAACACTCTCTAGCCTCTCCAGCCACAGTTCCTCGGAGGCGTCCAAGATCTGTTGCTGGTTGGGATCCTTCCATGTCCCTTTGGCAAAGCCCATTTGAAGCTTGATCTGCTCTTCGGTGAAGACCTTGTTGCCATCCTTCTCCCTTGCGCGGAGAGCCTGCTCAAGAAACTCTTCCATCCTCTCTCTCATCAGCTCTACGTCCATCTCTGCCCATGACCTGTCATACTTCACGGGGTAGGGCAGGTGGAAGTCCAGCTCCCACCGATGGAAGGTTGCCCTGATAAAGTCCTCCACCTGCTCTTCGGTCAGTTCCTGCCTCTTGATCCTGCTCTCCACGAGCTTGTACATTCCGATGTTGCCACTGCAGTTCTGGAACAACTCCTTGTTCAAGTCCATCTCATCTTCCCCGGACACTGGCTCCATGATGACCCTGTCAAAGCGAGTGCCTTGGTTCAAATTGAGCAAGCTCTGAGAGCCAGCATCCGAGTTGCAAACGAAGATCACCCGGGCAAGGTTGTCTCGGGTGTGCTGGTTGGTCAGTGTGTTTGCCCAGTCGAGGGCTTGCACTGGGAAGCGCTTCAGGAGCTCTTCAAACTGATCCACCAGCACGATGGCAGGCTTGGGGGCGATGGGCAATCCCAAATTCTCCAGGAAACCAACAAACCATTGCTTGCTTCTGTAAGCTTGCAAATTGTAATCAATCTCAGAGCCTCCGGTTGTGGTCATGCCGAACATCTGTGTGGTCAGCCACTCTTTGAAGCTATCCACGCCCTTGCCCTTTGCACCGTTGAGGTAGATGCCCTCAAGAGCCAAGGGTCCCCAGCGCCTATGCCGTGGGATGGTTTCACGAAGCAAGGTCGTTTTACCTTCCTGATTTCGACCTTGGAGGATCAAGGCACGATCCTCTGTGATTTCCTGGTAAGGTTTTATTGCGAATTTGACGATGGGTCTACGCAGCTTTCTGCCTGTACTTTTTAAGCGCTGGTGCAAATTCCCAACGGGTGCCGCAGCAGGATATAAAAACCTTTTGGTATTTCAGGAACTGCAAGCAGACCAAGGAGACCCCCAACAGTCTGCAGAATGATGGAACTCCTTTCCAGAACCTTCTTGGCATGCGGCACATGACACGGGAAGGCTTTCTGACCAACAGCAGGAGCGCTTCTGTCTCCGAAGAAGGATGCTCTGCCGCGCCCAACTAAAGGAGGCGGACATAGTGCATGACCGTTCATTTTGCTACGTTGCTAGACTTTTTTTGATTGAAAATACTGCACCATATAATTTGTCGTGAGGCAAGCTTGAAGCTGATCCACGACAACTTGAACAGGCAAAAGTATTGAAAAATCCAATCCTAACACAAGGCATAGGCATGCTGAGAAACGCGGAGCTTGCCGATTCATCTGAAAATCTGGGCAACCGGACACCTAAATGAAGAAGTCATTGAAGTGGATGAAGCAAGAATGGCGTCGCGCAACATAAAACCCTGTCAACCAATCCCCCTGATCTGAACCAAACATTATCACAACAACCTCAACGAAACATTTAGCAAGATAATCAAAAAGAAACAGTCAAACATTTAGATTTACAACATTGAACAAAAACATGACAGCCTCCCACCTGAACCTTGAACCCTCACTCCCCTGTTTCCCCCTTCTACCATTTTTTTACCATATTTCAGAAAACTGTGGCAAGGTCCCCCATATGGTATATAATATAGTATATATATATATATTAAATATAAGATGTAAAATATATACATATATACAATATAATAAATCCAATATATATTATGAAAATTTATAATATATACGATATAATATACCTCAAAAAAATAATATATATATATATACATAGATAATATGAATATATATATATAATGAAATAATAAAATAAAAGACAATATAATACAATATCATACAATATAATATAATTTAATTTAATTTAACATAATATAATATAATATAGTAACCTTTGAATTAACATAATGTAACATGATAATATATTATGATATGCTTTGAACTAATAGATATATATATAATAATAAATAAAATATGCTAAATTTAATAATATATATTTAATCATACAAAATAATATACATCAATAAATATTTACTATATATATATACATAGATAATATTTCTTTATATATATAATGAAATAAGAAAATATAATATAATATAATATGAATTAACATAATGTAACGTAATAATATATTATGATATCCTATGAATTAATATATATATATATAGCTACTAAAATATATTATAATACAATAAAATAAAATAAATATGATATGATATAATATGAAATAATCTTATATTATAAAGTATAAAATGACATAATATAATATAATATAATGTAATATAATGTAATATAACGTACTACACACACACAAGTAATATATATATATATATATGCGCGTATAATATATATATATATAATATTGAAATCGGGTTCAGGTCTGGTAGTACTCCGTGAGCTAGTCGATGTTCACCAAAGGCGCAAGGATTCCGCAGCTCGGAGCGCCGCAACCGAGCAAATGTTCCAACGCCCCCCTGTTTGCTAACCTGGCCTCACCATCCATGCCTTCGACGTCGAGATCATCGTTATCATATACTTCACGGGGTCCAACTTCAACACCGACGTCACCATCCAGTTCATCACCCTCTCTACGGACGCCTTCATCTTCATCATCAATGTGTGCTTCTCCTTCTGGCTCACTTTGTTCATAACCTCGTTCTGCATCGTCATCTTCGACGGCTTCTCCTTCCTCTTCTCCGGGAACTACATTGAACTTCTTCCGGATACGTCTCCTCCTCTTCTTCGTCTTCCTCGTCGATTCCGCTTCCTGGCCGAAGGACGTGGAAGTTTCATCACACGAGTCCGACATTTCATCACCACTTCATCCATCAGTGTAGATGGTGCGATTGACGTTGTCCTTCATGAGACCCAGAACCTTGGCTACCATCTTGGCTTCCTTGTCTGTAGCTGGACGATATTCCTCGTCACCTAAGTAGACTTAAGGGATCAAGTCTCTGACCTCCATCTTGATCTTCTCACCAGTGGACTTGGTCATATAGGGATCACGTCCACTGCCACTGGGAGTAGCCTTGTTCCATACATCTCTTACCCAGTGGCGGTGTCAAAGTCCAAGTCAACCATCGATGTAGTGGATGTCACACCGTTCGCCGTGTGGAAGTTAATCTTGTTGCTCTCATATGGGTTAAGATCCATCCTCTCGACTTTCTTGACAGAGATCAAGTCATGACCACTGCCTGAGTCCACGATGAATCGTCCGTCCCGAAGTTCAACTGGCATGGTGATGCACATAACATTACCCTTCTTCCCAAACTTCCCAGGTACATATGAGGTATGATGTCGTCCTCAAATAGTTCGGTCCTGGGGTCATCTTCAAGATCCTCGTCACTCTTCATTCTGACCTTGAGATCACTCCCAGGACCAAGGACAATGTGTACCTCATCAACATCACTGCATTCATACTGTGAGTCCATGAGCATTGCCATAGCACGACCACGAGTTGCACCAAGTTTGCATTGGAGAATCCCATTGCGTGTCGTCACAAAGCTGTTGAATAGTTCGTGTTTCCTTGTCAACGTTGTTGCATTTATTCCTTTGCCTTGAACATGGTATGTAGTCGTACTTGACATACTCAGTGATCTCGATGTGTTCATTGAACTTCACCTTCTTCGGCTCCTTGAGCTTGTTGGGGACCGTCTTTAAGATTACATCGCAATCATCGTCCACGTCGCCGACGATCGCAGGAGTGGCCTTGGCATTGTTACCTTTTGGCGTTGGAGGTGCTGCTTCCTTTCAATTCATCCTTGGGTCGTGCTTGAACTTGCATTTATCTCCTCTCTTGCATTCACATTTAGCCCAACCATAACAATGCCCGTTCTTCTTCCCACTTGGCGTTTGTGATCTTCCTGGCGACCTGCTCTTGCACTTGCCTTTCCCACCTGTTTTCTTCTTCTTATCCCAATGGTATTGGGAATGGCTATACGGACATTTGTCACCATGTTTGCAGCTGCCCTTGTTGAAGTGGTAATAACAGAAAGTCTCCACCTTATCCCTTGAAGATGATCTTGGTCTCGGCTTCCCACCCTTGCCATTGTGGTCCTTCGGGTAGGAGGATGGTAACACCGGAGTCGCCTTAGGCTTGGCCTTGGGATTAGGCGCAGCAGGCTTGTCCGCCTTGCCACCATAGTTCTTGTCATCACCTTATCAGGCGCTGGAGCAGCAGGCTTCGGAGCTGGAGTACTCGGCTTTCCAAGGGTCGTGTAGTCGGTGGCAAACTTGTCACGAGCTGCCATGTTCTTGTCCTCTCGAGCCCTTGCAATGTGCCGCTTCATGATGTTCAACAGCTCCTTGTAGGTCTTCTTATCGTCATCCTTCTCTCAATTGAAGATGACGAATGTCCTCAGGCTTCATGTCGGCGATGATTTCCAACCAGGCGTTGAGGAAATTATGCATCTCCTTATCCCCACGGTACTGTAGCTTGTAGAGATGACCGGCATTGAACAATGTTTCATCCTGCGATGTAGCATCATTGCAAAGATCTCTCTTCCCATCAAGAAGTTGCCCTTCTTCCCGAGTTCCTGACTTCTCTGCCTGATTCGTATTTTGACTTCCGAGGTCACCTCACCAGCGTTCTCGACCATGTTCTGAAGTGCGGCCGATAGCTTGGAGTCAATGGACTGAAATCGGAAATCTCCCGAATCTGCAAGTAATTCGTAGTCAAGATGAGACTTCTGAGCTGGATCCAAACAATCTTGCCAGGCTCGTATATCAGGATAACCAGATGCGACACAAACTGCATGGTCCGTTCCCGAACGCCACACATCCAAGTCTTGACACCTTGGCCATGGTTTCACGACTACCTTTTCATGCTCTCGTCGGGGCATCCTCGTGACCCATTCATCTGTCCGTCAGCTGTACTTTGCCCATGACTGATCCATCACATTGGTCCCAGATCCCAGGAGGGCTGGACAGGCTCGAACTTGCCCATGTTCTCATCAGCGCCTTTGATGGACCCTTGCCCTTCCTCAATCTGCCGTAGCCACGACTTGTATTCCCTCATCTCTTCGTAGTTCCTCTCAGCTCGGGCTTCTTGTTCAACAAGTTTGTCCCTGAGCTTCTGGTGGATCTCCTCTTGCGGGTTCGTAGCTTGGGTTGACGAAGAAGCGCCCATCTGGCTCTTGCTCATCATGTTGTTCACTGATGTCGTCAATGCAGGAGCCTTCGGCAATCCATATCGCTTTCATGCCACAGGGTTGAGGAATGGCATGAGGTGGAGGGGGTGCAGATTGCACTGCCTCCATCGCTCCACCACGCTGCGTATCGAGTTCACCAAGCTTCTTGTTCGCCTCCTGCAACTCGACGTAAAGTCTGCCGTTCTTCAAGATCGCATCATCTCTCTGAATCATGATCTCTGTTATTATCTCTTCATTCGTCCATTTGTCCATTGCTGCGCTCTGTTCGAAGATCCGGCCATCCTTCACGCGAAGTTCTTGTTGTAGTCGGCTGTGTTCTTGTCGAAGTTCTCCCACAACCTGTGAATTGGGCGAGTTGGCGACATCATCCCACTTGCCCTGCAAGATCTCAGCGGCACGTAGGCAAAGTTGATAGTTGACTTCGGATAGTTCAGTGTTCTCTTCCTTGAAGTTCCCCACCACTTCCTTGATACTGGCCTCATTGTCCAAGATCATGTCCTTGTCACATCGAAGTTGATCAGCAACCACTTTCGTTAATGCATTCATGTTCGTAGTTGCTCATCTTCCTTCTCTCTTCAACGTCATCTCGGAGTCCCTCAAGCTCATCCTCGCGTTGTCGAGATCCATGTTAGACAAGGTCTTCAGTTTACATGCATAGGCAATCTGATCACGTAGTTTCTGCTTCAGGTGCTCGATCATGAGATCCTTCTGCCTCATGTTCTCCGCAAACTCTGTGACCTGACCCTGCATTTTGGACTAGTTCTTGACCCTTGATCATCACGGCGTTCTGGGCGTTCGCCCGGAGATTCTCATATTTGTTCACCATCACCATCTCCACATTGGCAGCTAACCTCGAAGTGATAGATGCCATCTCCTGACGGTTCATCTCCTTCTTCTCGGCGACGTAATCGTGGCATTCTTGTTGAAGTCTTTCTCGTTGTTGCCGAAATTGTTCTGCCGCCTCCTCTGCGTCATGATCTTGTTCTTGTATGTGACGAACTGCATTCTCGAGTTCAGAGTGGTATCGTTGCCGTGCAATTTCGCTTTCTTGAATGATATGCCGTGCTCCATCCTCAGCAAGTTCATTGCGACGACCAAGTTCCATGATCCTCATAGTAGAGCCATCATCCATGAGATGTGCCCCAGCGAGAGCCTCAGACTGTTCACTCATGATACGTGCTGTACTGGCTAGTGATTCCCTCATGTACTCAACCTCAGCCGAGACATATTGTTGATACATGTCGAAGTTGTGGTTGGAATAGGCTTCCATTTCACACATTGCTGCATTGCGATGACGTAATGCGCCTTCAAACAAGATGACTCTTTCTTCAAGTTCAAACCTAGCTTTCTCACCCTTGTCCATCTTATTGCTGACATGTAGAAGTTGCTTGCGAGGTTCACTTTCGCCCCGGGCCGCGCTGTTGGAGGATTTACGTTTCGCAGTGCCAGCCGAAGGGCTTACACCGTTACTCCGTGTAACGTTGGCCGAAGGACCTACATTACTCTTGTCCTCTATAGCAGGTCTCGAAGGGCGTCTCGCTGATCTTGCCGAAGACGATCTCTGTGGTCTCCCCCTTGGAGTTGTTTGGCCGTGGCCCGCAAAAGTTCCGCTATGCGCACCTCTGCTGAAAGCCGCCCATGAGGTAGTACCTCCACCACTGCTGTCTCCTGATCCCGGTGTGTCCGATGGACGTGCCGGGGCCGCAAAGGACCAAGCGGTTTTGTTGCTGCTAGCGTTGTTCTGCGACATTGCTTCGGTTGCTGTGCTTCGCACCACTTCTGTTTACACCCGTCTAATCGACGGGTAGTAGGGCAAGGGGCGCGGGTTGCCGAGGTCAATGAAGATGAACTACGTTCAATCAGCCACCAGTCAAGCTTTGCAATGCCAAGTTTGGCTGAAGGTTGTGTGGAAGTAGCTCTTGAGCAGTTGGCTGCAGGACCACCGTACGCCCCAGGGTAGATCGCAATTACGGCTGATAAGCTGAGATTGGGTACAGGTCTGGTAGTACTCCGTGAGCTATTCGATGTTCACCAAAGATGCAAGGATTCCGCAGCTCGGAGCGCAGCAACCGTTTTGTCGTGTCATATCAGCGGTAAGGTGTCCTTGAGCCAAACCGCGGGCAATGAATTGAGTTGTACCCCTGGCTGGCCAAACAGCTGATCTATACATGGACGTGGAGTTGCATATGGCCTGCGTTATATTCACAAATTTAATATATATATATATATTATAGGAAAAACACAGCATGAATCTCCGACTTGCTGAACTGCCACTTTTCCAGCATGTTTACCTTGCTAGTGTTGAATATTTGGACTCTTGTGTCAGGATGTGTCAGGTGTGTGGAAGATTCTGGCCTCTTGGAGCAGTTTTAACTCCACTGTTGCATGCAGACGCTCTGGCCAGCCACTTTGGCCGGAGAAGCACCTATCAGCACAACTCATTTTGAGCATTCTAGTATATTCTAGATATTCTAGTTATACCTTATTATTTTATAGATTATAGAGGTGACCTTTTGAGCAAAGCCACATTTTGTTCACTTAGACTATCACATTTTGGCTGACATCCTCACGACTCACACGCACCCTCTGTAAATGATCTGCTGCCCACACCTCGTGACTTCTGCAATTCGCGCTTGCACAATGGCATTCAAGGCTTCCTCGTCTTGGCACAGATGGACGCACACAGGTTCTCCTGAAACACAGAAAATGCAACAAGTCTGGGGAGTCCCCTCTCGACATTGGCGGATGAAAACCCGTGAGTGGCAATATGTGGCAACGTGTCTGTGTGCCCAGCCTCTCAAATGGCATGGCATAGGAGCCTCCTCGGCAACCACAGGCACCTCAACACCAAACGGGCATAAATCTAAAGATTTATATAATAAGACGATATAAGACGTATGTGAAGTCTGATGAACTCTGATGCGATCTGATGAAATCTGATGAAATCTAAGTGATCACTTGAGGTGGTAGCGACAGCAAGGCTCCAGCAGAATCCTGAGTGATCCTGAAGAGTCTCTGCGAACCCTTGGCCCCAAAAAGTATCGACCATGTTTTGCTTGTGATTCCGATAATATTACTATCACTTAATATCAACCATCTAATAGCAATGTTTGAATGACATACAGAGTCCTACCAGAAAGTGATTTCGAGATATTTCGAGATATTTCGAGGTATGAAGCATCACCTCAGCCATGACCCGGAGTCTTAAGGTACGCTGGCACCGGGCCTGGCTTGGCACAGCTTCCAATTGTGCAAGGGTGCGGAAGGTCTTAGCAGCAGCCTCTGCGCCAGCAGCTACCCAATGACTCGCCTTGCAGAAGACACTGTCTGCATGGTCCTTGTTAAATCCCTACTTCCGCATCCAAAGAGTGCACCGAACAAGGTCAAAAATAAACTGGATGTCTGTGACCCAGGCCTGCTAAGCCAAAAACAATGGGAAGCACAACAGCTACCAAAGCCATGAGGCCAGTGGGGGCGTTCAATTCCTATTGTCCCGGAGTTCTCAATCCAATAAAGAAAGCAACCCACGGGATGTTCACTGGCCATTTATTGCATTTTGGACCATCAGCCGCCACCTGAAGACGCATCTTGAACCTGCCTTCGCATAAAATGCTGGACGGAGAGAAGTGGCAGCAAAGGCTAACCAGCATTTTACACAAATGAATCGCGGAACTGGAGATAAGCTGAATAGACAGACCACTCGCCAGCGGTGTCAGACGCACCCTAAATTCAGATGAGCACAACATCCTAAGCAGAAACCAACGACCGAAGATGGTGAAGTCTCTGGCACTTTGCCCAACAACCCATTTGCATTTCACACTGGAGAGTGGAACAGTCCCACCCGTCCCAGTCGTCCCAGCCCAGCTTCCTGCACAGCAGAGGAGGACTTTGCCCAAAGCAATGCTCCACCACCCTGTTCCGCCAGCAGTGGAGTGTTGGCTGAATTCGCTGCCTTCAAACGCAGCTCCTGGAAAACATTTCAAAGTTGGTGGAGAAGGTTCGCGAGTCAAATTGAGCTATGTGAGCTACAGTAACAAACATTCCCAGTTTGGCGGATAAGTGCACAATGAGAATGACCGGCTATGTGTTGCATCAACTTTCCAATGCTGCCTCTGATTGTAGAATTTGTAAAGTCCAGAGTCCAGACTTCGATACCCATTTTGCTTAGCTTGGAATCCAGCCAAAGACAATGGGGAAACTGGTGAAAAGGGTTGAAAAAACATGAAATAACACAGGCCATGATAAAAAAATACCATGAAACACCTGCATCTCGCGGAAGACTCCATCCACTTCTTCGAGCTGCTGAGGGAAGTACAAGTCCACACTTCGTTCCAAGCTGTCCAACCTCCAAGTGGCATCTAAAAAGCAGTGGAAACATTATGAAACAAATATGAAACATCGGTCAGGTGAAGAGAGCACCAGAAAATCTACCGATTCTGGATATAAGCTGGATATAGTCTGGATATAATCTGAATATACTGTGACACTGTGTAGATCACTATGTAGAGCCCTATCATATGATTCATATGCACACTCTGTCTATGTCTGACATTGTGACTGTGACCCGTTAAAGCCGAAGTGCTCTTGGGTGAGGTCTGTGAGAAGCTCTTCATCGACCTCTGACATCTCGACCTTGGTCCAGGATCTGGGTCCACGGCAACGGTCTACCAGTCTCCGGGGAGTTTCGAAGTGTTTTGCCATGCACAACGATGTGCAACCGAAAGCTGAGCCATCACTGACGGGTTGGGGAAGTATCAAGACAAAGGACATCGACAAATGCCGTGCCCCTCTGCGAACAGCTAGTCGTGGTTGCAAAGGGCTTCTGAGCAGCCTTGCCATGAAAGCCATATTCCAATTTCAGCCGTGTGAAACTTCGAAAAACAAACCTTGTGGGATGTCCAGTCCAGTGTATTCGTGATTGTTCCACATGCTCTTGATAATCTTGATACTAATATCTTTCATAATATTCATAATGCAGATACAAGAAGAAGAAGAAGAAGAAGCAGAAGAACCACCCAGAAGCAGAAGAAGCAGAAGAAGCACAGAAGACCACAGAACTCTTGCCTGGTCATGTCCAATCTCTCTTTTGCGCGAGACTGGGTCTGGAGTTGCCACGTCCTGAACTACGCACAGCCGGTTGCGCAATGTGAGTTGTGCCAAGATTGGAGGGACCCTTGCCTTTGGGAGCAACGCCCAAGACATTCTCTTCATGTGATGCATTCTTTCAGAGTTCTCTCATGCATTCACCCTTCGATCTTTCTCTCTGAACTCGCAGTCTCTCTCTCTCTCTCTTTGTGTGCCAACTCTGATATCTGTCAATTTGAGGCGATCAGCAAACAAACAACCCCTTCTGTGAAATAACTCTTCAAGATCCACATTACCTAATGAAAACAGATGACAGGAAGCAGCTCCACACTCCAACCAAGCTTATGCACAAGCTACCCTTCCCTTTGTGGTCACACTCCCTAACTTCTAACAATTTCTCATTCACAACTTCTTGCCTCAGCTGGCTCCAGGCTCTCCTCAGTCTTGGGATTCCTGTTGCCACCGTGCCGCGGTGTTCGCGGCGGCGTCGTCAAATGGCGGCCGAGTCTGGAAGAAGGTTTCCTTGCCGACAAGAAAACACAAACTCGGGAGATCTCGAGAGCATCAGCTTGTCATGTGCAGAACTGCTGCAACGCCAACCACTGAAACCTGGAAGTTTGATATTGCAGTGTATATGAATGTCCTAGAGCCCTAGAGCAAGAAAATCGACACTTGACCGAGGGCCTCTGGACCAGCGCCACTACTGGCTCTGTTGCCTCTACTGCCTCAAGTCTTGGCAACCTTCCTGCTGCCACTCGTGCAGACCTGGCCCGTGGGAACCCTGCGAACCACAGTTCGAAGCGAATCAGCAGAATCTCTCTGGGTGGTCTTGCTATTCGACTCAATCCCCGAAACAACAACATCTGGCGTTCACGTTTGTCAGCTTGGAAAGTTGGTACAAGCGTGATCCTCCGCAGCTTCCAGCGGCGTTTGGAGAGTGGAAACAAATCAAAAAAATCAAGGCAAAATTGTTTTTGATTCGTCTTTCGGCCTCCCTGGAATCCCTGGATCTGGCTGATGAACACAGGTGATGGGAGCTTGACATCGTCTTTCACCGTTCCCAGAGTCGGTCGCTTCCATATTGGAGGCTACAGCGACACCAATCCTTGGCGACATGTGTCACGCCAGTTGCTTCAGTTTCATCATTTCTTCAAATATGTGTGTTGTTGTTGTTGTTTTTTGGCATTGCCTCTGTCATATCTTGCTCATCATTCGAGTTGAGTTCTTCATGAGTTTGCAGCTTGGAAAGTAGACAGTATACAGTATACATGTGTTATGGTAGATAGAACCCCTTGTGAATTAAGTCGGAACGTCATGGGTCCCCATTTTAAACAGGGTCCTCTATAAAACGGGAACCCATGACCCTCCTGGGGAAGGTACACCTCTATAAAATGAAAAATATCAAGTTTGTAGAGGCCATCACTTAACCCTCGTTTAACCCCAAAACCCTTCAAACACTATGAAAGGGGGACCCATGACATATCGTCGAGCCTATCTTTATTTTTCTAAACTTACCCAAAACTCACTATAGAATGGGGGCCTATGACCCCCCCAAATGTCTGGATTTCCTTAACAAACCTTAAACCTAGAGTTTTCTTGACGTCATGGGTTCCCATTTTATAGCGATTATACACTCTTAAAAACCCTGATTTTCTGATGTCATGGGTTCCCATTTTATAGTACCCTGGGTCCTTCCTTATAAGTCCATAAAAATCCATGACATTTCGTTATCTTCCATTCATAACTCTTAAGGGCTATAACCATATGATACCATATGGATCGACCCGCGGTGATCTGGACGTATGGATCGGACTGGGCCACCTGCGTTTTGGTATGCAAAACATAAAAACAAAAATCAAAAGCCATAAAACGTTCCAGAGTATTCCACATATTCCACATACTCCAGATACGTATATACAGGCATAAAGTGCCGCATGAGGCTGTGGTTTCCCATTCTGTGCAGGTGGTTTTTCCTTCCAAGAAGGTGTTTCCCTGCATGCTGACATCTCTATTTGCAGGGTGATGTTCTTCTAATGGTGATGTGCTAATGATTTTCTGTTGCTATGTCCCGTTTTGCCTCCATAAAATGGAAAATTATACAAAACATGACCAAAAAACACAAAAAACATAAAACATTCCAGAATATTCCACATATTCCAGATGTATACAGGTTATGCCTCTATAAAATTGAAAATGGTGTAAAACATTACCAAAAAAAAACTTAAAACATTCCAGAATATTCCACACAGACCAGATACAGGTTATGCCTCTATAACAAGTGTAATATGGCTCAATTTTGGGTATCCTGAAGCTTTTGGATGCATTTTGTAAAACGTGGTTAAAGTTGTAGCATGCGGTAGCAATATGCAATTAGCAATAATTGTGGCATTTCTGAGTTTTTTTCCGTTTTAAAGTTGCGGATGTTCTAAATTCCTTTATCTTGAAACGGCCATTCTTCATCATTCTTCGCGAATCAAAAAAGTAATTTCGCGAATCTTTCGCGAACCCCACGTTTTTCTTCCGCAGGGGTCTCATGTTAAAATCTGTTGCTAAATCTATCGTCAAAAAAAAAATGTCTCAAACTCAGAAAAGAACTTTCGCGGGGTCTGATGTTGAAACCCAGCGGCCTTGGCAATTAAAAACCCTTACATGGACCTTTAGAATGACTCCCAGTTGTATAGGTTGGGTTTTTATGGGATGGGTAGGGTATGATATGGTGTGGTATGGTGTGGCATGGTGTTGGTGATGTATGATTGTTTTGGTGATAGCAGCTTCAGCCACTATAAAATAGGAACCGGGAATCCATGACGTTGGAAAATTGCAGTTTTACGGGGGTCTATGGTCTCCACACAATGGGAACCTATGACGTTGTACGTGGCTGTCACCCAGCAGGTGAACATCACCATAAAATGCTGCTCTGACCACCCCAAAAAAATCTGTATAAAATGGGGGACCACACTCGAGCCCTCAAAATGAAAGAAAAAATGTGTATAAAAAAATGCTCTTATCCGGTCCATATCCCTCCCCTTGTTTTTGAGGAAATTCCTAAGGGGATGTAGATAGACATTGGTAGACACACCAAAAGAATCGGAAGCCTCTCGGCTCCTGTCTACCCATATATCAGCAAATTGCTGGAAAGTTTTTACGAAAGTGTACAACCAAACACGAAAACATCACCACAATTCCGTAGGTATCGCAAGTCAGATGCCTTACAAGCCCAGTCACAGGCCTTGACGAAGTTGACTGGAGGTTTCTGTGTGCAAACAGAATTAGAGCAGCGCATCAGGAAGGTCGAGCACCATTCCGATATGTCCCGTCCCTTGTACTTTGCACAGGCAAGAAACTTACATCGCTTGGGCTTGGCTTGGGTCCAATGGACAATACCAAATGAACAAGTGTGAGATGGTCTGTTGCCAAGTTTCTTTCCACGAGCCAAGACTGTTCCAAACCAGACACGAAAGTGTTGTTGTTGCCCCCTTTAAGAAAGGACAGGGTCGAAGAAATTGCTGCACGTACAGTGTACAGTAGTCATTGATGGAACTGATAGTTCTTGAATGAAGCACAAAAAGAATTGTTGATCAGCCGCTCAACGGTGGCATAGGACAAAAGTGACAGGAGCCGGCCCAAAGGCAATATGGGAGTTGAGATCGGGCTGGGTCTTCATGGGAGGTTGCAATAGTCGAACATACAAATGCATCCACAAATGCCACAAATGCCTGCTTTCAGTCATCCCCCATCAAGGAACCCTTCACAAAAAGAGCATGCACCCCAGCAACAAATGCAAGTTTACCATCATCAAATACTGTATCTTGTCAGCAGTGGAAAAACATCAAACCTGCATGTGTACGTCACATGCCGATGACTTTCTACAAGACAGGACAACTTAACCCAGGTATACACTCTGTAGAGAGCAGCATTCCAATCTTTCCGTGCAGCAAAAATAAAAATACAAGAGCTGTGCGGAAAGGATGTCACAAGGCTTGAGATGAAGAACCACTGGGAAAGCTGTAGGCTGCATTTTGAACATTTCAAGATGAGTGATTTCAAATATCTCAAACCTCACCTCTTTGGTGGAGAAACCCCTTGGGGGTTTCCAACCAGAGGACTCTGCGCCCTCGATTCAACCCGCAAAGGGACTCGAAAAAAAATCAGGATTTGAAGAGACTTTGCATGGAGGGTCACTTTGCATCTATATAGAATCTATACAAATCGCATGAAAACTAGTGAAGTGCCTGAACTTACTGTCTCTTTTTGGGCCGCTAGTGGACAGTCTCGGACACGCCATAGGCTTTGCCATCCTCAGCGCCCGCCTAGTCACCTGCCATGGCAAATTCACGTATTATAGAAACGATGGAGAAGTCTGTTGACGTTGAAATGCCAGCATTGACCAGCCTCTTTGCTCAGGTCCGTAAAGCCTGCATCACTCAGATCAGTCAGACCTTCGCACAGCCGGGTCCTCTTGCATCTAGAGTTCGGAGTGGCAATGTGTTGGAATGGATCGACATGCAACGTATTTTGCTGTATCTTTCCACACTCCAGCACAGCTGCTAGTCACTTTTAGACCCACTTTTGAGACAAGCGGCCACCCTTCTTGCATTTGGGAGATATGGTCGAAAAGCTCCTGTCAAGCCGGTCTCACGATTCCACAGTCACGTTCCATACCAATATCTTCAATTAGCTGCAACCTTGGTGTTCAAACATATTCAAGCATGAACTCTGAAAGACAAATGGTCCATGGTATCAGAGACCAAATCCAAATCACTTCATTTTAAAGTATGCCACTACACCAGACAAGATCAGACAAGGATAGGCAACACAATCCATGGTTTCTACCTGCCAAAATGATTCAATATGCCTCTCGGCTGAGATGACTGGTGGATTGCACGATTGCAGCATGCACAGCTCCTGATCCATCATCGAAACTGGAATCTCATCAGGCACGCCTGACGGAGAATTGGAGGATGCCTCCAGTAGATTCCAGTAGACCATGTCACAGTTTTTGTTCACGATCCACTGGACTATTGTAATCCCCTGAGCGTGTATTGAATTTACTGTTTAACGCTGACAAATCATGAGTCTGATCATCTGATCCTTTCATATCCTCAATGATTCTCTTGGCCTTGAAAAATCACTAAGGGGAAAAGACATGGAGATCTGCCTAGGCGGCGTTGGAGCTCAGCAATGATCTCACTGCCTGGCCATGTGGCACCACATGTTGGTTGCCACTTTGCACAACTCCCAAGTGCCAAGCCCAACCAGGTCAGCTCCACTGGATGTTTGTTCCAACTGCGAGATCATCTGGAAGTTGATCTTCCACTTCGGCTTGTCCATGCCCTGCGCTGCACAGGTTGAAGCTGGAACTTCTTAAACACCGACAAATCCAGCGACCCATCACATGTCACAAATCCATACAAATCCCCACACGAAACCCAAGAGCTGTTCAGGAGATTGATTCTTGACAACTTTGAAACATCTGCGCAGAACCAGAACCTTGACATGTTGGAACCTGTCCAAACCTTCTGGATCCTAGTGCTCCACTTTTGCTGCCCCTGATCGCCCCATTTCAAGGTATGTCAGAAGACCAACCAAAGCTGCATGTAAAATCATTGGGCGAAGTTGTTGGCAAATCTCTGTAGCCCGTGCTGCCAACCTGGAAAATGAAAACGACTTGATGAAAAGAATTTCCAGCAGTTCCACCCAGCTTCCCGATGACCTCGTACACCCTTAGAATCCATCGCTGACTTGGGGCAATAGACAATGGCCCACTCCAGGCAAGGTCCCCTTAAATCCAATTTGAGGTTTGCTTACGGATCCAGGAATTCTATGTCTTCGCGAAGAGCCATCCTATGTCCCCCCAGCCTCACTCAGCCAGCCCTGTATGTCGAAGCTCGTGCGCGGAAATGTGCAATGCAAACAGTGAAATGGGATCAGGCAAGATGCTGATACTGTACCAGTATGCATATGACACAATGGTGATTTGGTATGCTATGGTCCAAAGATATGGTGACATCACAAGCATCATGACTTCCAGCAAAGAAAGCATTGGAATCTACGGTATGTACAAAAAATCCCACAATGGCACTGGGTGTTCAGAGGTCTACAGTGTCCTACAGCAAAAATTCCCCTGGGAAAGAGTGGAGCATCCTTCGTGCTTGGCCAATGCTTCGCCTCAACAGCTTCTTGCAGTCTCCCGGAGCCTTTGCGAAAGAGTACAGTGAAGACAACAGCTGGAAAGCTGGAAAGTCAAGTAAGAATTCCATTGAGATAGCTGATTCATTTGAAATCAACTAAAGACAAATAGTGGGATGGCCACGTGCGATCAGTTAAATTTCCCCACAACGATCGCAGTACCCATGGGATAAAAAAACGAAATGTCTACTTGAAACACTTCACCCTCTCATTTTTGAGAGCCAAGCGTCGTCTCTTCCGAAAAAGCTTGTAAAGCTTCCGGACACGTTCCTCTGTCAGTGTCATCTTTTTGGAACTAAATACTGGCATGTGCACTCCGGAACATGAACCTGACACGGAATGGGCCTGAAGCTCGTCTTCACTTTTCAGGACGCTGGTTTTGAACCTTGCCAGATCTGGGAAGCAACAGTGCCTTCCAAGTTCCAAAATCATCTGATCCAATAGCAGTGGCACACCAAGCACTGGACGTGGACCAGTCCAGCAGGTTCACAGCAGCCCCTGGCCTCAGCCGACCTCACAAGCATACAGTTCACCACATTGCAAATCAGAGCAGCTTAGATCAAGAGGATCAAGTTGACAAATGTTGATAAGAACTCCAAAGTTTCTGAAAACCTTGGGTGTAGCGTCAACAAGGAAACACTGGCATAGCAGACAAATGCACTTTTTCCCAGCGTTGTGTGGACAAGGTGCAACGAACAGAATCCCATTCCCAACACTCCAAAGGACCATGAAAAGATCCATGCACCATCGCATAAAATGGAGAGCTTTTGAACTGGCTGGGGATTGACTTAACATATTGTCACTACAGGAAAGGAGAGTTCAGACTCAGTACCAAATGTGCTTATGACTGCCGAAGTTGGGAGGGGGGTGATCAAACTGTAAAGTCCTACCGGAAAAGGGCGATGCTACTGGCAACTCGTTTCACTTGAGTATGAGATGCTGTACAACTCGAAGTAAAGAGGATCTTTTCTGATTGGTTCACTGGTTCTTCCTGTGCTTCACACCCCTGTTGAACGATGACTGGGAAAACTGTTCGCAACTCGAACTCTAAACCTCCATTCGACTCCATCCTTCTATTGTGGCGAGCAGGGTGCATTAAGAAGTTCATCTCCATGTGCCATCAGGGATTGGTCCCGACAGGTTACACACCGTCGGGCCGTCGGGTCGAACATCCTCTGCGCGGCAGAGGCTCTGCTGTCAACATTGAAACAGCGATATGAATCAAACATGAAACTCGATGCTACTCGATGCTAATTGCATCAAATTTGCATCAGCACATCTCAGCACAGGAGGCTTCAAACCTCCTGGGCTGTTGGACTGAGGAATTGAATGGCACCCGGAAACATCAATGGAGCATGTCTACCCACATATCCGTAGGCAAAAAAAATCTGCTGCCTTGTTGGGTCGCCTGATACAGTAGTTGTGCATTTTCAATTTTCTCAGACTCACCGATGCTTTGGAACGTCGGCCATGGCTGGCATGGAACGACTTAGCCACCGCTCTGCAGCACAAACACTTGGACAATAGTTACAAGCTGCATAAGCGGCATCAAATTCCTGTGGACAAAGTGCATGCAATGGGAAAGATGCAGATGAAAGTTCCAGAGGTTGGTCACGAGCTTTCAGATTTGCAAGGCAGGTGATGTGAAAGCGTAGAGATCAAAAATCCATAAAAATCCCAAACAAGAAAATTCTCAATCTAATCTCCATTGGCCAAACTCTGGAGGTATTTAATTTGTAAGCTCAGAACCTCTCAATTCAGGAGCTCCCTGATTGATACCCGTGCTCGAGCACTTTTCCTCAAACACCAACGACTCCATGCTTACTAGAGAACAAAAGGAAGTTGTCTTCAAGTGCTTTTGATGCATTTGTGAACGGGCAATATCAAAAATTGACCGAAACTTCTACCCGCTATTTCGGGGAGGGCAAAGGCAAAGGTGTCGAACGCAAACCGTTTCCAGCAAGATCATGAGGCCGGCGCAAGCTAAAGTATGGTCCTGCAGGTCCTGCATGATCCTTTTTTCATTGGCATCAAGCAGGGATCAAGATAGACTCAGATAGACCAAGCATCACTTCTTCCTTCGCCATGTCCACCAGTCGCTGGTCTCTGGCTTCACGGCTTGCACCCAACAGCCTCGACATCTGAAACTTATTGACACCATTTGAAACCATTTGAAAGCCTTTCTAGTGGAATAGAATGAAATAGATTGAGTAGGATCTATGTCTTGGACTCTCTCATAAAATGTCCTCAAGGGTTAAGGGTATTTGCAACGTGTCGAGGCTCGAAAAAACGTGTGAAAATGTGTGAAAGAATAAAGAATCCAAAATCGACCCCTACAATGTACAGCGGCGTACATCATACATATGGAGTCTCCGTTTTTGCGCCTCAAGAAGGGCTCGAAGAACTGGGCCTCAAACTTTGGCCCCGTTGGGCCTCAGACTGGGCACCAGTTTCAGTGCACGTTACAAGAAGAGGCAAATCAACCGGAACTCCTTTCTCGGGGCTGGCGCCACTGAGTGGCGCTAAAACTCCAAGACCCTGACTGTTTAAGCGGGTGACCACCTGTTTTCCAATTAATCGCACAATGCGGCAGGAACGCAGTGAACTTGAGCTACTGAGGTGTAAATGGTTCCGTTTTGCGGAACATTTACCAACAGCAAAAACTGTTTCTGGCCTCCAATAGCTGCGGAGGCATTTGTTGCAACGCTTCCGCCGCCGCTAGGCCATTACCTCAACATCGCATCGCTTCACCCTATCAATGCCGATGCCAAGGCTTGCAACAGCGATAATATATAATGAAAATATATATATATATCATTCTTCCGTTGATCTGTTTGTTCCCAACTTCTCCATTCTGCTTGGGGAAGTGCTAAATAAGTTGTACTGACATAGTATACATATCTATCTATCTATCTATCTATCTATCTATCTACCTACTGGCAATACTGATAATACTGATCATGTAGTCATTCCCATGCTGGTACCCACCAGGGTTCTGTGGCCACAGACCTTTCTCCTTTTCTGCCTGCACATGCGTTGGAGGTCCCAGTCCCAGGTTTCAAAACTGATCCGCCTGCGTTCAAAAGCACCAGTCTTGCCCTAAACACTGAGGCAAAATGTTGCCTTTCAACCTACTGTACTAATCACGCAATACCTACTGGAACGACTTCAGAACTCCGGAATACAAGGTCTGCACTGTGCCCTGTCCTTCAGCCACGCGTTCACAGCCTAAGTCATAAAAGATTCGAACTTGTTGAACTGATTGAACTGGTTCGTAACAAGGCCAGATTTGGTGTTTTCTTTCAAGCTGCTCTGGGCCAAGAAACTGTCCCCACGCGTGCACGCTCTCGATGTGCCTGGACTTTGGTGCAAAGCCTGTACCAACCTGACAGAGCTTTGAGTGGCTTGAGGTAGGGTACTGAAGGTGTTCCTTTCAGTTTAAGGGCAACTTTTCATTCAGTCTCAAAGGGGAATGCAGAGAAGGATAGTGGAAGGAGCCATTCCTCTGTCGACTCTTGGGCGGACCTGGAAATCGACACATTCGACACATTCGACACATTCGACCCATTCGACACATTCCACAGATGTCAATCACATGTCCAGGCACTCTCTGCCAGTCGCCAGGCAGGACAGCGCAGCAGAGTCGCAGCATCACCAAAGCCCGGTTCAAAACTGGCGCAGCAAAGCTATGATGCTATGCTTAGGCTATGCTTTAAAAAATTGTCAATACCAATGCCATGAATGCCATGAACAGAGACTTGACAATGCCAAGACCTGAAGAAACAGAAAGATATTTTAAAGAAGCCTGGCTGGTCCATGTGTGTATGATTTAGTATGTTTCGCATATACACATTTTATATGCCGGTTTACTATGTATCTTTCTTGGGTCACTGGCAGGCAACAAAGGTGCAAAGGAATGCACAGGAATGCAAAGGAATGCAAAAGGTGCATTTCACTGTTCTTCTCAAGTTCCAGTCCTGGGCTCCGCAAGCTGCTCGGAGAGGGATCGCAAGGTGTTCCAGGCATCGGCCAACCTGTGGAGCAGATTCCGGAAATTTAACCAGGTCAGACTGCCAAACCCTAATTTGAAAGCCTCCCTTTCAAAACTCTAATTCCTTCGTATCCTTAATCCTTAATACAGTTTATACATGTTAATACATCGTTAAGGCGATTCAGCACGCAGAATTAGAGTAATGGCCATTGGCCATTCTTCATAAGCTATAGCGACAAAGACTTCCGGGGAAAGTTAGGACCCCACCGAATGCTTCTAGGCTGAATAAACAAAGCGCCAACGACTCAGTTTGTTTCCAAGAAGCGCTTCTGCAGTCCCTTCTTCCAAAGGCTCCGTAGGGTCTTCTTCCTCAGAGCACAAAATCTCAAACTCCTCAAATTGCTGGCACGGCAAAGTCGCAAAGCATCGGAAAGCATCGCGAAGGGCAAAGCAACACTTCTAGGTTCCCAAAGCACCTCAAAGCCTACGCTGCTGTCAGGTTGCAGGCAGAATGTCTGCTTCCGCCTGTAAATATTGAACCTTCTCCTGGCACAGCATGTCTGTGTCGATCTGAACCAAAGAATTGGCCAAGTGCTGCAACGAAGCCCTGCACCTGCTTTTCGTTGAGGTCAAAGAGCGCCGAGGGGTTGAGCAGCCGTTGGATCTTTGCACGACCCACCACTCGGTGCTTTGCTACATACCTAGAAACAAACGAGAAAATACTCAGAAACTCTTCTTTCTCAACATATCTGCCAATTTCTGACTCATCTTGCATGTCCCTCAGGCTACCCACATGAACGGACATGTCAATGTGACGTCCAAGATCTGCCTCTCAACTTTGCTGAAAGAAACACACCATGGAACTGCTCAACAAGGAGTACAATTTGCATTGACTTCCAACTTTTTGCCAACCTCCAATGATTAATTGAATCCTGCTTCATCCAACCAGAGAGGACCCTCTAGGTACAAAAGCACAGGCAACATCGGTCGCCCCAATTTCTGCTGTCTAGCGACTTTACCAAGCCATCAGTTTGCTCGGTGGCCTTCAACAGGTAGTTGATACAAGCAAGCAGAGCCAAACTCTCAGGTTTAAAAGCTAGACAGTGTTTGCAATGTTGCTTCTCTTCCCAATAGCAGGCTTTCTCAATGGCTCATACCACTAGCAAAAAACTGATTGACTGACATGTTCAAACTCTCAGTTCTGCAATGTGAGCCTCTGAAGGATCACTTCCCCTACAGAACACCTATATAAATTGTATGCAAAGACTACCTTTTCCATCCTGAGTTCCTTGTTGGAGTCCAACGCCTGACCTACAAATCTCACTCAATCATTCTAAATTACCGGCTACAATCAAGATTCTTTAATCCCCAACCAAATCGCACTCTCAGTCCCCACGCATGTACACTCGGTGTGTTCTTGAATCATGCTTCAGGTTCTTTCGATGTCTTTCATCCCACAGTCCGTGAAATGCATTGGTTGTCACGTTGGTCGTTTCGTTTCGTGTCATCCCTTTTGCTCTCCTCTAACAGATCTTCGAGATTTAGCAGAGCAGCCATTGAATGCAGGCGGTACCTGCCGTGTTCAAGAGACAAACGCGCCGAGCCGTGCAAACAGTGCATTATATCAATATACAGTAAATATGCCAATATTCCCTTCGAAATTACATTTGTTGTGGCGACTAAAGCCGCAATTCGTCAGGGTGGCAGGACATGAACTCCTCGAGGACTGTATCTTACGGTTGCAAATGTTCCGTGATTAGAATTCCAAAAGCCCTGTTTTGGAAGAGATGAACCTCTTCATGAAGCGAATTACCATAAATTACATACGTATTGAATTGTATTGATACATGTATATCATGTATAATGTATTATCCTTCTTCATTTGCCACCAGAAACCAAAGACTTGCTTCTATCCCCATTCGGCGTGCCTGTCTGGACGACCTGTTCCGGATGGCATATTCAAATGCCGCGGAGATGACAGCCAAACAGACGAGTCACACTCCCAAGATGATCCAATCAACGTGAATGTTAAGAGCAAGGATATACTTAAATTGAAGATAAGCTTTCTGTGGTGGGTGAGGCTTTGTAAGGCTTTGGCAAACGAGGGAAAAATAAAAATTAAAAGCAATGGCCTGAAGCTGCCAGCTAGATTTGATAGAGTGTCTGAGTGCTTGTGTAGATTTGGTGTGTATATATATATATGTATATATATATATATGTATATATATATGCGCATATGAGTTGTTCCTGTCGAGTGTGCAGGTTTCCATTATATAAAGTTTGTGTGTAGGTGAAACTGTGTCTGAACAATGCCCATTGCCTCCACCGATTGGATGGGTCGGTACATCGACCTTAGCAATAAAAAATGGCAAAAAAAAACAAACGTTTGTCAATCAGTTCGTGTTCAAATTGATAGCAGCTCCCAGCGAATTTTTGCATATTAATCCCAATGGCACGAGCTCTTCCATCAAGTCAACAGTCATGTTCTCCCTTCATTCAAACGGAATGTGCACAAGCCTCAAAAGTATTTGGGTTGGACCCCGATCTTGGAGAACGGACATATTCAGCGGGCAGGTCATCTTGAACTCATTTCTTTTTCAGGAAGAACCCTGACACTGTTCGCCCAGCCACCAAAGGTGCCAGAACAAAGCGGGCACCGCTCATAAGGAGATCCTGCAATCTGCAAGTGCAAAGCATAGCTAGCGTAAGTAAGGGCTACTACCACTGCTCTATTGCAAGACTTTTTGGTATCTGCTCAGCTCACAAAGTTAGCATACCAACACTTTAGACTTTAGACGTCACAAGTTTACGACCTGAGCCACAGGGAGCCCACCAGAAACCACGTGTTTTTCGTCGCAATTAAATCATTGTGGGCATGTGCCTGCAGCCCCAGAACAGATCGAAAGGTTTTTCCTGACCAGCTGACACTGGACCCACTGGACCCACAAGGTCATAAGTCGTCATAAGTCTAGCCTTGGTAGTCATGGCAACATATGGCAACACTGTATCAGCATGCATCAGCTGTATCTCCTTTCGTCATCAAGCTGGGGCAGATGGAAGGCACATCTGCCCAGTTCGTTAACTCGAAAGATTCTTTGCTTTGCAAAGACAATCTTGACAACTTTGCACAACTTTGCACGGTGTGCAAACAGTCATCTGCGATGCATTCTTCTGATGACAGCAAGCTCATGCAAACTCCAGAAACTGCAAAACATAACTTCTGTAGCTAGAGCAAACTTCAAGTCAGTCCTGTACCAAAACGCTCTGCGCTTTGAGCCGACTCTATCATTCTATGTGAAGATCCTTTGTCTCCATGTCTAATGTCATTGGAGCAAACAGCGTCCACTTAACATCCACATACAGTTCAATCGCATGAAAGATATAAAAGCATGAAAGGAAAACTAGTCCGTCATTCTGCTCTATTTCAAAATTGTTTCAAAGCCAAATCAACACAAAACAAGTACTTGAATGACTCAGAGCTCTTTTCTTTGCACAACTCCACAGGCTGGAAATGCCCAGCTGCATCAAAATTTTGAGAAATCTCGCTTTGGTGAGAGATCTTGAGAGTATCACTTCTCAGATTATCAGGCAATTACCTGAATTATTACCCATGTTTTCAGTATGTTTAGTATGTGTTCCATGTTTTCCCACGGGTTCCAAGTTTCGGGATTACAGCTCAAAGCCTGCAGCTCTGATCTCCCGGGATGAGAAGCCGGCCTGCGAACGGAAACCGGACAGGTCCGACAGGTCCGACCGGTCCGACAGATTTTTGAGGGAAATTGGACTCAAGGTACTGGTTTATCTGGTTTGGGTCTTTGAGCCTTTGACCAACAAACTTAGAAGTTGATGACTGCGAGCTATTCCAGTTCAACTGCTGGCAACACGGTCCTCGTCTAGCTCTGTGGCAGAGAAGCCGGCAAGTTTGAGCTCCCAAGAGGAATAGCCAGCTTCTTTCCTTGGAACAGTACCACAGGACTTAAAATCCATGCGCAAACAGAAAGGTCCTTTCGTCACCTGGTGCAATAGGTAAGCTGCTACAGTCACCTTCTGCAATTCGTTCAAGAGCCCACTGCCACTTCGTCTTGGACGGCTTCAGTTGTTTGTATTGCTCAAAAATGTGCAAACATTCAATATGATCTCATAATATCTATATTATTATACTTATGTGAACTTATGTGTATATATATATATACAATTATATACATATAAACTATGTATATGTCATATCTATCATATACATATATATATACTATGTATATGTATGTATATGTATGTATATGTAATGTCTGTCAAAACTCCCTTTTCGTTTGCAGCTCAGGCGTCATCTCATCAGCCGACATTTTGAGCTCCTTTGCTGAGACGCCAGCGTCACGGAGCTCCCGCAGAGAAAAGGACAAGCACAGCTCTGCAGCTTGAAATCCTCCGATCCAACCGGGTATCCAACGGGGTGCACAAATCTGCACATGTTGCACCAGTCAGAGATGATTCTGACACAAAAACTGATCAGAGATCTTCAAAACATTCAATTCTGCATGTGGACCGGCTGTTTTCAGTATGCATTCCGCGCAAGGCCGACCTTTCATGTTGGCTTTGAGACGTCCCTTTCATTGCATTCTTTGATTTGGACGTGCTAGTCAGCTAGTCTCAAACTCTAGGTGTTGCCTTCCCGAGACTCCAGAAAAAAGAAGCCGAAAAGAAAAGCAAATGGTGCACTGCCCATCTCCTGCTTTGCGGAGTTGCAGCACAGTGAACCCAGCATCACTGAGGTCAAGCTGCGATGCACAAGCCAAATCGCTGCAGGAAAAGCCGGCAGTCCTGACCAAGACTGCGAAACCCAAGAGGGAATTGTAGTGTGATATGATCTCTTTTTTGCCAGAGCTGTTTTAGTTCGCGACTTACGGCTGTCGGCCCTACCCTACTGTTCGAAGGATTGTGGAAAAGCAAAACCAGGCGAAAAGAATCAGTCTACGCTAAGGTGAAAATAAAAACAGGCAATCTGTACAAGACTCGATTAAACAGGAGTTTATGTACATGTATCGTTCTGCAAAGGAGTGTGGCAAATAGTTATTTGATTCCGTGCCTGGCGCATCACGCACAGACGTTTCACACAGAGTTCGTTCACACAGAGTAGTGTTCAAAAAGAGTTCGATCACACCAAAATTTGTGATCAGTTGAAAGGGGGTTTATAAGCCCTTGCTGCATCGATGGAGATTTGGTACTCCATCATCATTAGCCTTCAGGATGTTCCAAGCCAGTTTCATGTTTTCAATGGTCCAATTTTTTCTGGGTCTGCCGACTCTTCGATTGCATGGGGTTTTTGGTAAAGCTAAATAGGAAGCAAAGGTGACTTGGTGTTGAGGGTGTGACCGGGGTCTTCTCAGCACATGCCCAAGTAGTTTGAGACGTTTCGTTTCCAACATTTCAGTCAAAGCTCTGATTTTGCGGAGAGGTCCCTGAGAAGGAGCACCAACTACTTCATTTGCTTGTTGTCATATGATATTACCAATACTTATTTCAAAATGCCAAAAACATGCAACATCATGCGACTATTGTTTTGAGCTTCCGCCCCCACATTCCGATCTAAAGCTGCTTATAAAGTCCCGCACGAGCGCGTCTAACTGTCAAAGCAGCACTCCTGAGATCTTGAAGGGCAAAGCCGCCTTTGAGCAGATCCTCAGCCAAGTACCCGAAATCTCGGAGAGCCTTGGCAGAGCTGCCCAAGCCCGAAAGGTCCTTAGTCACAACTCAGATCAGAAAAAAAAATGAATTCCACTTGGCCGCTTGAACAAATTTGGAAAGGATTCATCTTGGACGGTTCATAAAGCGGAAACCATATGCTGCACATTGCTGCACCGTGGTGTGCTTTCGTGTGCCACGTTCCTGGAAACTGTGCAGCCTGGGCTCAGCAAATTGGAATCCCGCATCCCTCAGCGCTGCTTCAGAGTAGCCAGCATGATACAACTCACGCAGTTGGAAGCCACAGTTTCGCAAACCCCATGCAGAGAATCCAGCATCTCTGAAGTCCTTCACTGATTCCGTGGCGTCTCTGAAATTTGAAAAAGGGTAGAAAATTGACTGGGGTGTTGTTATTGTTTGGGTGTTTTTCTTGGATTTCTGGCTGCGTTGTCGTTGTCGTTGTCGTTGTGGTTGTTGTTGTTGGTGTTGTTGTTGTTGTTGTTGCTGTTGCTGTTGCTGTAGTTGTAGTTGTAATTGCAGCATTATTATAATAGGTGATATTTGAAGCATTGTGGAACCTTAACTTTTTAACCGGTTCGTTTACATCTCATTTGACCTTTCTGGGCTCCACAATCTTTACGCCAAAGCAAAGAAACACAAAAAAAAACGAACACAAAGCAACAGCATGGAAACAGCTGCAGGGGTGCATGGGGGGGTGCGCTGCGTCACCCCAAGCAATGCAGAGACAACTTCGTTCCAGTTTTGATGCTTCTTTGCGGTTGTGGTTGTTCTTGTTACTCTTGTTGCTCTTGTCGCTTTTGTTGTTCGTCTTGTTCTTGTTCTTCTTGTTCGCTGTGCTTGTTGTTCTTGCTGTTCTTGTTGTCCTTGTTGTAGTTGTAGTTGTACTTGTACTTGTAAGAAAGCAGAAGAACAGGGAAGAAAGCAGAAAAGCAAAAAAAAATGAGAAAGCCAAAAATAAACAAAATAAAATGGACACGAAAAAAACAAACAGGCAACAACGCAGAAAAGCAGAAAACCCCTTCAAAATGAAGAAGCAAGGCAGAAAAGCACAAAAAAAAAAGCGAAGAAGCAGAGAAGCAAAAAGGCAGAGAAGCAGAAAAGCAGAAAAACTGTAAAGTAGTGGAGAGGGAAAAGAAACTTAACTAAAAAATATAAATCCCTCAATAAATGGGTCCCCTGTGAAAGATATGAAGCCCGCTGACATCTGAAGACACGGAATACACACGTAGTATTTCAATGCATTTCAACTATTTCTTGAAAATTCTCCCAGCAAAATTTCCATCCCAGTCCTTGATGCAAAAACCGGCCTCTTTCAATAAGCGCATGGAAAAACCTGCTTTGCTCATGGACCACGCTGTGAAGCCTGCAGTCCTGTGCAAAAGTTGCAAGGTGCTAAAATAATGTCTTTGAGCTGAAGCTAACGCAAGACCAGTGCATTCAAAATCATTCAAATGCAATCAATAATCTCTCGCATCTCCAGAACTCTTGAAATTCTCTGGCACTGTCGTAGTAGCACAGCTTTTCATGGCTTTTGATGCCGCATCTCTCTCTCTCTCTCTGTCTCTTTCCCAGCCCCATGCACCAGTCCAATCTTTCGAGTGTCCTCAGCTCTCTGGCACTGACGCCAATACTCTTCAGCATCTCTAGGCCAAACGGCCGCAGCTCTGCCACTGCCACACCTGCTCGGCGGAGCTCAGCCGCGCTGCGCCCAGCAGCACGCAGCTCCTGTGAATTTCGAAGGCGAGAGACGGGTGTGGAAACGTGCAGCCACGTGGTCATATGCTGCTTGAGCACTCGACTTGTAGGGATGGAAAGGACAAAAGAATCTGGTCTGATGTAGTTTACATGGTTGGTACTACTTCTGTAAGCACTCTGACATGGCCGAATCTGGGGAGCAAGAAAGAAAAAACGCCAAGCTCAGCAAGCATAGTCCTTGACCGTGAAGCCAGCATTTCGGAAGTCTTCCAGGGTGAGTCCGAACTTCCCAAGACTCTTGGCATCAAAGCCTGCTTTTCTGAGCTCATAGAGCGTAAAGCCCAACTTCCAAAGCTCTCGCAATGCCACTCCAGCACGTTGCAATGCATCTGCGGAAAAGCCCGCATCCTTCAGCTCCTGAAGAGTCCACCAAGATCGAGAAAAAGACCAAAGGTTGCGTTATACATACTGTAATATGACTGTAATATGTGTGTATATAAAGCATATCCGCCGACCCCGTGCCGACAGCAAGGGGGAGCGTCGTCAGAGAAGACATTACAAGCAGCAATGGGAGAAACAGAAGGAAGAAGCAAGCAGACGCGATAAGAAGGCAAGGTGCAAAACAAAGCAAGGAAAGATAAGAAAAAGAAAGGCGCGCTGCAAGAGTAAGAAGCTAGCCAGAAGAAGCAAGCAGCAAGAGCAAGAACAAGAAGCAAGAGGTAAGAGAGAAAAGAAAGCAAGAGATGGAAGAAGAACGCATGTTGTAAAAAAGAATAAAACAATAAAACAAGGGCACAATAGTGTAATATATCATATAATATCATTATATATATATAATTACATAGGAATACAAATGCATACACCTTATATAATGGTACCTAAATGCTACTTCTAGTTTTGAAACAACCTAGATCAACTTGAAGACTGCTTTGACAAAGTCAAACACCTAGGTTTGAGCCCTGCAGCTCTGCAGCCCTGCAGCCCCGCTGTTCCGCTCCTTGGCACTCAAGCCCGCCTGTCTCAAGCGTTTGGCCGAAATCTGGGCCGTCCGAAGCTCGCCCGCAGTGAAGCCAAGATCCAACAGCTGCGGTAGAGGAACACAGAGAACATCCACGAAGATCTGCACCGCAAAGCCACAGCTCCTGCACTGCAGATCTAGGAATCCAGGAAGGAAAGACGATTCACCATTTGGTCATGATCAAGTCATGGCTCTTTCCTTCTTCAAATGGAAAGCAGTAGGTTGATGAATTGGGTCGTATGGGCTGTATGGGTCAAGTCCATGGATAGTATAAATCTTGCTCTGAACTTGAACACCAGAGATGACCCAGGGTTGCTTGATGTTGCTTGTCTTCAGGACACCCTTTCATAGAAGCGTTGCTTTGGCCATCCACGCTTGAAATGTGACATCTCCAAAATCGAGGATGCAGAATGATACAGAATCTTTGTTGTTTGGCCTCATTTGACCAATGGCCTCACTTCGACACAAGGCCCGACATAGGTCCGTCAAAAGGCTATGATGAATGAATACATGTAGTGGTCTCAAGCAAGCATTGGCCTAGACATGCTGCGATCATGATGCGTTTTGGATTCTTTCCTCACTGCAGGACCAAAGCCTGTGCACATCGATCATTGTGTCTAGAATTGGAAATCGCACCACCGGTCACCACCAGTTAAAGGATGTTAAGGGGGGTTCAGGAAATGGCCTTGCTCCGTTCGATTGAGTCGGTTGAGTTCAAGCAATGTGATCCGTGTCAAGTTCGCAAAGATTGCTGGGGGTTTATTTGTGCATGTCATCAATGTCATCACTGTGCAAGTGGCCATGCTATGCGATGCCGATGCTATGCTGATGTTCTGTGTACTGTTCCATTTTTTCTCGGATGACCCATGATCAGTGCTGCCTAAAAGCTAAGTGTTCTTCCTGCTGGTCAAATAAGCCAGGTGCGCTTATCATTGTTTTCTGTCTTCAAAAACTCGTATGACATGGGCTGTTTGCAAAATTCAAACCTGTGCCAAAACTAGAAACAGATTGATTGTTCAGATAAAAGATGATGAAAACGTGATGAAAGTACAAGGTTACACAAGTAACGGTTCATTGAAGAGATCCAACCATGTCGCTCCTGAGGTCTTGCAACGAAAAGCCTGCTTTCCTCAACCCAATGGCACTAACACCTGCGTCTCGCAGCTGTCCAGTGGTGAAGCCCACATTGATCAGTGCCTGCGGCGGAAATACAGGCACAGAATTATACAGAATTGAATTTTGCCAAGTTAAATCGCAGCATACCGAGCAATACCGAACCAGAACAAACATCAGCTTGGCTAATAGGTTGGAACTCTGGATATCGACTCTCCACAATTTGAACTCCTTTCTATCGTTACTCGAAGTCCTTCATTCTTGATGAACTAATTGAGACAAGACTGACCCCTGAGTTTTGGATTCTCCAAATGCCAAACGCAGGGCCTTGATAGAGAAGCCACCCTCCAAAAGCTGCTCGGCCGAATACCCACAATCTTTGAGCTCCCCGAGAGAGAAACCGGCTTCCCTCAAGTCCTAGACTCAGCAGCGAGATCTCAGACTCCAGAGACACAAGACTTAGACTTGTTTAATTCACTGGTCGCCGTATCGCTTACATTTTGTTGAGTCTTTGTTTGCAGTCTCCTTCATCTGATCCAACACCATCTAAAATTAAATCTTGCAACAGACTGCTGTCCTGCGCAGACACTCCGGCTCGATACAGCTCGCTGGCGGATTGCCCAGCAAGAGCTGAGGGCCCATGAAGCTGACGCAACGCAATAAGTTGCCTTTCCCGTTTGCTATGCCAAAGATGCCAAAGCAAACAAGTCTCAACATCCTCATTTGCAACTTATATGTTTCAGGGCATGTTCACACACAAGCGTCTTGCCCTTTCTACTCTGGGAACACACACATACACACGCACACACATACACACCACATTTTGCCGTAGATGATATGTATACTGTTTACTTTTACGTGTCTACTCATGTGCATATGTAAATATCATACTTGAAGGAGGACATGAAACCACATTGGCTATGCCCTGCCTCAGGTCAAGCACTGGAGCTTCCACCACCTTCTCAGGCAAGTTCTGCCAAATGTCGATCGCAGACAACCGTCTGGAAAAATCCTGCACGCTCCGCCTGACAAAAGGCAGCGGAACATAAATCAAATCATTTGACCATGCTCTCAGCCATCCTTACCCTTTTTCACCTTTTGCTTTCCTTATGAGGTCGCAAGAATCAACGCCACGACTTTCTCAACATTTCTCAACATTTCTCAACATTTCTCAACATACTAGCCGGATCTTTTTCCTTGTATTTCCGTGCCTTGGCTCCTTTGCAGTCTGATCAATCTCCAGGTCGTTTCGGCTCGATCCAGTGAAGGTTGCACGAGTTTTATGCAGTGGCAGCTGCAGAAGGCTTTTCCGGATATCTCTAGTCGTCCATGCGGTCCATGCACCTTCAAAAACCATCACATAAGAATGCCCTGGGACTCAGCAGGGCCCGGCATCCCAAGACTGACTCCAAAGCCTAAAAGGCTGCGTAATGCAAGTTATCTTTAAATTACCTCTGCAGTTTCAGTGATTCTCTACGAATCGTTTCTCTAATCGAAGCCCAGCTGAACAATAATAAGCGCTTGACTCATTGCGCCGTCGAAACAATAGGCAATCACGTGATATCACGTGAATGTACAAAGCTTCAGCCCTGGACACAAAAATGAGCAAAACATATCAGTGCACATCGGTAGACCATGGTAGACCTATGCCACCATAGCAGCCATAGACTGCCATAGACTTGCTTCAAACCTATGACCTGACCCCCTGCACCCCACCGGCACCCCACCGGCACTAGTACTGCCCGCCTCGTAGAGCTGCCGATGTCCGGGTTCAATCACCGCGAACTGCACATGGGCCCTCAGTGAGGCAGGGCCGATCCAAGGCCTCATCGAGAGTGGCTATTCAGGGTGTACTTTGCTGGTACATTATTTTGTATCATTTTGATACATACCTTGATTTATTCGAAGTTGAATCGGACCACTTCATTCTTGACTGACGCCGGACCTTAGTCAAGATCAAGCCCAAGGTGCAGGAGGGCTAGGCTACAATGGGAGAACAAGGGAAACAATATGGAAAGCAACTGAACCATAGAGACCATGATGATCAATGATCATGGATCAATGATCGTGCATCAATGATGGCCAATGATCAACAATGATGTTTTTGAACAGGACTTCTGAGGCTGGAAGCACATCCTGGGGCAGGCACCCGGGCCAAAGAACCGAGGGCGATGGGAAGACTGGCAAAGCTCCTTTGTCACCATGTCTATGGATTTAAGTTTTGGTTGGCTACAGGCTGTTGACAGGCGCATCCAACACACTTGTCAAAGCAATTTTTGAATTCTCGGTCTCATTTGTATGCTAGGCGTTTCTATCTTACTAACAGCATGTGTATGTATGTAATGTAATGTAATGTAATGTAATGTAATGTATGGCATGGCATGGTATGCAATGTATGCAATGTATGCAATGTATGCAATGTTATGCAATGTTGTGCAATGTTATTCAATGTTGTGCAATGTTATCTATGTATCTATCTATCTATCTATCTATCCATCTATCCATCTATCCATCTATCCATCTATCCATCTATCCATCTATCCATCTATCCATCTATCCATCTATGTATGTATGCATGCATGTAACTATGTAACTATGTATCTATGTATGTATCTATGTAAGTATGTATCTATGTATGTATCTATGTACGCATCTATGTATGTATCTATGTATGTATCTATGTATCTATGTATCTATGCATGTATCTATCTATGTATTTATGTATCTATGTATCTATGTATCTATGTATGTATCTATGTATGTATCCCTCTATCTATCTATGTATGTATGTCTGTCTGTATGTATATGTATATGTATATGTATATGTATATGTATATGTATATGTATATGTATATTTATATGTATATGTATATGTATATATATATATGTCTATGTATATGTATATGTATATGTGTGTATGTGTGTGTATGTGTGTGTATGTGTGTGTATGTGCGTGTATGTGCGTGTATGTGCGTGTATGTGCGTGTATGTGCGTGTATGTGCGTGTATGTGCGTGTATGTGCGTGTATGTGCGTGTATGTATGTGTGTATGTGTGTATGTGTGTATGTATGTATGTATGTATGTATGTATGTATGTATGTATGTCTGTATGTCTGTATGTCTGTATGTCTGTATGTCTGTATGTCTGTATGTCTGTATGTCTGTATGTCTGTATGTCTGTATGTCTGTATGTCTGTGTGTGTATGTATGTGTGTGTGTGTCTGTATGTATGTATGTATGTATGTATGTATGTATGTCTGTGTGTGTGTCTGTATGTATGTATGTATGTATGTATGTATGTGTGTATGTGTATATATATATATATATATGTATATATATACATGTATATATATATATACATGTATATATATATATACATGTGTATATGTGTATATATGTAATATGTGTATGCGTATGTGTATGTGTATGCATGTGCTGGCCAATTTGAGATGAACCTAACCTTTTCCACCTTCCAGACTGCCTTTGTAACATGTCCTGGGCTCAGCTCTGAGAAACCCGACGCCGACTCGGCTCCAGCTCAGGGCCTTTGGTGACCTGTCAAGATCGTCCAAGGTCGTCGGAATCGTCAACTATATAAGTCGACTGCAAAACTGCGGCAATCACTTGCCTCAAACCATGCACGACGAGGAATTCGACTCTGTTTCTTGTACCAAGCTCCGTAGAAAGCCAGCGTCCTTAGGAAAATGGAGAAGTCTGAAGGGTTTCCTTGGGGAAAATAGTTGGAAGGCTTACTGAACTCAAGTTCTGGCATCCTGCAATCTACCCTTTGATGTGTTCTGAGTGCCTGCATGACTCTGCGAAATGATCTTGCAAGCCAATTTAGAGACATTTCATTACTATGTTTGTCGGACGATAGGAAAGGCTCTGTCTGGGAGATTGCTGGAGGGAAGGCTACTAAAGCTCGTAGATGCAGGGGAATAATTTCAGCCCAAATCAGATCTTCTTGCGACCTGATCACTTCAAGCTGAAGCAGAAGACCTTAGAGGTCCATGCAGTGTTGCAAGCTTGTTATTGCACCCCGCATTTGATGGCTGGATGACACAACATCATTGAACACAATAAACAAATTCATACAAATTCGAAAACATACCACAAACTGCCACGGTGTGGTACGAGTGAATCGAAGTATAACTTGACCAGGGCCTCAACTGCTCGAACTGCTCTAAACTGCTCTAGCTGCAGTTCTGTGCCTGCCAAGTCGCAAGAGCTGACACGGACCACTTCATCAGAGGACGTGGTGCCATGAGGCCGAAGGACCAAAGCAGCAAAAAAGGAGATTGACGATACTGATGACTTTTTTTGTCAGCGCATTTCGGCTTCTTTGACGCAAGATGGATACTGTATTGACACTGCAGAGATTGCTCCAATCTTTGGGTCAAATGTCTAGAGTCTGTCTGGGCATTGCGACATGTGGGACATCAGCGGTTTGAGCTCAAATGCTTGTGGTGCATTGTGTCACAACCCGCTGAAATCAATTCAAAGACAGAAGTGACATCCTTGTAAACTGCCTCAGATTAACTCACACCAAGCAAATTCTGACGAACCATGGTATGCGATGGCATCACGTTAAGTCTGGGTTTCCCAGGCAAAGGGCTTCCACCAAGCTGTCTAGGCCCATTGCGACATTCTCGCCTCAAGAAAGAAGAGAATTAGGATGAATAATGTGCAACAGTGCTAGTATGTGCAAGCGTGTGCAAGTGTGTGTGTGTGTGCGCGAGTGTGTAGGTGCGTTGAAAGAGCAGCAGGGCCAGCAGGACAGCAGAACAGGTTTGCAGCTGCGACATTCATCTGTCCGATGTCTTTTTCAACTCAAGTTGCAGCTGGAATACTCAGTACTCCATTTCTTGCCATGTGCCATAGTGTTTTTCCGTCTTCTCTATTCTCTCTGGGCCTTGTTGGGCATCATCAGAATCTGGTAGACCCAGCGGATTGTAGAGCAGCTGCACATACATGTCAAACTGTTTGTCCTGGAATCAGAACAAAACATCTGGGATGTATGAAAGTACACCTATTGCCAAAGCAATACAGCTGTTGCCAGATTAGACATGTGATTGATTAGAAAAAATCTCAACTGCTGGTAGTATTTTGTGCTCTCAGTGTCCAATGCGCAGGGAGCCATTTCTAGGCAGAGGCTTCCCAGCTACAGAATCAAGGAAAGTTCGGAACGGTATTTGCAAAGCTGTCATCCCTGGTTGGCAACGAAATACTACGATCCCATCAGCAAAGCAATGCTCCCACAATGCTCCTTGATTCCGAGGTCAAGCAACGCTGCCATGACATCCGAATCATATTTCCTGGCATTGCAAGCCTAAAAGGTACTGTATGGCACCCTACACCCTCCGGCAACAACAGCGAGGTTCAGGTATAACTCCGGGAGCGTGGAAACAGTAGTACCATTCTGTAGCCAGCAAAAATGAATGAGCTCGAATCATACTACATTGAGGCCCCTAAAACTATTGTGCTGTACTAAAACTTTCCTGCAGGATCCTGCAGGCGCGACAATTCATTGGACAAGGGTAGTGCCAGGCTAGCTGCTAAGCCTTAGTTGTACCAAGGCCATTTCAATTGCCCTTTGCATATCTGCAACGAGGGTGGCACCACCAGTGATGACAGTGATGACAGTGACGATATGATGATGATGATGATGATGATGATGGTGATGGTGATGGTGATGGTGATGATGATGATGATGAGGAGGAGGAGGATCATGATTATTATCGTTATCATAACAATACTACAAATAACAAGCAGAAGCAAGGGGAAGGGAAAAAAAGAAGCAGCAGCAGAAGCAGGGGAAGGATGAGGAGGGAGGAGGAACAACTATGAAAGAAGGAAAAGAAGAAGAAAAGAGAAGGTGAAAGTACCGCCACCAGGGCGACCATGACAATGACTACGTCTACGTTTACTTGCGCTGCTGACCACCAATGAAACACTAACAACAGTAAAGCGCAATGCGCCAGCTTCACATGTTCGCGAACTCATCTTTCGTAATCAAACCACTTCCGTCCTGGCACTGTCAATTCCCATGCATAACTCGAAGCACGGAGATCGGGAAGGATCAAAAATTCACGGCCAGTCACGGCTAGTCACGGCTAGTCACAGCTAGTCCACTCAACCTGTGTCTGTTGGCCAAAGCATTCCATCGACTGCGGCAAGTCACCGAATCCATGGAGGTGAAAATGGTCATGATGGCTTCGGTTGCCTGTCAGTCAGTCACCAGGCAATGGACCGATCTCTTGAAAATATGTATACATATATACATATATATATACATATATATATATACATATATACATATATATATACATATATATATACATATTATTGTTGTTATTATCATTATTCATGTCTATATATATATGTATATATATAGATGTATATACTAATTATCATGTGTATATTCATGTGTATATATATATATATACACATATTTTAATAGTCTTACTAAAACTTCACTAATTGTGTTTTGGTATTGTACCTAAATCATTTGCTTTCTTGGAACTCAAGCTCGGCACCTGTTCCTTGGAAGCACGGTGGCTTTCGGCCTCCGAAGTGCTGCCAACCACCTGACATCACAAATCGCAAACGAATTTGCAGATTGAAAATGACAAGGACATGAGAAAGGGAAGGGAATGGGCAGAAAGCCGAAATGAGAGAAGTAAAAAGGAACGACAATGAGTTGATTCGTGTTTGCTTGCTCCACTGATCGTAGTCGTACAAAGGGCATGCGGATCAGTGTGGTTCTGTGTTCCGGGCATCCTGTTGATCTCTCAGAGCAGGGTACAAGTACGGTACAAGCGCATAAAGCCCAGGACTTTTTTCCCTTGCAGCAAGGCCAGAAGCATCTCTCCCGCCAAGATCGTCAAGCAAGGATCACTGGAAAATCCGCTACATACAGGCATATATACATAAAATATACATAACATTACTTTTAATGACATTACTTGACATTGGATGTTACTTCATCGTACATTGCTTTACATAACATTACTTTGCATTGCATACCAGACCATGCAAAACCATACCAGACCATATGCAAGTAATATGTATGTACGTACGTACGTATGTACGTACGTACGTAGGTAGGTAGGTAGGTATGTATACGGTATACCATCGGACGCTGTCATAACCACTGTCATATGTGCTTATTTTTTTTCTGGTTTCAAGATGTTTCAAGATATGGCACATGCTTAAGCCATCTTAAGCCTCCATCATCCTCCATCCTCCATCCTTGCTTCAATTTCTTGCGGGTCACTTGCTTCAGACACTCGAGGCCAAGGCTCGGCGAAGGGCGCCCACGATCTGATGTAACTGAGCACCGCTCCACCCGTAGCTGGCTGGAAACCTCTGGAAATATGTACAGGTCAGCCAGGTTCATGAGATTTCATGAGCATCATTGAAATCATCGAGCATCTATCTACAGTCTATTTTTGAATCACGGAATGAAGGCTGAATGAAGGAACAAACGTCCCCAATCCGCTTTGAGTTTGGCAGAGAGGCTGAGCACTTCTGAGCACTACAGCTTCTCACTACAAAAAGTTGCACAAGCCAGGAGAGTCAGCGAAAAAAGTCAGCAAAGGAAGTCAGCATCCTAGTCGTGTCAGACATGTCGGTCTTCCTCTTCGCTGTCACCTTGGAACGGAGTCTGTCGAGTTCTGCTGGTGCTAAGAACTGATTCCACGTCCATGCTGACGGATCCCCTCTTGCAGGCAATTAAGTCTGACACAGTCTGGCTTGAATCCTGCAATTTGCACAAACTCTGGGTTCAACTCAATGCGTACAATCTGTTGAATTTAGTAAAAGATATTTTGAACCTTGCAGGTTTCCGAGAGACTAAGAATATACATCAATTATACATTGTACATATAACAATACGTAGTGTATGAGTGTATGTATATATATATACATCTTTATCTACGTGTTTATATTACATGTGTATATATAATATACATGTGTATGTATACGAGTATATTATATTATACATATATATATATGTATATATGTATAGATATATATATATGTGTGTGTATGTATGTATATATATATATACATATCATATATGTGTATATATATATATACATGTGTATATACATGTGTATATACATGTGTATATACATGTGTATATACATGTATGTGTGTGTGCTGTACAGCTGCTGGGAAATAAATCGATTTGTTCAGACTGCTTGCAAAAAGAAACGTGAAGGGTTTCAACCGTCGTGGGTCTTCTCTTGGCCTTCTCAAAAGAAGTGCTCTGCATCTCCACAAAAGGAAACCGCGCATCCTGGATATTCAAAGCTTCGGCGTGGACACCAGCCCCGACCACGAAAGTTCTCTTTGCCCTTCGGGTAGTCCTCACATCCACATAGATTCACACTTGAGTCTGGCTGAGTCTTCCAGTCTTCGCAAGTCTTCCACTCTGCGGTTCTGATGGCAAATAAATTCTTCCAACTCACGAAAGAAATTTAATTCTGCTCCTTGAAGTTGCCAAAGTCTCGGTCGTGAGTGTAGCTCACGCACACAGGGTCTGGAGGCCCTACAAAATTGAGAGCCACTGGAAAGCGTGACTTGCTTTGAACATGACTCAAGAAATGACTCAAAGGAGGCTCGGCCGGAAGAGCTGAAAAGTTGAAGGAATCTATCAGCTCCAGTCTGATGCAGTAGACATACTTGAACACTTCTGTAGAACCTTCAATTCAAGTTGGCAGCAAGCATCGAAAAGGCCTGTCTCCGCATTGTACGGAGGGCTCTCAGACTCATCACCTTGGAAAGGCCAATAGCTTCAATTTGTTTGGCTCTGGGGGAACCCAGGGTCAAAGTCAACATCGCGTATCTCGATCTGTTCAACCATATGGCTTTGTGGATGTAATTATATACTGGATCTCCTTCAGTTCAAACAAGTGCTTTTCCAGAGTGTGTTGGCACCTGAAGCAAAAGTTCAGTACTGAACAATCCGAGCCACTCGATCTGTACCTCACGCCAACAAATTTGGAGGATCTGACTCTGTCCACAACAGCTTTCATGGGAATCAGCGTGACATGTTGATTCCACGAGTCTAAACTTGGGCGGCTGTTGCATGCGCTGCGGACCATACATTGGCGCTGGGGTCTGTGGCAAAAAAGGCTGTGCACTAAATGTAGCAGAGCTGCGTGCTGGAGTGATTCCATAGAATTAGATTCAAACGTTCGCCAGACCTTAGTTGTCTTCATTCGTGGTCATTGCAGCCGCCTCACCACATGAGAGACGCTACATTCCACATATTTTTTCTCTGACAGGTTCATCGCAGGCAATCGAAGGATGAATAAGACTGAGGACTGCTATACCGAAAAAATGTGCGATGTTTGGCAGATTCTATCAGTTTCTTATGCATTGGCATAATGTATCACGATGTTGGCTAATTTGAACGCGTCGTTGGCATTTCCCAAGTTGGATCACCTCAATCTCAACCAATTTTTCAATCTTGGGCTGTGTCAGGTGCCCCAGTTTCCTCCATCACACCAAGACAATGGGACCATCTAGAATCTAGGCCAGTACCACTCCTGCATGGTCCTGTTTGGCCTGGCCACGTGATGTCGTCTGCTCCGTGACGGCGACGTCCCAAGTGCACAACGCAATGGCCCTCAAAGTTTCGGGGCTATAAGGGCTCAAGAGTGGAGCATAACCACGCGACTATCAGCACAATGCAGATTCGACTGCACTCTGTTCGCATATCAATCAAGGTTCAGAATCTTTTACCTGCCTTCTTGTGGAAATAAGAGTGGCGGTGCTTTCGATGATCACCAGCACCAGTCATCCCACAGAATTGAAGACCGGCACCAGTGAACTCTAAGCCCAAGCAGAGATTTAGAGTCACATCCTCGCGTCCATAGAAACTCCAGTCCAAACAGGAAAAGCTCAAAAGAAAAAATAAAAGCTCCGCTCAAAAGCCCTGTTGTCTTGCCATTCTTGCCATTCTGACTTGTAGCCTGCAGACAAAGCTAGAATTCTTACGTAACAGTTATCCATCCCGACAAAGATATATGGAGCCCATTGGAGCCCCACATACTCAAAGAAAGCTTCACACTTGTCCACCTTCCCTGCCCCGTCCGAATCATCTGTGTGCATATCCAAACCAAGGTCTTCGCCAGAGCGGTATCGCACCTAGTGCCAGAGTTGGCGACGTTGGCGATTCAAAGATGTTCAAAGATTAAAACCACGGCTACCACCAGCACCGGCTGCAGCATTGTGGGTTCCAAATCACAGGGCCTCGCTATGCTAATGCAATACCCGCTGAATCTGCAGATCCTTTTGGCTTTTGCTTTGTGAGGCAAGCGTGCTCGCAAAAAATCTGCAGTCAAGTGACAATAAAGCAATGATGGCCATCCTTAAGGACGTCCAACAACGTCCAGCCATGTCATGTTTGACTCATATTTGTCACAAGTGAACAGAACACGATCGAACAGCCACAAAAACATGACAAGTCGAACCATTGAGATCTCGCGTGCCATGTGCCATGCGGTGCTTCTCTTCAGCTTGGAGACCCAGCAGCTCCCAGGACCTGGAAAAAGTAAATCACCCAACGGCTGCAGCATTCGCCTGAGACTGCCAGACGCTGTGAGGCCACTTTTGGCAAACTTTTCAAAGCAAACTTTTTCAAAGCTTTGGTTCCATGAAATGGTTCCATGAACTATCCCCGGAGAACCTAACGTTCGCCCAACATGACATAATCTATCACTTTTTGCCACATTTTTCACATCTCTCTCATCAACTTCAACACAGGGTACAAATAACATAACAGCATGGTATAAATCAGCCACCCCCCTCAAACAATATGTAGAAGGGATTAGAAGGGCATAATACTGGATTTGGGATTTGGTTTGCAAAATGACATAAATACAAAGTCTAAATCTGCCACCCCCTAAAGACAACACGTAGGAGGGTATAATAATGGATATACTACACTCTGTAAGACGCCGTTTCTGGTTTCCCACTGACTCTCGGCAACAACCCTTCGCAGACTTCGTCGGGGTCCGTTGAAAAAGAGAGTCATTTTGTGCGCCAGGCGTGGGCTCCGGGCAAATGTCCGGTTCTGTGCGCAACTATCATCTTCACCTCTTATGTTCCATCATGCTTAACATCAGTTGATGTGTTCAACATAATGTTCCATCTCACCTCCTCCGCAGCTTAACAGCATGCAAACGTGCTGCTGCAGTTCGTCAATGAAGGGTTCCATGCCAATGTCATTGAGGACAATACCATAGGCATTCATGCCTTGGATGGCATTCGCATTCGCAAACCAGGCATACCAAAGCCTTGGCAGAGCCCAAAGATGCTTCGTTTCAACTTGCTGCCTTGCGGCTGTTCGGGCGTTTGGCTGGCAAGCCACCTGAGAGTCAAGGTGAAGTAAAGCTCTAAGCCCTAAGCATCAGTTCCTCTGTCTAGAGCAAAAAATAGAGTAATGATTTTGTTTCTTCAGTGAGCATGAAATCAGTTCACTTTAACCAGAAACAGCGCAAAACGTCATGCGAAATGTCGCCGCGCTGCTCTTGTAGAAATTAAAGACCTCCTCAAGAAACATGTCACAGAATGCCTGAAGGCGCAACAGAAAGTGTGCGAGTCGCTGCACGAGATGAAAGACATTTTAAGAGCAATTTTGTTGCGCTTGTGTAAAGATTTTGTAAGTGGTATTGACTGGTAGAAGAAACCGTACTGTTCCACTCTTCGACCTTGTTCTCGATTTTTGCTAGACTCCGACAAACCGCAAAGGCCTCTGTCACCAGCTTGAATGAGTACCTGGGTGGAAAACAAATGCAATCTTTCTCAACATGCCAGAAATTATTGTGAGGTAGTTCGTTTCACCATCCAAACTAAGACTGCACTACGTAGGGATAAGTTCATCGGCGATGTCTTTCCATCATCACTACTGTGCGAAATGTTCCATTTGAAATGATTGAAAATTCATCAAAATAGTCGAATAGCTATTGAAAAATGGAGCCGGAAGAAGACCAGTGAAGAACAATGGTTCTGCTAGCACTGCACTTTCGACATGTCATGCCCACCACGATCCATTGTAATTCCGAGTGTCACTCCATCCATTTCCTCGTGGAGGATCTCCCTCCAGGCGCTTGGTGTGTTGTTTTTCATTGCCTTTCAAAGATTCCACTTCTGCACACCAGGCATTGGCATCACTTTGGCGTTCATGGTACCAATCAAGCCACTTTTTTGCTACACCAAAATAATCACCAAAATGACGCATCAGACTTATCTAAATGTTTTGTGAAGGTTTGCGAGATGCAGCTGGTGCAAACACTTTCCGAGACAATGATTTGTCAGAAAGAGCAAGAAAATAATGAATCAATCAACATATTTATGGAAACTTGGTTTGCCTTGCAAAAGGCTGGATCCAACCACTCTTCCTTCACTTTTCCCTCGAAAAGATCTGGATGCACCACTCGAGATCTGTACCTGAGCTCTTGGGCGCTTTCTGAAACACAGTCCCCATTCTGATGATAACTGTGCATATATGATAAATATTTATATTATATATATATGCTGTACATCACTGTACAGTACTGTACATTACTGTACTAAGTATTACTGTAGTATTACCCGAATGTTTTGGATAATTTTGGATAAGTACACCATCCGGTCACCGCCGGTCACCTTCCTATCAAGTCGCTTGCGGATGATCTCCAGCCGCTCTGCATTGATCTTCCGGTGGACCTCCAAAGCCTCAGAACTCGCAGAGCGAGTTGCGATAGTTGCGAGTCACTGTCCATGCCTGATGCAGGCCTGATGTAGTCGTCGCGATGCAACGGAAATCAACGGCATAGAATAGCAAAAAAATGCCAAAAAATAGCAAAAATATCATGAATATCCTGTTCCGGTGTCTTCATAGCAGCCTTGGCACACGCTGGAATTTCTCCGGCAAGCGCTCCTGGGCGAGAAGTCTTTGAAACAATTGGCTGAGGACAACTTCACAATCTGGGAAGGAGGTTACATGGCCGCAACTTGGAACCTGCAAAGATCAAACCAATTTCTACATCCGGCAACCTACTGAAAAGCGTGTCCTTTGCATATTTGCACTCCTCCCTGATCTAAGCAAAGCTTCGGCGGGGAGCTTCCACGAAGTGAAAGGGTCCTCCAAAAAGCATCTGATGGCCTCACAGAACATGACGCGTCGAGACTCACGAGGTCTCAAAAATTTGGGCGTAGGGAAAGTCTGTGGGGCCCCTTTCACAGCCAGTGGGAAAGCGAGAAACAAGGCCTTGCTTTCATTGCAAGCGGATTTTCAAAAGCAAGGCCAAGGGCCTATCTTTGTGCGGTTGGCTTGAAAATGCTTCAAACATGAGCGGGTTTGATTGGTCAGTTGCAATGGTCACCAAGTGTCCTGTCGAAAACCTCTAGCTTCGTCGAAATGGCAAAAGAAAACATTGTATAGGCCAAATACCACTTCTGGAACCCCCCCAAAGTAGCCAAATCAAAACATAATGATATTTTTGCGCAAGTCCTTCTTGCCTAGAAGTTTATGTGGAGGTAGAATTTCCCTGGTGCCTGAGCAATTTAGGCCACGACCTGAAGAGTCAAACGCAAAGTGCAAGCATCTTGCTCATTCCTGGGACCACAAGCTCCCCTCACGCAGTGTGCATTCCGTTTTGCATTGAATGAGGTGCTCTACAACAAACCTGTCCAACTGAGGTTCAAATTATCACGTTCTTGCTAAGGCTATCGACATCTTTATTTTGTGCAGAATCGAACCCTTTCCACACACCACCTTTCTTGTGCGTCTGACATCATCTGATTAAGACCTGTTGAACCTGCGAACCTGCCTCGGCATGGCTCGATAGAAGGGCATCAGCATGGCCCCATTGTCGTCAGTGAGGGCATGGTGAAACCTCAGCACAAGTAAGCAAAGTGAGCATTTTGCAGCACCAGTCTCTTAGAATCTCTTAAACCATATTTGCATAGTCCCCATGGTCCCCATGTTCGCTTGGTCTGGAAGTTGGCAAGATCGGCTGTGTCCCTGATATAGAGGCTCATCCAACGGACGGTACCGAGAAGCGCTTCGCTCTACGGCTAACACTCGCAGATGTTGGTTTTTGATTTTGGAAGGCATGTCATGACAATCTGCCATAGAACATGCAAGAGCTCACCTGACCTAAGCTCGGAACACACCTCTGAAGCGAACCAAAGGTAGCTTAGCGGGCCACAGCTCTGGGTCGAAGCGGATATTGACCTAGGACCATGGAAACATATTGACATATTCAATCCAATCACATGAGATGGGAATATCACGGAATATCGGGAATATCGTTGTTCAAATCACTCCAACCATAGAGAAATGTTCATAGCCCGGCACCTTGCAAGGTACGCCATAGGCCTCATCACCTTCTTTGCCACAAACACAAAGCTGAAGGTCCTTAGCACATGCGTAAATGGGTGCGGATGGGATGACAGCCATCTGGGAAGCAAACATAAAGTAGGATGATGCATGATGATGAATATATGATGAATATATGATGAATATATGTAGTAACTGTAACTGTAGTAACTAGTTCACAATATTTTACAGATGTGTAATGATGTGTAGCTCCTACTTAGACCATTTGCTGATCATGTCTTCTTTGCTGGCTTGAAATTCAGGGCCGCACCCAGGGGCCGTTCCTCGGTGAAGACAGTTTCGACATGTTTCCACACAAGGTTCTTTTGTTCTTCCTTGGAGTACACTGTACAACTAAAAAAAAGTATGTACATGCAATATAATATATATATATACACAATATGATTATGTAGTATAATGCAATCATATCAATTATAATTAACATATATCATATTATACGTATGTATATATATATAATTGAATATTATAATTGAATATTAATACATACATGCAATTACGTAATGTTATATATATATATATATGTATCAGCAAAATATCATTGACAGTGAAACAAGTCATTAAAGAATTGAGGACACAAATGTTGGAACAGGTTCCACAGCTAGGGATGGGCGCAGCCGAGCTACTTCTGTGGATTCTCAGGAACTTTGAGCTGTCCATGCTCATCGCAAATTAACTTTGGTGTCCTGAGCCCGCATGGTGGTCAACACTTCGCATTTAAATGGTCTTTTCAGAGATGCTTTTCGGACCGGTTCGGAAGCACATAAATGCGCCCGTCCAAAACATTCTCCAAAATAGCAAAGTTAATGCAGCCGCGCTATTGTGAAGGGCGAGGATGTGCTGCCAGGCTTCTGCAGTTCGCCAATGTCTTTCACCTCAGCAAGTTCCGAAACCTGTCTGGGATTGATTCTACTGGTACTTTTTGATAGGGCTTCAGGCTTCAGGATTCATACAATGAAATAAGTGGAGACAATTCGGATGGAATCAGTAGAATCCTTGCGGACTGTGACTGACTGTGACAGGGTTTTGGCGTGTCCCTTGTTACATTCCAGAAAATTAGTGAAAGAGGGCGCTCAGGAAATTCAACACAGAACCTTGATCTAGTCACCTCGATATTCCTCCCAGAATCATGTCCACAATGTGAAGGAAAACATTGCTACAAAGTGAAAGCTGTCGTTGTTGCTTTCTCAGGCACATAATGGGGTGGATCAGCTTTCAGCTCAGCAATCTCCTTCTCCAACTCCTGCCAGAGGGAAAAAAACAGGACTGCTCAGCTCCGAGAAAACCAAATGATGCTGAAACTGTTCTGACACATTTGGCAAATACCTGGACATACCTGGACTCTGAATTGCAGGCAGATTCTTTTTTTGACTGTTCAGTTCAGCTTGTCACAACTTGTCCTCCAAGCTAAAGGGAATAAGCCGTCTACATCTCTTCGCCGCCGGCTCCGGCTCTGGAAGCTCTAGAGGCTCCGGAGAGGCGGAATAGTCCGAGGACTCGTCTTCCATGGCAGCTGTCACGCATACGTCTGCATATGTCTGCAGAGTATTGTGTTGTTTCAAAGTAAATGTATCTTGCAACTCTTGGGGGGCTATCTGGTCCGCGGCATGTGCAACAAACTTGCGTTGAGAACAATTGCAAATGGAAGCAGGAACCTCATCAAAGTAGGCCATTTGCTTGTTTCTCTGATTTGGTCGGAGAGACTTTGATTGAGATGGAGCACGACTATGACATGTCAATACTAGTAGCTGGAATTGAAGTTTGGAACTAAAAGTCAGGTTCGAGCCTGCCCATGACATGAGAAGTAAGTCGTGAAAATGTGTGTGTGTGTGTCCAGCAGCATATGCGAGGTGGCCGGCGAAAGTAATAGCCTAGGTGGATCAAAAGACATAGCGCATGCGTTGCATTTGTTTTCGAATCATCTAATCTGTTAAAAGGCCTCTGGATGGTCTGCTGTCCGCCTCAACAAGGATACCCACAAGCATGTTGAGCATCATGAAGGAGTTCAGGACAATGTAGCAAATAAATGCCTTGATTCAGCCAAAGAGGATTCCTTCTCAGCAGTCTCAAATGTCCAAATGATGCGTAGGTAAGTAAGTGAACAACATGAACAACTTTCAAGACTGTGCCCACTCTGCCCGAGCCCTTTCCCGCCAGTCATTCTTTCTTCGGCATACATCAGATTCCGTGCATCTCACTATCAAACGCAAATGCACATGCAAGGGGGGGACCAAACGCTATCAAGCCAAGCTACAGTCAGCATCCAGTAGTTGTCCTGTGCTCTGATGATATCCTTAGCATTGCAGTTGAGTGACCCTATGAACCAAAAGAATTATCCGTGGTTGTGTTGCACCTTGAAAGTTGATGGTACCGATTGGCCCAGCTAGTGAAGCAACTGGAGCACTGCACCAAACCGCTATGGAACAACTTTCCCGAATTCTGCATAAAATGTGTGTTGTCAGGAGACTAAAGTACCGGCATTGCGAACTCGCACTTCAAGTTTAGTAATTATAGCCATTGCAAACAGGTCTCGGAGCATTCAGTCACGTCGTCCAATATCGTGCCCATGATCAGCAGCGTGAGCATGCTCTTGTCCATGCTACCGAAATATTCGTGGATCTGAAGCAGCAGACGGTTTGTGTGGAGTCAAATAACGATCAAGACATCATTCAGGATGGTTCCAAAACGGTTCAGGAATCTAAGCCGCTGCACATAAGGAACCGAGCCGGTCCGGAATCGGAAAGAATAGAATCGTTTGGAATCGAATCGGGTTGAATCGACCAGGATTTTAAGGAACCGGAGCACAACAATTAAAAAGAATCGAATCAAACATGAATCGGTAGGTTACTTGAACCGAATCGCCTCGAATCGATTTTCAAGGGGAACCGAATCGACGGGAATCGAGACCATGCTTACCCGGGATCATATATATATAATATATATATAATTTAATATATATATATATATCTTGGATGTTTGTTTTGTATTGAACCACGCAAGTGCTGGAGATAATTATTGCACAAGCCCGCCACCCGCCAGTATCCGTCACGGCCCTTTTCCGTCTGAAACCAACAGCATGTGGCGCCAAGGAAATGCGTCTGAAACCGGATTGAAATCAGTCTGAAACCAATCAATCGATCACGTTATTAAACTCGGATTCGGAAGCTCCATCTATGTTGTTGTTTTTTGGGACTGAAACAGGTCTGAAACTCCTTGCAACCACGAGTCCCGCCAGCGATTCGGAACCGTGCTGCTAGGTCCGTGTCATGCGTGTTGATAACTAGCTTAGTATTAGGTGACATTACTGACTCAGTGCTAATCTCATTAGTACTGACTAATACTCAGCTAACCAACATTCGCGTGTGTCCAAGATGAGCCGTAGCTGAGCCGTATACTGGCCGGATACAGCAGAACTGCTGAGTTCTAGTCGGTTCTAAGGCTGCACCAAGCTGAGCCATATACTAGCCGTATAGAGCAGAAAAAGTAGTTGAAATCTACCTGAACTCAGCATGTCTGCTGTATACGGCTAGTATACGGCTCATCTTGGTCAAGCCCTAGAACTGACTTGAACTCAGCATTTCTGCTGTATAGGGCCAGTATACGGCTCATCTTCGGGGCTTGACCAACATGAGCCGTATAATAGCCGTATGCAGCAGATATGCTGAGTTCAAAAGAGTTCCAGAGCTTGACCAAGATGAGCAGTACAGTATACCAAATTCGATTCTACGCTCATGATGTAGTTGCAATCTACCTGCAACCAATTACATCCGTACCTGGAGACGCATTTGCGGCTCCCTGTACGGACGCAATTGGTTTCCGATGAATTTTCTCTTCGTTCTTTGACAAAGAGATCTATCTCAATGGTTGCCAAACGGATGGATGCTCTCCATGCTTTGCTTTCTAAGGTTCCAGACTGATTTCAAACTGTCATACAATTAAAATCTAATTGAAACCAGCTTGCCCATGTGAAACCAGTTTGAAAGCAGTCTGAAACCTTAGAAAGCAGCACTTGAAGAGCATCCGTTTGGGACCTTCTCTGCTGTATACGGCTAGTATACGGCTAGTATACGGCTCATCTTGGTGCAGCCTTAGAACCGACTAGTACTCAGCATTTCTGCTGTATACGACCAGTATACGGCTCATCTACGGCTCATCTTGGACACGCGCAAATTTTGGCTAGCTAAGTATTCATCCGTACTAGTGCGATTAGCAATGAGTCAGTCATGTCACCTAAGGTAGTTATCAACACTCATGACACTTACGTAGCAGCACGGGTCCGAATCGCTGGCGGGACAGGTGGTCCAATGAGTTTCAGACCTATTTCAGGCCCAAACAACAACCTAGATGGAGCTTCCGAATCCGATTTACAAGAAATCTACCTGAAACCCATTACGTCCGTACCTGGAGCTGCTGTATACGGCCAGTATACGGCTCATCTACAGGGCTTGACCAACATGAGCCGTATAATAGCCGTATGCAGCAGATATGCTGAGTTCAAAAGAGTTCCAGAGCTTGACCAAGATGAGCAGTACAGTATACCAAATTCGATTCTACGCTCATGATGTAGTTGCAATCTACCTGCAACCAATTACATCCGTACCTGGAGACGCATTTGCGGCTCCCGGTACGGACGCAATTGGTTTCCGATAAATTATCTCTTCGTTCTTTGACAAAGAGATCTATCTCAATGGTTGCCAAACGGATGGATGCTCTCCATGCTTTGCTTTCTAAGGTTCCAGACTGATTTCAAACTGTCATACAATTAAAATCTAATTGAAACCAGCTTGCCCATGTGAAACCAGTTTGAAAGCAGTCTGAAACCTTAGAAAGCAGCACTTGAAGAGCATCCGTTTGGGACCTTCTCTGCTGTATACGGCTAGTATACGGCTAGTATACGGCTAGTATACGGCTCATCTTGGTGCAGCCTTAGAACCGACCAGAACTCAGCATTTCTGCTGTATACGACCAGTATACGGCTCATCTACGGCTCATCTTGGACACGCGCAAATTTTGGCTAGCTAAGTATCCATCCGTATTACTGCGATTAGCAATGAGTCAGTCATGTCACCTAAGCTAGCTATCAACACTCATGACACTTACGTAGCAGCACGGGTCCGAATCGCTGGCGGGACTGGTGGTTCCAATGAGTTTCAGACCTGTTTCAGACCCAAAAAACGACCTAGATGGAGCTTCCGAATCCGACTTAGAGGAAATCTACCTGAAACCCATTACGTCCGTACCTGGAGCTGCAAACGTGGCTCCAGGTACGGATGTACTGGGTTTCAGGTAGATTTCAATTACATCATGAATGTAAGAAAAAAGGTTCTCTTCTACTTGTTTCTCTAGCCAAATGCCCACCGACTTATATGTAATTTACTTTTTCTGGGAAAATATCCCGTATGATTGGCTCTCTCTCCTTCCCCCCCTAGAATTTCAGGGCTTCTTTAAGAGGGTTTCAGAGCGGTTTCAAAGAGGTTTCCAAAACTTCAATATGGTGTTCATGTGTTGTATTTTTAAATTAAATGTGTGCAATTGAATATCTGCTACCAAGCGGTAAAAAAAGAAACCGATAAGGACATCTATACAGATGCATTTTTGTCGGTGTATACATACCACACCTGTTTGGGTCCAAGGTGGGACTTCTAGTTTTTAGACGTTTTTCGGAGGTTCCATCCATACCAAAGCTACATAGATACATACATACAGACCTGCATACCTACATTAGTGCAGCCGCAATTCGGTAGTATTGCAATCGTAATTGGATCTGCCGAATTACGATTCCAATTTAACCGAATTAAAACCGCCTACATACCAAAGCTACATAGATACATACATACACACCTACATACCTACATGAGTGCAGCCGCAATTCGGCAGTGTTGCAATCGTAATTGAATCTGCCGAATTACGATTCCAATTTAACCGAATTAAAAGCGCCTACATACCAAAGCTACCATAGATACATACATACACACCTGCATACCTACATAAGTGCAGCCGCAATTCGGTAGTATTGGAATCGTAATTGAATCTGCCGAATTACGATTCCAACTTAACCGAATTAAAAACGCCTACATACCAAAGCTATACATTGATACATATACACACCTACAATTGGCATCGTAATTGGATCTTCCAAATTACGATTTCAATTTAACCGCATCACAAACGGCTACATAGCAACCGTGCATAGATACATATATTACTATAAACATCTATAAACATAGATATATACATAAGCACCTACATACCTACATATGAGCCACAGCTTAGGAGCTCTAGCTTCCTAGGGTTTCCAAGTGGTTTCAAAGCAGTTTCAATGTTTTTTTTCCTTTTTGGTTCGAATTAAAAAATGCTGGTAGATGTAGGTTTGAATTAAAAACGCCTACATACTAAAGCTATATAGATACATACATACACACCTGCATACCTACATGAGTGCAGCCGTAATTCGGTAGTAGTGCAATCGTAATTGGATCTGCCGAATTACGATTCCAATTTAACCGAATTAAAAGCGCCTACATACCAAAGCTACATTGATACATATACGCACCTACAAGCGCAGCCGTAATTCGGCAGTATTGGCATCGTAATTGGATATGCCGAATTGCAATTCCAATTAAACCGACTTACAAACGGCTACATAGCAACCCTGCATAGATACATATATTACTACAAACATAGATACATACCTAAGCACCTACATACCTACATATGAGCCACACACAGCTTCGGAGCTCTAGCTTCCTAGGGTTTCCAAGTGGTTTCAAAGCAGTTTCAATGTTTTTTTCCTTTTTGCTTCGAATTTAAAAATGTTGGTAGATGCAGGTTTGAGTTAAAAACGCCAACATACCAAAGCTACATAGATACATACATACAGACCTGCATACCTACATGAGTGCAGCCGCAATTCGGTAGTATTGGAATCGTAATTGGATCTGCCGAATTACGATTCCAATTTAACCGAATTAAAAACGCCTACATACCAAAGCTACATAGATACATACATACACATACATACCTACATGAGTGCAGCCGCAATTCGGTAGTATTGCAATCGTAATTGGATCTGCCGAATTACGATTCCAATTTAACCGAATTAAAACCGCCACATACCAAAGCTACATTGATACATACATACACACCTACATACCTACATAAGTGCAGCCGCAATTCGGTAGTATTGGAATCGTAATTGGATCTGCCGAATTACGATTCCAATTTAACCGAATTAAAAACGCCTACATACCAAAGCTACATAGATACATACATACACACCTGCATACCTACATAAGTGCAGAAGCAATTCGGTAGTATTCGAATCGTAATTGAATCTTCCGAATTACGATTCCAATTTAACCGAATAAAGAACGCCTACATACCAAAGCTATACATTGATACATATACACACCTACAATTGGCATCGTAATTGGATCTTCCGAATTACGATTTCAATTTAACCGCATCACAAACGGCTACATAGCAACCCTGCATAGATACATATATTACTACAAACATAGATACATACATAAGCACCTACATACCTACATATGAGCCACACAGCTTAGGAGCTCTAGCTTCCTAGGGTTTCCAAGTGGTTTCAAAGCAGTTTCAATATTTTTTCCCTTTGTGGTTCGAATTTAAAAATGTTGGTAGATGCAGGTTTGAGTTACAAACGCCTACATACCAAAGCTACATAGAGACATACATACAGACCTGCATACCTACATGAATGCAGCCGTAATTCGGTAGTATTGCAATCGTAATTGGATCTGCCGAATTACGATTCCAATTTAACCGAATTAAAAACGCCTACATACCAAAGCTACATAAATACATACATACACATCTACATACCTATATAAGTGCAGCCGCAATTCGGTAGTATTGGAATCGTAATTGAATCTGCCGAATTACGATTCCAATTTAACCGAATAAAAAACGCCTACATACCAAAGCTACATTGATACATTATATACACACCTACAAGTGCAGCCGCAAATCGGCAGTATTGGCATCGTAATTGGATATGCCGAATTACGATTCCAACTAAACCGAATTACAAACGGCTACATAGCAACCCTGCATAGATACATATACTACAAACATAGATACATACATAAGCACCTACATACCTACATATGAGCCACACAGCTTAGGAGCTCTAGCTTCCTAGGGTTTCCAAGTGGTTTCAAAGCAGTTTCAATGTTTTTTTCCTTTTTGGTTCGAATTAAAAAATGCTGGTAGATGCAGGTTTGAGTTAAAAACGCCTACATACTAAAGCTACATAGATACATACATACACACCTGCATACCTACATGAGTGCAGCCGTAATTCGGTAGCATTGCAATCGTAATTGGATCTACCGAATTACGATCCCAATTTAACCGAATTAAAAGCACCTACATACCAAAGCTACATAAATACATACATATACACATCTACATACCTACAAAAGTGCAGCGGCAATCCGGTAGTATTGGAACCGTAATTGGATCTGCCGAATTACGATTCCAATTTAACCGAATTAAAAACGCCTACATACCAAAGCTACATTGATACATATACGCACCTACAAGCGCAGCCGTAATTCGGCAGTAGTGGCATCGTAATTGGATATGCCGAATTGCGCTTCCAATTAAACCGAATTACAAACGGCTACATAGCAACCCTGCATAGATACATATATTCCTACAAACATAGATACATACCTAAGCACCTACATACCTACATATGAGCCACACACAGCTTAGGAGCTCTAGCTTCCTAGGGTTTCCAAGTGGTTTCAAAGCAGTTTCAATGTTTTTTTCCTTTTTGGTTCGAATTAAAAAATGTTGGTAGATGCAGGTTTGAGTTAAAAACGCCTACATACCAAAGCTACATTGATACATACATACACACCTACATACCTACATGAGTGCAGCCGCAATTCGGTAGTTGAAATCGTAATTGGATCTGCCGAATTACGATTCCAATTTAACCGAATTAAAACCGCCTACATACCAAAGCTACATAGATACATACATACACACCTGCATACCTACATAAGTGCAGCCGCAATTCGGTAGTATTGGAATCGTAGTTGAATCTGCCGATTAACGATTCCAAGTTAACCGAAGTAAAAACGCCTACATACCAAAGCTATATAGATACATACATACACACCTGCATACCTACATAAGTGCAGCCGCAATTCGGTAGTATTGGAAGCGTAATTGAATCTGCCGAATTACGATTCCAATTTAACCGAATTAGAAACGCCTACATACCAAAGCTATACATTGATACATATACACACCTACAATTGGCATCGTAATTGGATCTTCCGAATTACGATTTCAATTTAACCGCATCACAAACGGCTACATAGCAACCGTGCATAGATACATATTTTACTATAAACATAGATATATACATAAGCACCTACATACCTACATATGAGCCACATAGGAGCTCTAGCTTCCTAGGGTTTCCAAGTGGTTTCAAAGCAGTTTCAATGTTTTTTCCCTTTTTGGTTCGAATTAAAAAATGTTGGTAGATGCAGGTTTGAGTCAAAAACGCCTACATACCAAAGCTACATAGAGACATACATACACACCTGCATACCTACATAAGTGCAGCCGTAATTCGGTAGTATTGCAATCGTAATTGGATCTGCCGAATTACGATTCCAATTTAACCGAATTAAAAACGCCTACATACCAAAGCTACATAAATACATACATACACATCTACATACCTATATAAGTGCAGCCGCAATTCGGTAGTATTGGAATCTTAATTGAATCTGCCGAATTACGATTCCAATTTAACCGAATTAAAAACGCCTACATACCAAAGCTACATTGATACATATACGCACCTACAAGCGCAGCCGTAATTCGGCAGTAGTGGCATCGTAATTGGATATGCCGAATTGCGCTTCCAATTAAACCGAATTACAAACGGCTACATAGCAACCCTGCATAGATACATATATTCCTACAAACATAGATACATACCTAAGCACCTACATACCTACATATGAGCCACACACAGCTTAGGAGCTCTAGCTTCCTAGGGTTTCCAAGTGGTTTCAAAGCAGTTTCAATGTTTTTTTCCTTTTTGGTTCGAATTAAAAAATGTTGGTAGATGCAGGTTTGAGTTAAAAACGCCTACATACCAAAGCTACATTGATACATACATACACACCTACATACCTACATGAGTGCAGCCGCAATTCGGTAGTTGAAATCGTAATTGGATCTGCCGAATTACGATTCCAATTTAACCGAATTAAAACCGCCTACATACCAAAGCTACATAGATACATACATATACACCTGCATACCTAATACATAAGTGCAGCCGCAATTCGGTAGTATTGGAATCGTAGTTGAATCTGCCGATTAACGATTCCAAGTTAACCGAATTTAAAACGCCTACATACCAAAGCTACATAGATACATACATACACACCTACATACCTATATGAGTGCAGCCGCAATTCGGTAGTATTGCAATCGCAATTGGATCTGCCGAATTACGGTTCCAATTGAACCGAATTAAAAACGCCTACATACCAAAGCTACATTGATACATATACGCACCTACACGTGCAGCCGCAATTCGGCAGTATTGGCATCGTAATTGGATATGCCGAATTGCGATTCCAACTAAACCGAATTACAAACGGCTACAAAGCAACCCTGCATAGATACATATATTACTACAAACATAGATACATACATAAGCACCTACATACCCACATATGAGCCACAGCTTCGGAGCTCTAGCTTCCTAGGGTTTCCAAGTGGTTTCAAAGCAGTTTCAATGTTTTTTTTCAGTTTGGTTTGAATTTAACAATGCTGGTAGATGCAGGTTTGAGTTAAAAACGCCTACATACCAAAGCTACATAGATACATACATACACACCTACATACCTACATAAGTGCAGCCGTAATTCGGTAGTATTGCAATCGTAATTGGATCTGCCGAATTACGATTCCAATGTAACCGAATTAAAAACGCCTACATACCAAATTAACATTGGTTCACACATACACACCTACATACCTACATAAGTGCAGCCGCAATTCGGTAATATCGCAATCGTAATTGGATCTGCCGAATTACAATTCCAATTTAACCGAATTAAAAACGCCTACATACCAAAGCTACATAGATACTTACATACACATCTACATACCTAGATGAGTGCAGCCGTAATTCGGTAGTATTGCAATCGTAATTGGATCTGCCGAATTACAATTCCAATTTAACCAAATTAAAAACGCCTACATACCAAAGCTACATAGATCCATATACACACCTACAAGTGCAGCCGTAATTCGGCAGTATTGGCATCGCAATTGGATATGCCGAATTTCGATTCCAATTAAACCGAATTACACACGGCTACATAGCAACCCTGCATAAATACCAATATTACTACAAACATAGATACATACATAAGCACCTACATACCTACAGTTGAGCCACAGCTTCGGAGCTCTAGCTGCCTAGGGTTTCCAAGTGGTTTCAAAGCAGTTTCAATGTTTTTTTCCTTTTTGGTTCGAATTACAAAATGCTGGTAGATGCAGGTTTGAGTTAAAAACGCCTACATACCAAAGCTACATAGATACATACATACACACCTACATACCTACATAAGTGCAGCCGTAATTCGGTAGTATTGCAATCGTAATTGGATCTGCCGAATTACGATTCCAATGCAACCGAATTAAAAACGCCTACATCCCAAATTAACATTGATTCACACATACACACCTACATACCTACATGAGTGCAGCCGCAATTCGGTAATATCGCAATCGTAATTGGATCTGCCGAATTACAATTCCAATTTAACCGAATTAAAAACGCCTACATACCAAAGCTAAATAGATACTTACATACACATCTACATACCTAGATGTGCGACGGTCAAAACATGGTACTGATTCCATGGTCATCAGTTTAGGGGGTATCGCTCCTCAAGGCTCCCTATCGCTTCACACAGTGGGAGCTCACTTTTTGCCAAAAACCATATATGTATTCATATAAATATATAAATATGTATATTTATGTGCATTTTTTATGCATATGGGGGTTGTCCTAAAATAACTGTTCCCACAAAGGCCTCTTGGGCCGAGCTTGCGCCAACCTTGCGCGTTTCTTGCGCGACCACACTCCCGGATCACTTTCATCATTTCAGTTGTTTTTCATCATTATTCTTGTACTTGTTTTCGAATGTTAAATATTTAGTATTCACTTAGTATTTCGTACTGGGAAGTAGTTTGTGCAAGCTTTGTAGTACACAGTAGTACTGGGAAGTAGTTTGTAGTACACAGTAGTACTGGGAAGTAGTTTGTGCAAGCTTTGTAGTGCAAAGTAGTACTGGGAAGTGGTTTGTGCAAGCTTTGTAGTGCAAAGTAGTACTGGGAAGTAGTTTGTGCAAGCTTTGTAGTGCAAAGTAGTACTGGGAAGTGGTTTGTGCAAGCTTTGTAGTGCAAAGTAGTACTGGGAAGTAGTTTGTGCAAGCTTTGTAGTACACAGTAGTACTGGGAAGTAGTTTGTGCAAGCTTTGTAGTACAAAGTAGTACTGGGAAGTGCTTTGTGCAAGCTTTGTAGTACAAGTAGTAGTACTGGGAAGTGCTTTGTGCAAGCTTTGTAGTACAAAGCTAGTACTGTAGGAAGTGCTTTGTGCAAGCTTCGTGCAAAGTAGTACTGGGAAGTAGTTTGGGTCAAGCCCCCCCTTGTAGTACACAGTAGTAACTGGAATATTTTGGTAGTAACACAGTAGTAACTGGACTATTTGTGCAAGCTTTGTAGTGCAAATTAGTACTGGGAAGTGGGTTTGTGCAAGCTTTGTATGCAGTGTACTGGGAAGTAGATTGGTGCAGCTTTGTCAGTACACGTATAACTGGGAAAGTATTTTGTCAGTACACCTTATATACTGGGAAGTAGTTTGTGCAAGCTTTGTAGTGCAAAGTAGTACTGGGAAGTAGTTTGTGCAAGCTTTGTAGTACACAGTAGTACTGGGAAGTAGTTTGTGCAAGCCATGTAGTGCAAAGTAGTACTGGGAAGTAGTTTGTGCAAGCTTTGTAGTACACAGTAGTACTGGGAAGTAGTTTGTGCAAGCTATGTAGTACAAAGTAGTACTGGGAAGTAGTTTGTGCAAGCTTTGTAGTACACAGTAGTACTGGGAAGTAGTTTGTGCAAGCTTTGTAGTACAAAGTAGTACTGGGAAGTGCTTTGTCAAGCTTTGTAGTACACAGTAGTACTGGGAAGTGCTTTGTGCAAGCTTTGTAGTACACAGTAGTACTGGGAAGTGCTTTGTGCAAGCTTTGTAGTACACAGTAGTACTGGGAAGTGGTTTGTGCAAGCTTTGTAGTACACAGTAGTGCTGGGAAGTGCCTTGTGCAAGCTTTGTAGTACACAGTAGTACTGGGAAGTGCTTTGTGCCAGCTTTGTAGTACACAGTAGTACTGGGAAGTGGTTTGTGCAAGCTTTGTAGTACACAGTAGTACTGGGAAGTAGTACTGGGAAGTAGTAGCTCTGCACGTGTTGAACTTCAGTGGTTTCAGAGCGGTTTCAGAGTGGTTTCAGACCTCTTCGGGGGGTCTAGCTGACCTTGATGAAAAGAACAACTTACAGACAGAAAAGACTTGAACACAACATACAAGGAAATGCTAGGGAAACAAAAGGAACATGACAAGAACGGAGACATGTCGCATTCATACCTTCGCATTGTTTGCAAAGATATGATGTGGTAGGCACAATATCTTCGGACCAGTTGGAAGGCACAAGAATGAGAAATTTCTCTAATCTTGAAGAAAATCCCAAATCTCCAACATTCATATGAACCGTGCTGTGACGTTGAGATAATGTTCTTTTGACATGTTCTTTGACTGTCCCACGTTTCCGGACTCAATCCGGACTCCACAACCAGAATGCAGGATTCATCTCCTTTTCGTTACCATTCCTCCTCTGATCTCTCTTGTCCAGAGATAATGTTCTTTGACATGTTCTTTGACTGTCTCACGTTTCCGGACTCAATCCGGACTCCACAACCAGAATGCAGGATTCATCTCCTTTTCGTTACCATTCCTCCTCTGATCTCTCTTGTCCAGAGATAATGTTCTTTTGACATGTTCTTTGACTGTCTCACGTTTCCGGACTCAATCCGGACTCCACAACCAGAATGCAGGATTCATCTCCTTTCGTTACCATTCCTCCT